>JALAZF010000021.1:600000-1120000 GCA_022829125.1 Lathyrus tuberosus
ACAATTCTGGGACAAAAGGAAACACTAATGAAGAACCGTCTTAATATCAGAAACATAATAGAGAGGTCACTAATGCAGAGTTGACTCCTCAAGAGACGCGGGAGGTCACGACTGACACCTGCAGGAAGCCAAAGTTTATTCAAGAAAGGCCTCCTCCACCGTTTCCACAAAGGATTAGGAAGGCCAAGGAAGAACAAAAATTTGGAAAGTTTATGGAGATTATGAAGCAGCTTCATATCAACATACCCTTGATTGAAGCCATTCAACAAATGCCAAATTACTCAAAGTTCATGAAGGATGTGCTCACCAAGAGAAAAAGGGTAGGAGAATTTGCCACGGTTGCACTCACTCAAGAGTATAGTCAGTTGGTGCAAGGGAAACTTCCACCTAAATTAAAAGGTCTTGGGAGTTTCACTATTCCATGTACCATTGGAAATACCTTCTGTGGAAAAGCTCTGTGTGATCTTGGGGCCATCATTAATCTTATGCCCTTGTCCATCTTTAAGAAGTTAGGGATAGAAGCTATCAGGCCTACAACTATCACCTTCCAATTGGCAGATATGAGTATTTGTTACCCTCAAGGAAAGATATAAGATGTGTTAGTAAGGGTTGACAAATTTGTCTTCACTGCTGATTTCATTATCATGGATTTTGATGCTGATGAGGAAACACCTATATTGTTGGGAAGACCATTCCTAGCAACAGGTAGAACTTTGATTGATGTGGAAAGAGGAGAACTCACCATGAGAGTCAATGGACAACAAGTAGTATTTAATGTACTCAATGCTCTACAGTATCCTGAAGAAGATGTAGCTGACTGTTCCATGATATCCATCTGGGAAGGTATAATTCATAAAAACCTTCTCAAGACTAATGATGTATTGGAACAAGAGCTAGGGAAAATAAAAGAAGAAAAAGAGTCACAAGGTGGAATCATTTATGGTCAAATGAAGAAGCATGAGGAAGAATTTGTGGAAGTAATAGAATCAACAGTTGTTGGTCACAAGCAGCATCTGCCTTCCATAGAAGAACCACCTGAACTAGAACTAAAACAACTGTCCGAGCACCTACAATATGCTTATCTGGAGGCAGGAGAGAAGTTTCCAGTCATCATTACTACAAATTTGAAAGAAGAACAGAAGGAGCGATTAATAGCACTGTTGAAGAAGCACAAAAAGGAAATTGCTTGGCAGATCTCATACATTAAGGGGATCAGTCTAACACTTTGCATGCATAGAATTTTGTTGGAAGAAAATGTGAGAGCAAGAGTTGTCTCTACAAGTCAATCTATGTTTTGATGATAACAATACGTATTTGTGAAAGAACTATTTTATGTTCTAATGTGTGTTGTGTGCAGATCATAATCATAGAAGATATCAGATCCAACAAGCACCAGCCAGATATGCGTAATTGATAATACGCGAAGTTACTATGTGTGACACAAGTCGCAAGAAGCAAGAACGCTTCTCTATCTGATCGTGATCAGTCAGATCCAAGGATGCTGATATTGCTGTTGCAATGCTCTTGTGGATGCTCTCTAAAAGTGGTCGAGATTCTGAAGATCGCGAAGCTTCTAATGAAGATAATCTTCCGGAGAACCGAAGTGCTGAAGACTCTCATGACTTGAAGTTCTGAAGGCAGAAGGCTCTGAAGACCAAGTGCAGAAAGACTCTGAAGAGTTATGTGTTCTGAAGATTACGGTTCCAAAGGTCAAGTACTGAAGACTCTGAAGACGGATTCCTAATGGACAAGTTCTGAAGTTTCGGAAGATTTGAAGTAGTAAAGGATAATGTTCTTAAAGACAAGTGCTGAAGTTCTGAAGACAGATTCCTAATGAACTTCTTCAAAAGACTGAAGACTTGGAATTTTAGATATCCTGTTAAGAAGTCTCTACTCATGCTTCAATTAATTACCATAAGAAGCCTCTGAAGATTTGAAGACAAATGTTACCGTTGTGAAACGACTGTACACTGCACCCAAGAAGATATATCATGTCACTTCCTCCACAGTAAAAAGGCGATATGTCAGGACAACTAATTATTACACAACGTCTCTTTTCTAGCAGGAAATAGTATTTCAAACTGTCATATTTCTACTGGGCTATTTAAAGAAAGGAGCTATCGCTTCTGCGGTGTCGATTTTGGGAGATCATCAATTGAATGTATTATTTACCAAATTGACTAAGTCATTGTGTGAAGATAGCAACAACGATGAGTTCTCGTTGTAACACTTAGAATATCCAAAGCTGTCATCAATTTACACATGGCCTTTGTTGTTGAAGCTTAAAGATCAAATCAACACAACAACAACAACAACAACAAATTGGTACAGAAGTCGTTGATGAAGAAGACAACATTGAAAATCAGTCAAGTCATCAACCACCTTCTCGTCAGTGCTACATTGAAGATCTGAAGCAAGGAGTTGTTTCTCAAAGCTTGCTCAACCAAGAAGACGAAGAAGAAGAAGATCTACAAGATGTCAACAACTGTCAAATCAACATACATCTTTGTAGTTTCTTAGGATAGCAAGAAGCTGCTGCTCACATCTTGCTTGAACACTTGTGTGTTCTTTTGTACTTAAACTTAGGAGTAATCTGCTTATTAAGAAGCATCTATGTAATCTCCTGTATAACTAATTCTTGGTGAATTAGGATTCCTTGAGTGGTCAGTGCGACCGGAGACTTGAGAACACAATGGCGAGATGTCATTGTGGAAAATCCTAAAATAGGGTCAGTAAACGTTATATTCATTGCGATGAATCCCTGAACGTTTAGTTGTAAAATCCTAGCAGTAGATCTTGCGAGATTGGAACCTGCAGGTCAATGATCGTTATATTCATTAAGTTGAATCCCTGAACGGTTCATTGTGGGTTAGTCACAGTGCGGCTGTGCAAGTTGTTAGTCACCGGCTGTTGCCTGTGCATCTGTAATCGAGATTGATTATAGTGGATTAAGACCTTCTGTTCAAGGCGAAATCACCTGAGGAGGGTGGACTGGATTAGCCTTGTGGTGAACCAGGATATATCATGTGTTCTTTACTCTTATTATGTTTAACGTCTTTGTTAATGTTTCTATATTGAGTATCAGAACCTTACATAAGCAAGTCAGAACCTTGCAGCTTAACTCTGATAAGCTTCCGCACTGCAAGTTCTGAGAAATGTATTTTATGTTCAGACTCTTGTTGGTTCTTATGCTTCAAGCATAACAAGTCTGAATGTAACTTCGCTAGTCAGAGTCTCTCAACGAACTCTGATGTTATCCTAAGTGCTTTAACGATAAGAAGCGAAAAGATGTAAAAGAGTGAATACACAATTCAAACCCACCCTTTCTTGTGTCTTTCTCGCACCTTCAATTGGTATCAGAGCTCCGGTTTTGTTATTGATGAATATCAAATACTTAACAGTGCCAGAAAAAGATCCAGATGCGGTGCGTAGAAATTCTCTGGGTGAGATTGAAATCCACTTACAATTTCTATAACAGTTGAGAAGATGACTGTGTACAAAATTGTAATCAATCTAAGTACTTGAGCAAATCAGTGATCCTGGAAGTTTTTGCAGTTGTCAACAACTAAATATTCCTCACTTAAGTTATAATGAAGCTTGAAGAATCAGCTGATAAGATAGATTCATCAGATAAGTAGTAGTATATGTTGAATGCTTATCTTGGAAGATACGTGTGAATGAACCACGTAATTGCTCAAAGTTGAATCATCAGAAAACAAGAAATCTTGTTTGCTGAAGATTAATTCTTTATGAGTTTTTGAGATGTTTTCAAGAAACGGATTAGGCCCACCCTTGACTTTCTCGTATAAAAACTCATTCAGAACTTCTTCATGTAAAGAAGAAAGATTGTTGTTCTATGATGTTGAACTTCAGAATGAAGTATGCAGAATTCAGAAAACTGAAGAATTCAAAATAACTTAACATCTGAATTTTAACCAATCAAGATATTAAGAGATTCAATGAAGAACTGAATATTGTTTTCTTGGAAAACCTTGGAGAAAACGGAAAGAATATTCAGGAAGATGATATTCGATGAGTCATCAAGAATTGGTTAAGAAAGATTTCTGAGTCTTGATTATCATAATTAAGTTCTGTTAACTTGAGATTCTATCTTAGGTAAACTATTTGTGATTGATCAGATTCTATCTGATAAGTTTCTCAGAACGTCATTAATCCAGAAGATGTTCAATTTAATGCATTATCTCTTGAAGTCAAAAGGATTTAAGCTGCTAAAGTTCGTCTGAATGAAGAAAATTAGTTGACATTCTTTCAGAAGAAGATATGTTGTTGATCCTTAACGGACTAATTCTATAAACAAGTTTAATCAGCATTACGAGAACAAGAAGTGTCATGCAAACAATGTCTTGTGTTACACACGTGTTTGGTGATACTCACTTTTGAACATGATCTACATCTGCTCAAAGGAACATGCTATGAGAAGAAGATCAAATCCTCTCAACACATAACCTCTCAACGGTTTATGATAAAGTTGAATCTAATGACCTTTTGAAAAATGAGAAAGCGTGATGGAAGTTTTCCCTTCTGACAATCAAGTTCAGAGCCTCTGATTGGTTGTTCTCAAAAATCAATGAATAGGTCTGAACAGGAAAAAGGAAAAGATTTTTGAATAGATTGATTCTTGCTCTCAAACCAGGATCAGAAGTTCATAAAATAAATTATACTCTTCAGAAGCCATAATACAAATGAACCTCTTAAATCTGGAATCAGAAGATACCCTATTAAATGCTGAACAAGACCGATCGAAAGTTCTTCCAAATGTCACTCCTGTCAGACACTAGAAAATTCTTGGAAAGATCTTGTTGAAGAATCTCTGCAAAAAGATTTCAGTATCTCTAAGGTATGGTTCCCTTTATTCTTGATTATTTTTTAAAATAGTAAACAATTTATTTAACCACTGACCATTTACTATCACTTTAAGTTTTATAAGGATCATTAGAAATAGAACTAGATTCTCACGTAATTATGAGTAGACAATTCTCAAGAGTTGGATAAACAGTTATGATTACGTTGTGTCAGCTACTACTCTACTACCCATAGGTTTACAGCGATTTAGTCTATCGTATGTCCTTTCAGCTAACCATCTCAGCTATTCATAGCTTGTCTCAGAAATGATGACCTCGCATGTTCCAGCTTGATAAAAAACTATCACTCCTAAGTGCTCCTCACATTTTCATGCCTTCTCTAGGAAGAATCACTATTCAACTATCCAGTAGTTTAGAACCTCTCTCCTCAAAACTAAATTGCTCAAAATGTCTTCCCACAAAATCAGAGGAGAAATCGCTGATCTTGAACTCCTAATGGAATACACTCTTGACTTAAACCTTGTACCTCAACTCAACAAAACAAGTCTTCTCTCTGGAAATGAATTTTAGAACTGGGAAAACTACGTCAACATGCTTGTTGGACCTGTTTTTCCTTCGCTTGTAACTGAGTTTTGGGCAAATGCTCGAGTACTAGAATATGACTATGGCAAAAATGCTATCTTATCTGTGGGTGCTGGCTGTCCAGTCTTGATCAACCCTACTATCATAGCTAAAGCCATCAGGTGTATTGAAGATGGTGTGACTGTGGAAACAAATATCAACAGCCATAGCTTCGACAGGCACATGCATGTAATTTTTAAAACTGAGGGGCGTCCCACTCAACCATGCAGCCTCACTCCATTTGCTAAAGATTGGTACAAGCTAATGGTAACTATTTTAAGACCAAGAGAAAGAGGAGGAGGATGGTTATCTGATAAAGAAAGATTATTTAGTTTCTTCTTAGTGTCGAGGATCAAAATAAACCAACCCCAATCCATGTACAATCATTTGAAGGATGAAATCAATCTGTCTAGGGAAGACACAATCTATCAAATTCCATATTGTAGAGTCATCTCCCACATTCTTGATCTTCAAGGAGTAGTTGGTCATTGCAGAAGAAATGGAATGACTGAGAAGATCCTTCCTGAGTTTTGTCAACCTATGACCTTCTTAGTCTAAGATAGGAAGATAGTTTTTCTTAGGATCACAAGTTACTCAAGGTCCTTTTCTGTCTGACCTTATGCTCTAAACTTGATGTGTATTTTCTTGATCAATTATTGATGTATCCCTAATTGAGAAGTGCTTATTTTCTAAATTTATGTTCACGATGCCTTGATTAAAGTTTCAACCGAAATAAAATAATTAGGCATTATAAGTGAATCATATGAAAAGTTTTAGGATTATCTAGAAGCCACAAATCTTCCTTAGGTCATAATTATCTGACGGTTACCATTACCAACTCATAAGAAATGAACCGTGGTTCTTGATCGAATAAACTTCTCTCATTAAAGATCAATCATTAAACTTCTCTTCCCACGTTACTTAACTTATCAACCGTTACCCTCTCAAGTCTTAATATTCGTACTTTACTCATTCATCTATAAAAAGGCTTAACCCTAAATCATTTGTCACAAATCTCACACTTTCCAAATTGTAAGAAAACTCTATCTAAATATCTTCCATCATCTTCATCATCTTCTACAATGGCTTTTATCTCCCAAAGTGCCTTAACTCCCATAACCACACAGATTCCAGTTGACAGTCTCACCGTCATGTCAGAAACAATTGTGAACCTCAATAATCTAAAATCAAATGGATGTGACATTACTCCTTTGATGGAAACTCAAGGATGGAGTAACTATTTCAAGAGGTTGGAAGGACCAACCTACAATTGTTTGGTTAAAGATTTCTGGAATCATGCTAATACAGGCACAACTGTCATTGCGTCTTCTGTCTTTGGAAGGAATGTTTTCATATCTGAGAAAACCTTCTCAGACCTTCTGATGGATGACAATAACAGATTCAGAATCACTAAGGATCTGCTTAATGAGGAAAGAGAGGCTAAGGTCATGGCTTCTATCTTCAGAGAGGGAAAGGCAGTTGAGTATCAAACATTCTCAAATCTGAAGGAACCACTACAAGTTTGGTTCAGAATTCTGCAAGGAAGCGTTTTTCACCAACTTCCTTCAAATCAACTTAATAACACTCAAAAGTGTGTCCTGTTCCTTCTCCTTAAAGGAATTAAGATACATCTTCCTTCCGTCCTCTTCAAACTTCTGAAGGAAGTTATAAGAAATTCCAGAACAGGTCTTGATGCGGAAGTCAGACATATTCCATATGGAAGACTTATATCCGATGTTTTGGTTGAATCAGGAGTAGTTAATGATGTTTTAATCAATGAGGGAAAATCAAGAAATGTGCTTAAAAGCGCATGAAAGATTCTAAGATTTAAGAATCTTAAAAGAGAGGATGCTGCTCTGGATGATACGTCATTTAGGAAATTGACGTTGGCCCTAAGGGTTCCTGTCGAAGGATTTCCAAACTTCTCCAAACACAATCAAGCAGATGTAGGAACTATCTGCAGCAATTTAAGGAAGACAACATCAGTATTTGGATTAATATGAAGAATATTACTGATGTGCTGCAAGAACTATCAAGATGGAAGAATAGAGAAAAGAAGCAGAAGGATACTGATGATGGAGAACCTTCATCAAAAAGATCAAAAATGGTGAATGATGCATTAACATCCTTTAAGGATAATGCCATCACAAAAATCAAAGCTTAGTGGATGCTTCCAGTTCCTGTGTGGACCCCATGGAAATAAGAAATATCTGGACTGAGTTCCATGAATGGATCTCAGAGGAAATTGTGAAGAGCAAGAGGCTGGCAATTACTCAAGCAGAAGAAAAGTTGCATACCTTTAGAACTGATGATTCTGAAAGCTTACTCTCACCTTCCTCGTCATCATTAGTCTCCTTTTAGTCTAATCCTTAGGAATCTATCCTCATTAGGTATGTGTTTTGATTACCTTGAACCTTTTAGGATTAAGCTTAACCCATGCTTTATATTTTAAAACTATTTTATGGTTATGTGTTAAAGTTTCAATATAATTATCCACCAATGAAAATGTTATTATTATATCAATCTTCGTATGCTTAATGCTTAAATGATAATATCCTTTGAGTCTATTTATGTTCACTATCATATTGATCTACAAATGCTTAAATGCTTAAACACTCTAAACTTTTTTATGATGTCAAAAAGGGGGAGAAATAGAAATATGATTTTGATTAAAAAGAATAATCTTAAAAAGTATACAAACTCAAACAAATGAATTAATCATATAAAATGCGTTTTCTACTAACGTTTGTTGTTTGATGTTTATCTGAGGAACTCTGAACAAGTTCACTAGGCATTCTAAGAACGGGTTGAGAAAGAAGAACTTGCCAAAAGTTCTTATGAACTGTTTGTTCATATGATCGAAGTTGTACACTTCGTGAACACGTGTTCAGAATCAGGTCTACCTAGTACTGTTCAGAAGTTGAGAACTTTCTGAAAGTCAAAGTTTATCGTGATCTCTGTCTCACTTGGTTCTGAAGCTGTAAGCTGTCTGAGAATATGAGATTCAGAACGTAAGAATCAGAAGAAGGAAAACCCTGAAAGCAGTCAAGACAAAGTATACATTTCAAGATGCTTACTCAGAAGAACTGTGTAATTCAGAAGTCAAAGAACTGTCTGAAGATCTGGATTGAAGATCTAAGAAAAAGTAGTTCTGATGTCTACCAAGAACCAATTAAGAAGAAAATGATTTGGTATCAGACTAAATCAACAAATGATAATCAGACTCAGTATACATAATGATTGGTATCAGACTCAGTCTGTAGTAATATCAGTCAGAGCTAAGCTGTGAAATGTTTTCTATACCTTCATTGGTATCAATCTTGGTATCAATCTCAGCACACTAAGGAAATACCCTTCAAGTGGTATGAAAAGAATTCCTTCTGTTGGAATCAGACACAACATACTCTGGTATAACTCAGTATCAGACTAAGATTAAAACATGTGTACCAGTTTCAGAATCAAGCATTGATTGATCACAAAAATTAACCTTTAATTGGTATCTGATCAAAAATCAAGCCTTGATGAACCACTGAGTTGTGACAGTAACAAGGTTCTGAGATAAAGACATGTGTTCAAAAGTCAAACTCTGAAAAAGTCATGATCCATATTGGTGATTAAAAGCTCATATTCCTGAATTACGATTCTGAAGATCCCAATATCTGACTTATGGAAATTAGGGGGAGACTACCCAGAAGATTCAATTGCAAAATCTAAAATCTTCACAAAGCCTGAAACTCAGGGGGAGTTTCTCAAAAGACAGTGTCTGTCTCTGATGAATAGCGATGTTATGTTATTAGATAAGAACTATTCTATTTGTGCTTAAATGAATCTGCTGAAAAGTATAAATGCTTCAGATGTCTCTGAAGATTATAAGCTCTGATACGACTACAAAGGAACTGAGTTCTGAAGATCTGAAGATGGAAGTTCTGATGAACTAGTCCAGATGCTAAAGACTCTCTGTTTCCTTGAAGACAAGATAGAGAAGTAGTCCTTTTCTATTCTTCGTTCTGGAAACTCAAGTTGTTATTCTGTATGTCTTAAGATCATATAAGATTCTATATTATCACAGATAAAACTTTGAGGTTAACACATTTAGGGGGAGCTATTGTTCCAGACTCTAAATATGTTTGTTTGGTGATTACCTTGTATAAAATGTTCAATCAAAATACTTGGTTTTGTCATCATCAAAAAGAGGGAGATTGTGAGAGCAAGAGTTATCTCTACAAGTCAATCTATGTTTTGATGATAACAATACGTATTTGTGAAAGAACTATTTTTATGTTCTAACGTGTGTTGTGTGCAGATCATAATCATAGAAGATATCATATCGAACAAGCACCAGCCAGATGTGCGTAATTGATAATATGCGAAGTTACTATGTGTGACACAAGTCGCAAGAAGCAAAAAAGCTTCTGTATCTTATCGTGATCAGTCAGATCCAAGGATGTTGATATTGTTGTTGCAATGCTCTTGTGGATGCTCTCTGAAAGTGGTCGAGATTCTGAAGATTGCAAAGCTTCTGATGAAGATAATCTTCCAGAGAACCGAAGTATTGAAGACTCTCATGACTTGAAGTTCTGAAGGCAGAAGGCTCTGAAGACCAAGTGTAGAAAGACTATGAAGACTTATGTGTTATGAAGATTACGGTTCCAAAGGTCAAGTACTGAAGACTCTGAAGACGGATTCCTAATGGACAAGTTCTGAAGTTTCGGAAGACTTGAAGTAGTAAAGGATAATGTTCTTAAAGACAAGTGCTGAAGTTCTGAAGATTGATTCCTAATGGACTTCTTCAAAAGACCGAAGACTTGGAGTTTTAGATATCCTGTTAAGAAGTCTCTACCCATGCTTCAATTAAGTACCATCAGAAGCCTCTGAAGATTTGAAGACAAATGTTACCGTTGTGAAATGACTGTACACTGCACCCAAGAAGATATATCATGTCACTTCCTCCACAGTAAAAAGGCGATATGTCAGGACAACTAATTATTACACAACGTCTCTTTTCTAGCAGCCAACAGTATTTCAAACTGTCATATTTCTACTGGGCTATTTAAAGAAAGGAGTTCTCGCTTCTGCGGTGTCGATTTTGGGAGATCATCAATTGAATGTATTATTTACCAAATTGACTAAGTCATTGTGTGAAGATAGCAACAACGATGAGTTCTCGTTGTAACACTTAGAATATCCAAAGCTGTCATCAATTTACACATGGCCTTTATTGTTGAAGCTTAAAAATCAAATTAACACAACAACAACAAATTGGTACAGAAGTTATTGATGAAGAAGACAACATTGAAAATCAGTCAAGTCATTAACCACCTTCTCGTCAGTGCTACATTGAAGATCTGAAGCAAGGAGTTGTTGCTCAAAGCTTGCTCAACCAAGAAGACAAAGAAGAAGAAGATCTACAAGATGTCAACAACTGTCAAATCAACGTACATCTTTGTAGTTTCTTAAGATAGCAAGGAGCTGCTGGTGACATATTGCTTGAACACTTGTGTGTTCTTTTGTACTTAAACTTAGGAATAATCTGCTTGTAAAGAAGCATCTTTGTAATCTCCTGTATAACTAATTCTTGGTGAATTAGGATTCCTTGAGTGGTCAGTGTGACCGGAGACTTGAGAAGACAATGGCGAGATGTCATTAAGGAAAAGCATGAAATAGGGTCAGTAAACATTATGTTCATTGCGATGAATCCCTGAACGTTTAGCTGTGAAATCCTAGTAGTAGATCTTGCGAGATTGGAACCTGCAGGTCAATGTTCGTTATATTCATTAAGTTGAATCCCTGAACGGTTCATTATGGGTTAGTCATAGTGCGGATGTGCAAGTTGTTAGTCACCGGCTGTTGCCCGTGCATCTGTAATCGAGATTGATTATTGTGGATTAAGACCTTGTGTTCAAGGCGAAATCACTTGAGGAGGGTGGACTGGATTAGCCTTGTGGTGAACCAGAATATATCGTGTGTTCTTTACTCTTATTATGTTTAACGTCTTTGTTAATGTTTCTATATTGAGTATCAGAACCTTACATAAGCAAGTCAGAACCTTGCAGCTTAACTCTGATAAGCTTCCGCACTGCAAGTTCTGAGAAATGTAATTTATGTTCAGACTCTTGTTGGTTCTTATGCTTAAAGCATAACAACTCTGAATGTAACTTCGCTAGTCAGAGTCTCTCAACGAACTCTGATGTTATCCTAAGTGCTTTAACGATAAGAAGCTAAAAGATGTAAAAAAGTGAATACACAATTCAAACCCCCATTTCTTGTGTCTTTCTCGCACCTTCAGAAAATGCTAAGAATAACATTGAAAGTCAAAGAAGGTTGAATCCAATTATGAAGGAAGTTGTCAAGAAGGAAATTATTAAGGGGTTGGATGTTGGAATTATCTACCCTATCTCTGATAGTGTGTGGGTAAGTCCCATTCAATGTGTTCCAAAGAAAGGAGGAATTACTGTGATTTTCAATGAGAAGAATGAATTAATTCCCACAAGAACAGTTTCTGGTTAGAGATTTTGTAAGGACTACAAAAAGTTGAACAAAGCAATAAGGAAGGATCATTTCCCCCTCCCTTTTATTGATCAAATGCTGGATAAATTGGTTGGAAAACAATACTATTGTTTCTTAGATGGATACTCGGGGTACAATCAAATTTCCATAGCCTCAGAAGACCAAGAAAAGACAATATTCACTTGTCCTTATGGCACTTTTGCTTTCAGAAGGATGCCGTTTGGACTATGCAATGCTCCAGCCACCTTTCAACGCTGTATGATGGCTATATTTTCAGATATCATTGAGAATTTCATGGAAGTTTTCATGGATCACTTCTCTGTTTTTGGAGAATCATTCAAGAATTGCTTGGAGAATTTAGATCTAGTATTGGCTAGATGTGAAGGGAATAATTTGGTCCATAATTGGGAGAAGTGCCATTTTATGGTAAAAGAGGGAATTGTTCTTGGGCATAAAATCTCAAAGAAGGGTTTAGAAGTAGATCAAGCAAAAGCGGAGGTAATAGAGAAATTGCCACCCCATGTGAACATAAAAGGAATCAGAAATTTTCTAGGGCCTGCTGGCTTTTATAGAAGGTTCATTAAATATTTTTCAAAAATTACCAAACCTCTGTGCCAGCTGCTGCAGGATGACGTGCCATATGTTTTTAGTCAGGAATGTTTGGATTCCTTTAATCTGTTGAAGAAGGCCCTCATCTCTGCACCCATTGTGAAAACTCCTGACTGGTCAAAACCCTTTGAGTTAATGTGTGATGCAAGTGATTTTGCTATTGGAGTTGTACTAGGTCAAAGTTACAACAACGTTTTTCACACCATCTACTACGCTAGTAAGACCTTGATTGAAGCGCAAGTCAACTACACCACAACTGAGAAAGAGCTGCTGGCTGTAGTGTTTACATTTGACAAGTTCAGACCTTACTTGGTTGGAACAAAAGTCATTGTATACACAGATCATGCAGCTATCAAGTACTTAATTGCTAAAAAAGATGCTAAACCGATGCTCATAAGATGGATTCTCTTGTTGCAAGAGTTTGACCTAGAGATTAGAGATAAGAAAGGGATATAAAATTATGTTGGTGATCATCTCTCAAGACTACCAGAAGAAGTTCAAAACAATAACAGTGGAGACATTCAAGAAACTTTTCCTGATGAGAAGTTACTATTGATAAGCACTGACGTGACACCATGGTATGCTGATATAATGAATTATCTGGTCAGCAGATATGTGCCCCCTAATTTCAACTTCCAGCAAAGGAAAAGGTTCTTTCACACAGTCAAGAGCTATTTTTGGGATGAACCTTTCCTTTACAAAAAGTGTGCAGATCAATTGCTAAGAAGATGTGTAGATCATCCGGAGGCACGACAGATCTTGTCTGCTTGTCACGAAGCTCCATATGGAGGACACTTTAGAGGAACTAGAACTGCTGCTAAAGTTTTGCAATCAGGTTATTTGTGGCCCTCCCTTTTTAAAGATGCTCATGAGCTAGTTAAGAGATGCGATAGATGCTATAAGGTAGGAAATATTTCCATGAGGCAAGATATGCCACTCACCAACATACTTGAAATTGAAATTTTTGATGTATGGGGCATTGACTTCATGGGGCCTTTTCCTCCATCTTTTGGTAATCTATACATTCTTGTGGCTATGGATTATGTCTCTAAATGGATAGAGGCAGTAGCAACACCCACTAATGATGCTAGAGTTATGACCAAATTTTTGCTTAAAAATATTCTGACACGGCATGGCACGCCTAGAGCAATCATTAGTGATGGTGGATCACATTTTTGCAATAAGATTTTTGAGAATTTAATGGCAAAATATGGGATCAAACACAACGTTGCTACATCATATCATCCTCAAACAAGCGGTCAAGTGGAGCTATCTAATAGAGAGATTAAAAGGATCTTGGAGAAAGTTGTTAACCCCAAAGGAAGGATTGATCCAAGCATTTGGACGAGGCTCTTTGGGCATACATAATTGCCTATAAGACTTCCCTAGACATGTCTCCTTATAGACTTGTTTATGGGAAGGCTTGTCATCTACCTATTGAATTAGAGCACAAAGCTTTTTGGGCCGTTAAGCAATTAAATTTCAACCTAAAAACTGTTGGCCAAGCTAGAATGCTCCAACTTAATGAGTTAGAAGAACATAGGCTATTCTCTTATGAAAGTGCTGAACTCTACAAGAAAAAGACCAAAAGATGGCATGACATGAAATGCCAGAAAAAGGAAGTAGTGGAAGGACAAAGAGTTTTACTCTTTAACTCTAGACTAAAATTATTCCCTGGAAAGTTAAAGTCAAGGTTGTTAGGACCCTTCAAGTTAGTGACAATTTACCCTAATGGAGCTGTGGAGTTAATGAATGAAAAAAATGGTGAAAAATTCAAGGTTAATGGTCAAAGGATTAAAACCTATTTTGGTGACCCTTCAAGTAGCACTAGGGGAACCATTCATTTTATTGATTAAAGATTTTTTTTTTGTGTTGGTCAGGCTATAAGACCTTAAAATAGCACTACTGAGAGGCAGCCTAGCTTAGTGAAATTTTATTTTTATTTTGTACAGTTGAGTAGTTTTTGATGGCATCAACAGGCAATTGGAGTCACGACAGTTGGTATGGTAACAAATGAGAAAAGAACAAAGTGACATTCAGAGCAAATAATCCTAAGTCCTGAGCATTAAATAAAATGCTGAGATGGCAATTTATTTATTTTATTCTCTTGGACGAGAATTGAAGAGTCTGAATAATGGAGAGAGAAACTGAATGGGTGGACTACACGCGCCTAGAGCCTTGTGCTAGGGAAATCATGATGACCAGTTTGACACGTCAGACTGGTGGGACGTAGCAGCACGCCAAACCTCTTCCATGCTAAAAATTCAAAATTTTGACTTTTCCCACCCGTTACATCAACCAGACCTTTCAGTTTCTTGCCCTAATTTTCATAAAAATATACTTTTCACTTTTCTCTTTCCAAACAATTTACATTTCACTATCACGTTATCTCACTTTCTCTCTCTCAAATTCCCATCACCATCTCTTTTGTTTGTTTCTCTCCACCTCCATCCAAACCCTAATCACTACTCTTCCCTCACCCCAAAAATAATGGAGATACCTACTGGAAGATGAGTCAAAATGGCAGCAAGGAAAAATGCGACGCGGTATGTTGTTTACTCTGACGAAGAACAAGAAGGGCATGAGAAATTCATCAACAACGAAGCTTCTTGCCGCTTCATGGAATATTTTAGCAAAATGGGTTTTCACGCTGAAAGGGGTTTTGTCTTCGACAACAAAGAAGAAAACCTAGGACTTGCTAGGGATTTAGGAATTACCATCAAAAGTCTGGGGTGGATGAAGCTATGCCGCCAACCAGGCCCATGCAACATCTCTCTGGTAAAGGAGTTCTATTCAAACCTAACTCATCCTGGGCACAAAAGGATTGAAGTTGTTGTGAGAGGCACAAAAGTGGTATATAATGAGGCCACTATAAACCTTCCTCTGAATTTCAAGGAAACAAGTGATGAGTATTAAGATTTGTTGTTGAAGTTGGACGAAGAAGATTTTGATGTGATTATGCAGTCGTTGTGCACCCCAGGAACTAAGTGGGTGTAGTCGAGTTCTAAAAAAGCTGTGAGGAGGATGGATCTGTTGCCTGCAGTGAAAGTGTGGTATCAATTTGTGAAACATTCATTGAAACCCACTGTTCACAATGAAACGGTGAGCAGGACAAGACTTGTTTTGCTTTACTGTATTACAACACTGAGCAAGATCAATGTAGGAAAAATCATTATGCAGGACATCCAGGCTTGTTCAAGAAACAAAGAAGAAGTGTTGTACTTCCCATGTGTGATCACTATGTTGTGTAGGAGGCATGGGGTACCAGAACTTGACACTGATGAAACTGGGCAGCCTCAAGCTGTGTTAGATAAAGCCTTGATCCAAACATTGATGAAGCCAAAAGGAAGAAAGAGACCGGCTGAGGTACGACAAGCGTCGACAGAAGCTGCTGAGGAACATAAAAAAGATGGGATGATGTGGGATGTCATTCTGCAAATGCAAAGAGATCAAAGGGATTATTTCAAGTTTCAAAAAGACAAGTTCTATTGGCAGGAAAAAGTTGTTGCCTTGCAATTTCCATCTAGTATGTTGAATCCACCAGTTTTTCCCAATCATATTTTGGGAGAACTAGAAGAGAGCAAAAAGGAGGAGAAGCCAGTTCCTGAAGAAAAGAAGGTGAAAAAGAAGGAGAAGTCAAAGAAAAAGAAAGAGGAGAAAAGAGGAAAGAGTAAAATCAAGAGGTTGTTGTAGAAACAAGTGGAGGCATGGCTGTTCAGGACAGCCATGTGCAGCACAAGAAGAAAAAGAGTGGGAAATCTAAGAAAGCTGGAGTTTAGCCCCCAAGGGACACTCGCAGCTCTCCAAGGAAGAGAAAGTTAAGGCAAGAGTGGAAGCAAAAGGAGACCCCTGATGTCCAGACCCCAGAAAATAGTCCACCAAAGGACTTTGATTTAAATCAAATTGACCCAGAATTGAGTCCAATGGAGAAGGATGATGTCTTAGAAGAATTAATTGAAGAAGCTGATAAGGACAGTAATGAGATGAATCAAGATCAAGGCAATGGAGAAGAAGACAACAAGGCAGAAGAAGAATTGATAGAGGATGAAGACCAGCTTGTGGATGAAAATTTACCCAAGTACTATTCAACCACTGAGGAATCCTCCCCTGGATCCTTGAAGGCAGAAGGAAAAGAGATTGTAGGAAAAGATGAAGGCGAGGAAGCTGATAGTGAGTCAAGCAAGGGCGAAGCGGTGATAATCACTCCTGTGACTACTCCCGTCGTGACCCTAGTCAAGAAGACGGCGATAGAAAGAGAGGAAGAGATTGTCCAAGAGCAGGTGACCAACCCAAAGAAAAAGTATCTGAAGAAGAAATAAAAAATTACTATGGAGGAACCTATGGAGGAAGAAGTTGTCACACCTGAAGTTTTCAAGGAGCAATCTAAGGAGCTTGAGAAACCAAAGGTCGTGAAGAAGGAAGCCAAAAAGAAGAAGAAAGGAGACATCCAGCCTGCACGCAAAAACACCAGGATTAGGGTCTAATGGGTATCATACAGAGGCTAGCCTAGTCTTTCCTCCCCTTGACACTTGACAGTGAGGACACTGTCCTTACTTTAAGTTTGGGGGAGAGGCAGATCAAAGCTTGACCTTCTATCTTTCTTTCCCCTATCTTCTATTTTATGTTTCTACTTATGATTAGGATAACAATTTGCTGGCATGTTTGTTGTGTTTTGGTTGGATAATTGCTAAGTATTTGGGTATTTTGGGAGGCTGTGTTTTTGACCAAAGATTGATGTTTGGATAATTAACTTAGTTGGTTTATGCTAAATTTCTTTTTGCGTAGTTTATTTTTGTTCATATTCAATTTACATGAGTAGTTTTTTTTAGGATAGCTGAGAGTTTTGTAAAGAACAACCAAGGATCAAAAAAATATTCATTGTTTGCTTAGAATAAAAAGCTGGATGACGAGTCTTCATGTGAAAGCAAAGCCAAGTTATTACCAAGGATGTTGTTGAAAAAGGAAGCGGATAACTTCTGTCCCGCCTCCGCTAGTCTGCTGAATTAGTAAAAAAAAAATTAGAAACTTATTTGTTTGAATTTGAGAGGCAAGTAGAAACCTTAGGGAATTATTCTAGAAGGATGAACTGATTTTGATAAAGATTTAGACTCTTCACACAAAAAGAGCACACCCCAATCGTTGCTAACGAAACACACAAATTGCACAAAAAGGTGGCAAAGACCACTCTTGTTGAAAAGTTCCTGTGCCCGAAACTGGAGGAACAGCCAGCATCTTCATCATAATAGCCAGTTGGACTCATTATAAGTGAGATCCCGTTGAGTGAAAAGGTGGAGTGTTGCGCTAAAAAAAAAGAGAAATAAAAGAAAAGAAAATAAATTGGAAAGGGTGTGATCTAGGGTGTGAAAGTCAAAAGTCAATAAAAAAGTCAGAACAAAATTCCACCTTAAGACCCAAGAGGAAGAAAACTTAATTCACAAAAGTACTAAAATTGGAATCACAAAGAAAAATTAGCTCATTCTTCTGAAGAGTAGTGGCGTAACAGTAGGTGTCTAATCACTTTGATAATATCATCTTTTGGGCTAAGAATAGGCTGAGTTGCGCCAATTATTACCTTACCCAAGCTATCCATCCAGTAAATGACTGAGCCCCTTCACTGATATGATCCTACTTTGTTTTTGAAAATCTTTCTTCTCAACCATTGTCGCATCACCTTAGGACAGGTGATAGTTCAAGTTTGGGGGAGTGATACCTCTATTTTAGTGTGTCATGATAACCCATTTTCTCTTGTTAATTCAGTTAGGTTTAATTAGGATTTATCTATATTTTGTATGTTTTAGTATGTTTTTACCTCAAGTGCACTAGGTGCACCTTTTATGGTTTATTGTGTGTTTTTGTCTTAAAGAGAATCTGATAAAGGCAAGTTGAGGCATGACACCTCAAGACACAGTCTGGAGTAAAATGAAGATATAAGGAAAGAAGTTGTAAGTATTACTAGCTGTAAATTCATCAAGAGCTTGGTAGGATGTTATTCACTAGGGCATACGTGGCAAAGGTTCATGTCAAAAAGGAGCTAGAGCATCAAGATAAGATCAAAGAAGCTAGAGGACAAAAGATGGTACAGTGGGGACCACGCCTGCAAAAGCACATCCTGCACCTAGCCACCCGCCGTCTGCTCTGCGCCACTACCTGCTGCAGCAGGCGGCCAAAGATGCCTTGTCTCCCAATGCTGTCTGTACCTGTTAACTTGTTCACGATGGGAGAAGGGACAATTGGAATTATTAGTGATTTGATATGGGTTGAACCTTATTTTCATCAAAAGCCCATGATCCAAGATCCATCAACTTCCACACTCATACTCAAAGTCTATAAAAGCATGCCTTGTTCTTCAAAGAGAGAGAGAGAGACCACGAGCCAGAAATCACACATTCATATTTTCAGTATTAGTTTATTTTACTTTGAGGATTAAGATGATTTAGAGAGTTTTCTTCTTCTCATCTGGTCCTGTATTTGCTGCTTGGAGTTGTCGTGACTGCAGAGGTCCGATGTTGTTTACCCAACGCAAAGGATCTTCAAGTTATTACTAGGTTGTCATTTCTTTTACATAATTTTGCTAAGAATATGTCATCCTGTAGTTTCATTCCAATAGTTTGTACTCAGCTCATTATGAGCTAAACTCGTATTTGATGAGCAAAGTGAAGTTAATATAAAGTTGTTTTTATGTTGAAATGATGTGTTGAATAGTGTCTTATTTTGTTATGTGTTTTTATTCTATACACCTGCTTCTTAAAATGATCAACTTAGAAAAAGGTACAAGCATGTTGTTGAGAGAGATCCAACAACATGTGGATTTCATAACAAAAGTGGTTAATAAAGTAGGATAGAGATATTCACTTAATTCAACTTGCTTAGAGATAAGAAGTTGAGACCATAAAGATTTTCAGAATTTAAACCAGATGCATTTTAGGGTTATAAGTGAGGCTTAGAGATTTTTTCCCTTGCCCTAATTATGCATGCTTTGATGTTGTAGAGATACACCACTAGATCACGTTCTGACCTTTTGAGGCACGACACTTCACATCATGGACACATTTTAGCATTAATATATTAATGGATCTTAGCTCATCAATCATCCTCTCTGATATCTTATCCTTATTTAGTATTTAGTTTATTATGTGAATTTCTTGCTGCTGTTATCATTATTATTTTGTTACCTTGCTCATACTAGTTTTAAACAACAGTTGAATACTTTAAAGTTCAAAGCTACACCAAATCCACTCCTTATGGGTACGATCTCTTATTTCATTATTTGTTGCAATCAAACATACATGTATACTTGCATGTAACACAATTGCTTTAAAACAATTATCATAAAGTAAACATCTAGAAAGCAGACAACAATATTCTTGTCTTTGAAGGAAGCATTTGATATCATGATACCATGGTTTATCATAGATGACTGTTTCAACTGCAAATATGTAAGTGGGTATGTCAAGGCGCATTTTGTCAATCTTGGGTACGTCGTTCCATCGATTCACACTAATCATGGAGGATAGGGTGGCTAGTGCATCAACCATGTTGTTCTCTTTATGAGGAATGTGATGAAAATCAATCTTGTTGAAGAAAGGTAACAACCTTCTTGTGTATTATTTGTAAGGGATTAATCTAGTCTAGCGTGTGTCCCACTCTCCTTTCATTTGATTTATAACTAAAGCTGAGTCTTCGTACACATCCATGTTCTTTATCCTTAAGTCAATAGATTCTTCGAGACCCATGATACAAGCTTCATACTCGGCCTCATTGTTTGTACATTTGAATGCTAATTTGGCGGTGAAAGGAATATGGGTACCTTGAGGTGTAACAATGATTACCCCAATTCCGTTTCTATAAGCATTGACAGCTCTGTCGAATATTAATCCCCATCGGGATTCTGGCTCTGGCCCTTCGTCTAGTAGCAGTTCATCGCAGTCTTTCATCTTTAGGTACATGACATCTTCATCAGGGAAGTCAAATTTAATAGATTCATACTTATCAATTGGTTGGTGAGCCAAATGATCAGCTAGAATACTTCCTTTGACGGCTTTTTGAGCATGATACTCGATGTCGTATTCTGATAGAAACATCTGCCAACGGGCAATTCTTCCAATTAAAGCAGGCTTCTCGAAGACATACTTGATCGGATCCATTTCGGAGAATAACCAAGTGGTATGACAAATCATATACCGGCGAAAACATTTAACAGCCCAAGCTATAGTGCAACAAGTTTTCTCGAGCATAGTGTATCGAGTTTCACAGTCCATGAATTTCTTGCTCAAGTAGTAAATGGCGTATTCTTTTCTTCCTGTTTCGTCTTGTTAACCCAGCACACAACCCATGGAATCTTCTAGGACTGTTAAGTAGATGATCAGGGGTCTTCCTTCTACCAGAGGAGACAAAATAGGTGGATTCAACAAATATTCTTTGATACTTTTAAAAGCTCTTTGGCAATCCTTTGTCCATACATATCCTTGGTCCTTTCGGAGGAGCTTGAAAATTGGTGCGCATGTCGCTGTCATGAGAAATATGAACCTTGAGATGTAATTTAGGCGTCCCAAAAATCCTCTTGCTTTTCTGTTCTGGGTGAAGGAATTTCTTGAATAGCCTTAACTTTGTCAGGATCAACTTCAATTCCTTTCTGGCTAGCGATGAATCCCAAAATCTTTCCTGAGCGAACACCAAATGTACATTTATTGGGATTCAAATGGAGTTTGTATTTTCTTAGACGCTCGAATAATTTTGACAAATCCTCCACATATTCTTCTTCTATTTCAGACTTAGCAATCATGTCGTCCACATACACTTCAATTTCTTTGTGCATCATGTTATGAAACAGAGTTGTCATTGCCCTTTGATAAGTTGCGTCTGCATTCTGAAGAAACGAAAAAACACAAGAAGGGGGTTGAATTGGGGTTTTTAAAAATTTAAAGCAATAAGGGACACGTTGGTTATCCTGGTTCGTTTGAACTCAAACTACTCCAGTCCACCCGCCAAGGTGATTTCGCCTCTCTCTCTTGAGGACTTAATCCACTAATCAATAAAGATTACAGATTACACAAACACAGGGATAACCGTCACTGTCTTCTTGAGTTTTAACCACAACTTGGTTTTCTCAAGGAATTTCAACACTAAAAATTGCTTCTAATAAGCTTTATCACAACTGTGATTTTTACAGTATTTTTATCAAACAATTGAAAACAGATGAGAATACTTGATGAATTGTGAAGGTATGCGCGCAAGTGTATTTGGTCATCTGCAGGTGCTCCTTTAAATAGATGAGAGTGATTGATCCGTTGGAGATGTGATAGTTATTTTTGGAGATTTGACAATAATGCCTTTGAATGCTTCTTTCCAAAAATACAAATCTTGTCTGTTTCAATCCGTTGCTTTGTGATACTCATAAATGTGGAGGATAGCGTATCAGAGTCCACGTTGTTTTTATGCATTATCAGAGTTTCTGTCTTGATGCAGCTTTGGTGCTGAAGCGTGAGACATCCTTCATCAGAACTTAGCTAGTTAAGATCTGTGATTCTTCCATATCAGAGCTTCGCTTGATTAGAACTTCGCTTTGCTTAGATCTTGTGAACTTCACCTGATTAGAACTTCGCTTTGAACTCAGTTTGCTTAGATCTTGTGAGCTTCGCTTGATTACAACTTCGCTCAGATGGGATCTTGTGATACTTCTATATCAGAACTTCTTTACATTAGAACTTCCCTACATATCACAAAAAATGAATTAAGGAGCATCATGTTCTAAATAATATAATGTTTGTTATCATCAAAACTATTAGAAATATAGAATCAATTCTTGTTCTAACAATCTCCCCCTTTTTGATGATGACAAAAACTTATATTTTGATAATTAGTTAATAGAGTATGGAGTAGAGAATACTCCCCCTGAGTTGAAGATTTCCTTGAAAATGTTGAGACTTAAGACTTCCAAGAAGTTCTGATTGCCATTTTCCTGCTTTCTTAACAAAAATATGGAAGCAGAGGTTAAAATGTTCGAGACATAGTCATGGTGCACTGTTATATTTCAAAATATTCTACGTTCTCCCCCTTTGTCATTAATCAAAAAGTGAAAAGATACATGAGAAAAAAATAAAAAGGAGAGCAAGATAAAACACAAATAAGCAAGGCAAAAGAAACACAAAAAAATCTAAGGTTGAGGAGCAGGTGGAAGTCTTGTGAACAATGCTTCCAGAAGGCCTTTGATCTGATTAGCGGATTCTTCTTGCTTGCCAAGCATCCCTTTAATTTCTACGTTTGTTTCATCCTGTTTGTCCAATCTCTTTCTAACTTCCTCATTCTCTTTCTTCAACTCATCCAGAGTTTTCAGCACTAGAACAGATGAAGAAGGTTCTTCAGAAGTTACCAAATCCTCAGAGCTTTTTGCAGACACTTCCTTTGGAGGGGCTTCAGGTGATTTATCTTCCACTTCCGCGATAACCAGAGTTTGATGCTCAGAGTTTTGTGCATGAGGTTCTGAATCCAAAGGAGCTTTCCAGCCTAGAGGAAGAATGGGTTTCTTTTCCCAGAATCTTAGAACCTGCTCATTGAAGATCTTCATATGGTCACAAAAGTTCTGTTAAGCTATGTCATAGCTTAGTTCCTTCATTATCTGAGATTCAGAGTTAAATCACTTTCTGAATTTGGTCCAAAGATAGTCAGAGGCAGCTGGATTCAGATTCTCCAAACAACCCTGCTTCAGAAAGTTAATCCATTCCTGCATTTTTACCTCGAAAGCCAATAAGGAGTTACCAACATCTGATTTGGATACAAATGGTTTTGGTTTGGGAATGGCTATTTTGTGAGAGGTTGAGGTAAGCTTGTCTAGAGCTTCTAGGTCAATTATAGTTCTGAGGGGATCATCTGAGAGATGTGTTAAAGGGGAGTCAGAAATGAGAATAGGAGAGGTAGGTGATGTAATTTCTGAAGAGATTTGTTGGGCTTTCTGTTCTTCCACAATTCATATGGAGTCTTTTCCAGAATAGGTCTTATAGAGATTCTATTCTGAATGTAACACGCTGTATTAACTGCTTCTGCCCAAAAGTGTTTAGCCATGTTAGTCTCATTGATCATGGTTCTGGCCATTTCTTGTAGAGTTCTATTCTTATGCTCTACAACTCCATTTTGTTGTGGAGTTCTAGGACAAGAGAAATCATGAGAAATGCCATTTTCATTAAAAACTATTTCTAGATTTTTGTTTTCAAATTCCCCACCATGATCACTTCTGACTTTTACAATTCTAAACTCTTTTTCATTCTGAATTTGGTTACAGAAAGTAGAGAATACAGAGAGTGACTCGTCCTTGTGTTTTAAGAACTTTACCCATGTCCATCTACTATAGTCATCTACGATCACTAATCCATACTTCTTGCCACTGATGGATGCAGTTTTCACTGGTCCAAACAGATCTATATGAAGAAGTTCTAATGGTCTGGAGGTAGAAACAACATTTTTTGGTTTAAAAGAGGGTTTGGAAAACTTGCCTTTTTGACATGCTTCACACAGAACATCTGAGCTGAACTTCAGATTAGGAAGTCCTCTGACCAGATTGAGTTTGTTAATCTAAGATATCCTTCTCATACTAACATGCCCCAATCTTCTGTGCCAGACCCATTGTTCGTCGTCAGCAGACAAAAGACATTTTACATTCTGACTTTTTAGTTCAGAAAGTTTTATTTTGTAAATGTTGTTCTTTCTCTTTCCATTAAAGAGGATTGTTCCATCTTTCTGACTAACTGCCTTACAGGACTTTTGATTGAAGATTATATCATAACCGTTATCACTTAATTGACTTATGGATAACAAGTTATGCATTAATCCTTCTACTAATAAGACATTAGATATAGAGGGTAGAGTACCGTTACCTATGGTTCCAGAGCCAATGATTTTACCTTTCTGATTGCCTCCGAAACCTACATACCCTCCAGCTTTAAGTTCCATACTTTGGAACATATGCTTTCTTCCCGTCATGTGTCGCGAGCATCCAGAGTCCAGGTACCATGATTGGTGTTTCAATCTTGCTGTTAAAGACATCTGCAACACATAGGATTTTATCCTTAGGTACCCACAATTCTTTGGGTCCTTGTTTGTTAGTGTTCACAGAATTCTGATTGAGTTTTGGATTCTCAATAGAATTTGAAGAGTAAGATTCACTGGTATATTTTATGTCACGTTTGTGTCCATATGTGAAGTGAGAGTTTAAAGGAGAGTATTTTATGATCATATCATCAACTTGTTTTGGTTTATATGGAGCTTCACCTTTAGGATTAACATAACCTATGCCTTTTCTCCCATTTCTACTAACTCCATAGATCATTGAAGCCATTTTGCTTCTGTCTATGTTTTTAGCTAGAAATTTTTTAAAGTTATAGTCGTAATGTTTTAAAATATTTTCAGAACTAGTGGAAACTACTGAGTCAGAATGTTTCTAAGATTTTTGAGATTCAAAAGAGTTGAGTTTTGAAATGGTTTCTTTTAACTCAGAATTTTCTGCTTTCAGCTTTCTGTTCTCTTCAGATTCAGATACAAGATCGTGTTTCAGATTCTTATATTTGAGCTGAAGTTTCTGATAGTTTTCAAGAATTTCTGACAGACTTTCTTCTAATTGAGATCTAGAAAATTTAGAGAATACCTCTTTAGTTTCTGAGTCAGAGTCTGATTCTGATGAGTTTGAATCATCTGATATATTGGCCATTAGGGCAATGTTGGCGTGTTCATTTTCTGATTCGGATTATGCTTCAGAGGATTCTGAGTCATCCCAGGTAGCCATAAGACTTTTCTTTCTTTCCTTGTTAAACTTCTTATTTGGCTTTTCTTTCTGCAGCTTAGGACAATCACTTTTGTAGTGTCCAGGTTCCTTGCATTCGTAACACACCACTTCTTTGTTCTTTGACTTTTTGTGTCCAGAGGATGGTTCAGAATGACTGCTTGATCTTCGAGAGTTTCTGAATTTTCTTTGCCTATTTTTCCATAGTTGTTGGATTCTTCTGGAAAGGAGCGATAGTTAGTCTTCTTCTAAAGAGCCGCCAGAGCTTTCTTCTTCTGCCTGAAAAGCTTTAGTTTCATATTTATTTTTAGATTTAAGAGCAACAGACTTACCTTTCTTCTGAGGCTCATCTTCTTCTAGTTCTATTTCGTGACTTCTCAGAGAGCTGATCAGTTCTTCAAGAGATATTTCGTTGAGGTTCTTGGAGAGCTTTAGTGCCGTGACCATGGGTCTCCATACTTTAGGTAAGCTTCTGATGATCTTCTTGACATGATCTGATGTGGAGTACCCTTTGTTCAGAACCTTCAGTCCAGCAACCAGAATTTGAAACCTTGAGAACATTTTCTCAATTGTTTCATCATCTTCCATTTTGAAGGCTTCATACTTCTGGATAAGTGCCAGAGCTTTAGTCTCTTTTACTTGAGTGTTTCCTTCATGCGTCATTCTCAGCGAATCAAATATGTGTTTGGCTGGTTCTCTGTTAGTGATCTTTTCGTATTCTGTGTGAGAGATTGCACTGAGGAGAATAGTTCTGGCCTTGTGATGATTTCTGAAATCTTTCTTCTGTTGATCCGTCATATTTTTCCTTTCGATCTTCTGACCGTCTTTTCCAACAGGGTGAGTGTAACCATCAGTCACCATATCCCAGAGATCGCCGTCGTGAGCCAGAAAGAAACTTTTGATTAGGTCTTTCCAGTAATCAAAGTTTTCTCCGTCAAACACTGGTGGTTTGCCACTGATTTTGTCATTGTAGTTCTGAACGGATTCCGCCATAGTGTTTTTCATGAAGGATCTTTTATCTGACATGGTTAAGTGTTAGCACCCAGAACCAGGCGCTCTGATGCCAATTGAAGAAACGAAAAAACACAAGAAGGGGGTTGAATTGGGGTTTTTAAAAATTTAAAGCAATAAGGGACACGTTGGTTATCCTGGTTCGTTTGAACTCAAACTACTCCAGTCCACCCGCCAAGGTGATTTCGCCTCTCTCTCTCGAGGACTTAATCCACTAATCAATAAAGATTACAGATTACACAAACACAGGGACAACCGTCACTGTCTTCTTGAGTTTTAACCATAACTTGGTTTTCTCAAGTAATTTCAACACTAAAAATTGCTTCTAATAAGCTTTATCACAACTGTGATTTTTACAGTATTTTTATCAAATAATTGAAAACAGATGAGAATACTTGATGAATTGTGAAGGTATGCGCGCAAGTGTATTTGGTCATCTGCAGGTGCTCCTTTAAATAGATGAGAGTGATTGATCCGTTGGAGATGTGATAGTTATTTTTGGAGATTTGACAATAATGCCTTTGAATGCTTCTTTCCAAAAATACAGATCTTGTCTGTTTCAATCCGTTACTTTGTGATACTCATAAATGTGGAGGATAGCGTATCAGAGTCCACGTTGTTTTTATGCATTATCAGAGTTTCTATCTTGATGCAGCTTTGGTGCTGAAGCGTGAGACATCCTTCATCAGAACTTAGCTAGTTAAGATCTGTGATTCTTCCATATCAGAGCTTCGCTTGATTAGAACTTCGCTTTGCTTAGATCTTGTGAACTTCGCCTGATTAGAACTTCACTTTGAACTCGCTTTGCTTAGATCTTGTGAGTTTCGCTTGATTACAACTTCGCTCAGATGGGATCTTGTGATACTTCTATATCAGAACTTCTTTACATTAGAACTTCCCTACATATCACAAAAAATGAATTAAGGAGCATCATGTTCTAAATAATATAATGTTTGTTATCATCAAAACTATTAGGAATGTAGAATCAATTCTTGTTCTAACACATTCTTTAATCCAAACGGCATCACTTTGTAGCAAAAGGTTCCCCATGGAGTAATGAATGAGGTCTTTTCCATGTCTTCTGGCGCCATTTTGATTTGATTATAGCCTGAAAATCCGTCCATGAAGGAAAAGACTTTGAATTTTGCAGTGCTATCTACTAACATGTCAATATGTGGTAGGGGAAATCATCCTTTGGACTTGCTTTGTTTAAATCCCTGTAATCTACATACATTTTGACTTTTCCATCCTTCTTGGGAACTGGCACTATGTTGGCTAGCCACGGAGGATATTCCGACGTGGCAAGGAAGCCTGCATGGATTAGTTTTTGGACTTCCTCTTTGATTTTGATGGCCATATCCGAATGAGTCCTTCTCAATTTTTGTTTGACTGGGCAAACATTCTGGCTTTAATGGCAAATGATGTTCCACAATGTTGGTATCCAACCCTGGCATATCTTGGTATGACCAAGCAAATACATCGGGAAATTCTTTGAGAACTGTACCCGACTCTTTCTGATAATTGAACTGAGCAGAGCCCCAATCTTAACTTCTTTTCATTCTTCTGAACCCAAATTAATTGTTTCCAATGGCTCTCAGTGGGTTTGAATGGACTTTTCTTCCTGTTTGAGTAGTCGGGAGATCTCATTTGGATTTTCTTCGTCCTCTTCTTCTTCAGCTTCGAATACCGGGTACTCAAAGTTGGGATAAGGCATTGGATCATATGTTTCAATGGGGTTTTTAACAATTAATCTGCATAATGTGATTGATGATTCTTTTTAGAAAGGATAGCAACAATGCAAAAAGTGGTGTGCAATGTATTTTTGAAAACGTTTGTTATTTTTTGTCTGTTTTAGGATTACCATTTTCTGAAAAAGCAAAAAGCGAAAACAGCAATAAATGCAGGAATTCAGAATAACATCTTTATTTATGATTTGTCGATTCTTGAAACACAAGCCCTATAAAACAAAACTCATCTATCCTGGGCAAGGCAGAGAGGAAATATTTACAGGAAATGATGCCCTATAAAACATCCTTTCACCCGGGCACGGTGAGAAGTCAAAATAAAGACGAGGCAATTACTTTGAGATGTGAACAACATTCGGGACATCAACAACTATCCAATTGCGACGAACTCCTCTGTGTATTACAAAGTCAGGTATTTTCCTTTCGAGATTGTCTTTAGTAATAACACTGACTTCCGGCGGAGTCGAATCACTAGAGTCTTCTTCCCATGCAGAGTTATTAGTAGAGAAATTTTATGTTGCCTTCTCACATGTTTCTTCTTAATCAGGAGGATCTCCCCATCCAGTTGGCTGAATGTCTTCAAACATGATGCGAGAGATTTCAGGAGCAATATACTTCACTAAAAAGTCAAACTTTCTGCTTGGTTATCCAAAGGTATCCCAAGTTTCTGAGGGGTTGTCTCCCTCGATGACATTGACTTCAGGTAATGCAAAGTTGATAACTTCCTGTCCAACAATTCTTGCGACTTCATTGAGACGGTGTTTGATATGCTCAGGATTTTCTGAGTAAGGCCTCCATGCTTCTGAAGGAACAGATGAATCTTTTTCAGAGTTATCTGGAAAATATGCATTCTCGGACTGGCTTTGATATCCTGGATCTTCCATGTAAGATTCCCAAATGGGTAAATCATCCGAGCTGTAGTCGAAGTTACCTTTCATCAGAGTATCAGTTTCTAATGAATTGGGAGGAGCACGACATCCTTCGGTATTGTAATCTCCATAGATCATTTTGATATCTGATTTTAGAGTACATATGGAGTTTTGTTATGGATAGAAAAATGGCATGTATGTCTCTTCTTGTGATATGTATCCTTTATCATTGAGGTATGACTTCCATTCTTCTTCTAGATCGGAAGAATGATCTTTGAAATCATCTCCCTCGATGGTGTGGACCTTTTGAGAAGTAGGTTGGAGGAAACCTCCACTGTGGAAGAAATCTTGAATAGAGCGAGTGACCTCATCTTTCTTTGTAGTCTTGGTAAATACTGGTGTAAAACTGAGACCTTTTCTTGTTCTGTTATCGATAGGAATCATAATTTGTCCCCATCCTTTAGTGATACCGTTTCCACTATTCGAACAACGTCTTGATATGAGGAAATGGATGTTCCTTTTTCTTGATTGTCTTTGTTACTTATAGAAAGCGCCTGAAATTGAGTCTCAACAACCTCTTTTGGTTCCAACTAGGGGGATGATGATAGATTGCTCACAATTAAAGCTTGTTCTCCACATACCTTGACCAACTTATTGTTCTTTACAAACTTCAGTTTCTGGTGAAGTGTTGAGGTGATTGCTCATGCTTCATGGATCCAAGGTCATCCTAATAAACAACTGTATGCTGCTCGGACATCCATGACTTGGAAAGTGTGGGAACCAATGGTTATGGGAAGGTCTACTTCGCCAATTACTATTTTCCTGGATCCGTCAAAAGCTTTGACTATGATCTCGTTGCCTCTCATTGGGGTGCCTTGAAAAGATAGTCGCTCAAGAGTTTATTTTGGCATGACATTTAGGGATGAGCCAGTTTCTACCAGCACGTTTTCCAGGGCATAATTCCCGCAGCTGATTGTGATATTAAGTGCCATGTTATGATTTTTCCCTTCCTCCGGGAGCTCTTCGTCACTGAAACCTAGGTTGTTACAGGAAGTGATGTTAGAAACAATGTTATTAAATCGATCCACGGTTACGTCTTGTTCGACGAAGGCTTGTTCTAAAACCTTTTGTAAATCTTCTCTATGAGCTTCTGAACTCAGCAGAAGAGATAATACAGATATCCGGGAAGGAGTATGCAATAACTGATCCACAATGTTGTATTCACTCTTCTGGATTAGCTTTAAAATTTCATTGTTGTTTTTCACCTGATCTGTACCACTCGACTGACCAATATGTTTATCAGGAACTTCAACTTGAGGTTCTTTTTCTTTTGTGGGCTCTTCTATTCCTCTGTTGAAGATTCGACCACTTCGAGTAACACGGCTTATATCAGCAATGTTGACAATGGATGGCAGCGAGACTTCTTTTCCGTACTCCATCATGGAGCCACCATATTTGTAAGGAATAACTTTCTCTGATTCATATGGCACCAGACCTGGTAAGTAGATAATCAAAGGAGTTACGAGACTCTTTCGACTATCATAGGCAATCTCTATTGGTTCCAGCTTAGGGATACCGGGAATTTTCCACTGTCGAAAGGGATCTCCAAGCGCTTCGGTTCACTGAGCAGAGGAATTATGGGGAAGAGATCTCCATCAATTCCGTAATTAATGGATTCTCTTTCATTGAAGTCTGTGATGGTTCTCTAGTTTAACAGTCCCTGAATCTTATTTAGGATGCGGAGGCAACCCTGTTGGCTTCTGCGGTATTTTCCGCAAGCTGAGTGATCCTGGTGTTCTGGACCAAAGTAGTTAAGTCCACATAAGCTTTTTTGAAATTTGACCAATGATATTTCAATGTGTTTGACATCATGAACTGCATACTGCCCTGGGAAATCTTGTACCATATTGATTGATTGATAATCCCCCATTCTGCTTGGTAGGATCTCTCTTCGGTCTACCTGATTCTGGAGAGTTGCTCGTACAAGGTAGCATCCTTGGTCATTTTCTGAGCATATCCCGCAACGCTCATAATTGTGGGGAGGTACTCGACCATATCCACTCTGTATGCAGTGCATCTTTACCAAGTCTGTTTCTAATAAGCAAATGTCATAGCTTCCGTGTCTACTTGGGCCTTCATCAACTATGTCGACTTGATGAGTTTCTATGTTCTGGTATATCAGGAACCACCAGTGATCTAATAAGTGTTGAAGAGTTCTTTGAACGAGCACGTAACCTTGATTATTCTCAGAGTAAACTTTACAATCTTGATAATTGTGTGATGCTAAAAATCCAAGTCGAACCTGTTTGGCATGTAACTCTACCAAACTTGTGTTCATCAGGCGAATGTCGAAGATTTGAACTTTGTTTGGACATTGATCAATCATGTTGATCTGATGATCGTTCCTTCCGTGATAGTTTTGAATCCAACCTAGATCCATTTGTCATTGGAGAGCGCCTTGCACAAAAACACATCCTTGATTATCTTTTGAGCAAATTGGGCAAGCGTTGTAGTCGTTCGATGGCAGATTATAATGTTGACTTTGTCTGGAGTGCATCGCCACCAGATTTATATTCATTGCGCGAATGTCAAAATTCTGAATGATACCGGTACATTTGCAAACTAAGTTTACTCCATAGATTATGTGTTCTTCGATCCAACCCAGATCCATTTATTCTTGAAGGGCTGCCTGTACAATGTTGCACCCTTGGTTGCCTTTGGAATAAATATTGCACTGATGATAGTTGTGAGGTGGCACATGACCATATCCACTTTATCTACAATGCATCTTTACCAGATTTGTTCCTAGTAAGCTACCAAGAACTTTGTCAATTAAGTTGACGGAGGCTTTCTCATGTTGAGGTAACGAATTACTTTGAACATTTGGATTAGTGTCCTTGAAAGACAAAACTCCATTTTTGACAAGTTTTTGTACATTACATTTAAAACTAAAACAGTTCTCGATGTTATGTCCCGATGCTCCTTGATGATAGACACAAAATTGGTCATCCTTGAACCAATAAGGGGGATTCTCAGGAATGGCGGGAGGAGTCCTGGTTTGAATGTGTCCTTTTGATAGTAAAACTGGGAATAACTCCGCATATGGCATTGGGATATGATCAAAACCTGGTGACCTTGAGATAGGATTGTTGTTGTTGTATTATGGACGAGCCTACTGAAGAGGTTTTTGTTGCCTTTGCTAATACTTTGGTTGTTGATTTTGCGGATTTTGAGAAATTTGCGGTTGATATGCCAGAACTGGCGCTGAGTTGATAACAGGAGATATTGTTGCTACCTGCCGAGGTTGATATTTTTGTCTTTGTTTACCCTGTGATATAGAGCTGATATCTTGCTTTTTCTTCTTTTGGAAAGCGCTTCCATACCTCTTGCTACTACTAGATGGCTTTGCGTCCTTGACCAATCGGTCTTCTCGAACTGCTTCCTCGAGGCGTACTCCCATGTTCACCATCTCACTGAAATCACTAGGCGCACTTGCAACCATTCGGTCATAATAGAACGAGCTCAAGGTTTTCAAGAAGATGTTGGTCATTTCTTTTTCCTCGAGAGGAGAACAAATCTGGGCGGCAATTTCACGCCATCTCTGGGCGTATTCTTTGAAGCTTTCCTTATCCTTTTGAGACATTGCTCTGAGTTGGTCTCTATCAGGTGCCATGCCCAAATTGTACTTGTACTGCTGAACTAAAGCTGCCCCAAGATCTCTGAAGGTATTGATCTTTGTACGGTTTAACCCCATGTACCATTTGAGTGCGGCACCAGTTAAACTGTCTTGGAAGTAGTGGATTATGAGCTGTTGATTTTCCGTCTGTGTGGACATCTTCCAAGCGTACATTACCGTGACTTTGAGGGCAAGAGTTGCCTTTGTCCTTCTCAAAGTCGGGCACCTTAAACTTCTGTGGTATTTTTACATTTGGGACCAAATAGAGGTCAGCGAGGTCTTTCCCAAACAAGTCATGTCCTCGAATGGTATGAAATTCTTTCTGCATTTCCAAGAACTTTTCTTGGAATTCATTCATTCTTTCATATACTTCTACATTCCTTGCCAGGGGTGGCATGAAAGATCTGTTCCTCTGGGATAATATGTATCACAGGTTGTGGTATAGACATTACTGCGGTAACTTTTGGTGGCTCGGTGACCTGAAGTTTGTAACCTTCAGGTGCAGGAGTCTCGGTCGTAGCCCTTGCGTCTTCATTCACCTGAAGTTTGTAACCTTCAGGTCTGGAGGTTCCAGCTGTGGCTTCTAGGTCTTCAGTGACCGGAGGTATATATCCTTCAGGAACAAAATTGAAAGGCATGCCCCAGGGAAAACCTTTAGGCATGTTGTACTGAGGAAGACTGACGGGTACCTCAAATGTTGGTGTAGACACAATTTCTGAGATAACAGTCCTTTGAAGTGGTTGATCCTGAGATGCTGCCACTGATTCAATCATGACGTTGATTCTTTCCAGACTTTCCTTCAGAATATTAACTTCCTCTCTTAGTTCTCTATTTTCCTCCTCAAGATCTTACATTTTCTTCTGACGATTGGCCCGAGTATTGTACGAATGAGACAATTTGACTCTAAAGTATGATAAGTGTGTAAGTTTTTTACTAAAAATGTGTGAAATGCTAGAATGATGCATGATGTGCAAAGAAATGTAAATGCTTTTTTCTTTTGTTTTTTAAAAGAACTCTTAACAATTATGTTGCAAATATCATACAGCGATGGAAACTTTTTATTGAATTCAAAGGATTACAATATCTTACAGGGAAAAGTACATTATTTCACAAAGTGTAGGAAGGAAGACTAAGTCTATGAATCCTAAGGAATCCCTAATGAAGGTCCAAATGCTGGTTACTGACTCCTTTTTTGCTTCTTTGATCGGGCTTCCTCAACCGTTGGCGGGTCGATGATCCTTTGCCAGGTGAAAGGAGAGAGTAAACTTTTCTGTTCCTCTTGACTTTCTAAAGCATGTTGCTCTAGTATCTCAATCAGAGCATCTTTTTCCTTCAGTAGTTCTTGGATTTTTGTGCACTCCAAGCTGACAATTGGATACTTGTTTTTCCAAGAGTTCTTTTCACGTTGAGTTTTGTTAAAAGCGACCTGAAGTTTCTCTGTGTCGTTCATGAAGTAGAGGATAGTTTCCTTTAGGGTAAATACTTCTTGACGAGGGTAAGGCATTTTTAACTTGATGGCTCTGGCTTGTACGCATTGGAGATAAGGTTTCGCAGAGATGCAATTTGGTTTTCCTAGAGACTCTCTTCCTTTCCTATGAACATGATTCCAGGCATGTACAATTTCTTCCTTGAGCGCTCTGTCATTTTCTCCTTCCTTGAAGAAAAGTGGCGCGGAAAACAGAGTCGCCAGCAATCTGTATTCATCCCAAGAGAGGGAAAGGAAACACTGCATAAACCTGAGGAAAAGGAAAAGCATGGTCTCATGACCAAGAGAAACGGGTAAGGGAGTCGGTTACGCGAGGGGAAGGTATTAGCACCCCACGCGTCCATCGTACTCAATGGGATCCACGCTTGTTATCTCGATCAAAGGGCGTCATCGTCTGGAACTCCGCTGCTACTGGAAAGGAGAAGAACGGGAACGGAAAAGAACGGAGAAACGAGGAAGAAAAGAAAAATGTGACTCGATAGTACATCGCTCGTCCTATGCCTACGTATTCCCTCGTGCAATGGGAAAGTCAGAGTCAACGTAGTTCGAACACGAACCAAGGGGGAAGGTTGCTCGCCAAGACATCGTTGTATTGTGCTTACGTATCCTCAATCGGACGAGAGAGAGGAAATCAGAGCAGTCGTAGTTCGACCTAACGAGGTCGATTAGTGTTTTTTTATGAGCGACGTTAGATTCGCGTCCGGTAGTTAGGGTCGATGCCTGTTTGCGATGAGACGGAAATAACGTGCCCTTTCCTAAAAATGATTTGAACTTAACGATCCCGAAGGATGAAAAAGGTTTGAGTTTGTTTTTGTGTTTTTTAGACAGAAGTGGATTGAAGTTAGTTCGTAACTTGCATTGCACCGAAGTCTATAATGTAGGAACGAATGCTTAGCAAATCGTTCCAAAATGGAACGTCCACCAAACACTCTAGAAAAATGAGAGGAAACCCCTAATTCCTCACTTCCCACATGCGAGGCTCATGCGCAATACACGTTAACTTTATTAAGTGTTTTAGAAGTGTTATGAGATGAGAAAAGAAGCCTCAAGGGAAGAGAAACACTAAAGGGAAGCTAATTGTTCCTAATGTTGTCATGCAAAGGTGGCCCTATAGTTGAGTTTGAAAGGGGAAACATCTACCTAAGTTAGCATGCAAAGGGAAGCCTAATGCTAATCCTACTCCAAGCTTAATCGGAAATTAAGTTGGACTAGGTAGCTCTAAGGGAGTGAATCCAAGACTTAAACAAGTCTTGAGATTCAAGGGAAGAGAAAGAGTGAAAGGGGAAAAAAAACAAACAGCGGCTACAACAGCGCTTCCGCACCTGCATAGCAGTTAAAGACAGCACACAAGCAAGACAGCTTTCAACAGCACACACATTCAGCACAAAATAGGTGTAAAAGGCAGCAGGCAGCAAGTGTGAACAATAGACAGCACATGAACAAACTTAGAACATCAGCTGTAAAAATAGGGCAGCATGCATCCAAACAGGAGATAATTGCAAGTGAACATGCATAGCGAGGCAAATCAAGCATAGAGATTGCAAACATCAAGGATGAACAAACATGATCATGTTAACCACTCAAAAACAAGCACACACAACATAATTGTACGATTTACACATTGACCAAAACAAATCATGCACAAACAACCATGGAGACAAACATCAATCATGCATCATACGTCCAGCAAGTTGAGCATTAACCAAGAATTAACATGATTCGAATGTGTGTGCAACGTGTTCATCGCATCAAGAATGCAACAACGCAAACATCTTCATAAACGATACAAGTCCAAGAATCGCGTGTCGGAAAATTGTGTTCATGCAATAGTGTGAGGTGCAACAGCTCAAGAATGATCCACAAATCATCATCATATCAATCCATAAAGCTTAGACATGAAAAGGATCTCAAACAACCAAGAAAATGCAAGAAAATCAAGTTATGCTTCAGTGGTAACCGGTTACAGCATAACTGCTAACCGGTTACACAGTTCAAAATTGCTCCAATTGCGCTGAAAATACACAGTGTAAACGGTTACAGCATAACTGCTAACCGGTTACTCTAGGACAGTAGTAAAAAAAATCAGTTTCAAAAGCATTTTTCAGAAGCAAATCACTTATGTAATCATGTCCAATGATTATGTAATCAACAATGCACGAAAATTAAGTTCAAACACAGTATTCAAACATCATTTAGATCCAGTAATCATTAACATCCACAATCAAAATCAACCAAAATGATCAAAACACAACAAAAATCATGGATCTACATTGTATAAGTTGCAATTAAGCTAAAATGACTATGGATATGAGATTAACCAACCTACAAAGCTGAGATTTGCTTTGGTAAGTGTTCTAAACAGAATTTGATGAATCCAAGTAGAGAAATCCAAGATCCACAAGCTTCTTGCACTCAAAAGTTGAAGATCTAAGCAATAGCAACTAAAGCTCCAAAATCACTTCCAAAAATCACTCCTGGAAATTCAGAACCAGATCCAAACGAAAATCCAAATTGAAAAGTAGAAATGTAGTGATGATGAGAGGCTTTAGCTCAAGAATTAACAAGTTCCAACGAAGAACTTGTTAATCTTTGAAAAAGAGCTTTGAGTGTGGTTGAAAATGGAGATGGAGAATGAAAAAGTGAGAGAGACTTGTGAGAAAAATCTAAAAATGTGAGTGTGAAATGATCTAGCTTTCCTTGGTTTGGAATGAATTGATTTAAATAACCCCTAGGTTAGGAGTTATGTTTGGGTTTAGAGTGAGGTTAAGTGAGTGGAAAGTGGAGTGAAAAGTGAATTAGGAAAGGAAATGAGGAACTAGAGTGGAAAATGTTGGGAGGAATTTGAATTTTGGGTGGAAAATGATGAAAATATCAGTTCTAGATCCTTCCCATACGTGCACAAGCCAAGCACATGATCACAAATGATGAAAACAGAATTTCCCAAATTTTGCCCAGAGTAACCGGTTACAGCACATCTGCTAACCGGTTACGCAGTTCAAAAACTGAAGAAATGCGCAGAAAAACCAAAGGGTAACCGGTTATCAGATACGCTATAACCGGTTACACAGTGCAAATTTTGAATTTTGGCGCCTTTTGGAGGGAAACTTGGAAAAGTGACTTCTGATAGCTGTTTTTGACCCCATTAAACCTCCGAAACTCAAAACTTGATATTTCCATTGAGTAACACCTGAAAAAGAACACAAATTATTGCTGACACCTCGGGATATCCTACTGTATTAATAATGCCTGATGCCAAATAACCGATCAAAAATTGACTGCCAGGGTTTCTGATCATCAAATCATCTAATGAGCAAAATAAATGATCAAAAAGACTTTGAAAGCTATCTTCTTGGCTCTGAACACCATTGAAAATCATACTGGTACTGACAACGTCATGAGCTGCTGATAGATACCTTGATCCCATGCTCAAAGGAAACATGCAAAAATGCAAAAAAAGAACAATGCTAATGAAATGAAGCATAAGCCAAAAAGGTTAGAAACAAAAGGGAAAATTTTGAGGTGCTTCAGCTGCCCCTATTCAAACCTCCTTGGATCCGAGGGTATGGAAGCAAAGGCTTTCCGACAATCGGGATACACGGAGGTTGAATACTAAAATAACCTGAAAATTTGCACCCTGTGGGGAATATGAAAGTATCTACCAGCTGAATCTGGATTTAAAGATAGCGGGTACTAACCAAAAGTTGGGAAAGCAAGGAATACCAACCAAAAGTTGGGATAACAAAGAAAGTACCAACCAAAAGTTGGAATTCAACAAAGGGTACCAACCAAAAGTTGGGATAGAAGATACTAACCAAGAGTTAGGATGGACGAGAATGCCGACCAAAGGCGAACACAACAAAGGAGACCAACCAAGAGTTGGGATAAAGCCAAGGAGACCAACCAAAAGTTGGGAAAGCAAGGAATACCAACCAAAAGTTGGGATAAAGCATACCAACCAAAAGTTGGAATGAAGCAAAGGATACCAACCAAAGTAGGGATAACGAGGACGCCGACCAAAGGCGTACTCACCACAAGCAAGACCAACCAATAGTTAGGATAAAGCATACCAACCAAAAGTTGGAATAACGAAGGAGACCAACCAAAAGTTGGGATAAAGGTACTAACCAAAAGTTAGAATAATGAAGGAGACCAACCAAAAGTTGGGATAAAGGTGCTAACCAAAAGTTAGAATAACGAAGGAGACCAACCAAAAGTTGGGATAAAGGTACTAACCAAAAGTTAGAATAACGAAGGAGACCAACCAAAAGTTGGGATAAAGGTACTAACCAAAAGTTAGAATAACGAAGGAGACCAACCAAAAGTTGGGATAAAGGTACTAACCAAAAGTTAGAATAACGAAGGAGACCAACCAATAGTTGGGATAAAGGTACTAACCAAAAGTTAGAATAACGAAGGAGACCAACCAAAAGTTGGGATAAAGGTACTAACCAAAAGTTAGAATAACGAAGGAGACCAACCAAAAGTTGGGATAGAGGAATATGTTTGCTGGGGAAAAAGGAGAAATCTAAACAGACAACTCTGTAGGGGAGTATAACAATAAAAGGACGAATCCACTGGCTGCGGTGTAATGTTGAACAACATTTCCTGAGTTGTGTTACTTTCTGCTGGGGAAAGCAAATGGCAAAAGATATCAAACCTGGCTTATGCTTCAAATGCATATGTTTGAATTTCCATGGCGTAATGCTCCATACGAAATGGAAATGCTACGCATTTGGGAGGATGCCATGCCAAAATGCTTATGCAATGCAAAAAGAAGCGCCTCAGCAAAATAAATGTCGAAGACGAAGGCAACTCTACCGGGATGACAAACTAAATTGTCCTCTGAAATAAGAGACCCTGCTGAGAAAGACTTCGCTCTACTGAGGAAGATCCTGATTATACACTCTGCTGGAGATGAAAACTTCGAGAGGAGATCCACTCTGTTGGGAAGGGAAAAGGCGAATATTGGAGGTGGAACCCGAAGAGAAGCTCTCTCTGCTGGGGATTACCAATGACTTATGCCGAAGATAGAATTCAAAACCTGGATTTGAAAAATGCCAATAACAATTGGACTTAAGACCTGTCGGGGGTATCAACCGTTGTTGAACAATCCACTGAGAAGATCACCATAAAACTCTGCTTGGGGAAATAAATCGATAACACCGAACTTGCTTGGGGATATTACCGAACTCAGCCTGCTGCTGGGAGATGCTCTTACCTTTACCCTGCTGGAGAATATCAGCCAATACCAGCAAATCTGCTTGGGGAATGGTGATTGACAACATCAACTCTGCTAAGGGATACCACCAAGCTTACTCATTTGTGGGGATTAAATCAAACTGTTGCTAATGGGATAAATATCTCCTGACCGTCTGAGGAGAATGGGTGTTCAGAACCTGTGGGGAAAATTAGATCTTTGTCCCAAGAAGATATTCCATAAGTCTCTTGCTGGGGATGCAACAGCGTCAACTTCTGATTGTTCGCTAAGAAAGTGATAAATCAATCACGACTATAGCTGAGGAATTAATCTTCTATACTCTGATGAAGAAAATAATCCTCGACACCCTGGCTGGGGAAAATAACAACCTGCTGAGGAGGATGAACTTTTCAATGTCGAGGAGAGAAGCTCTACTAGGGAAGAACAAACTTGTTGCCCTGCAAACAAAATCAACAGAAAGTTCTATATGCAAAAGGCTACTTCGATTACCATCACAACGACCGTTGCCTAAGCAATTTCCACTATTTTCTGCTATGCTTCGCAAAGCTTAACATTTTCGCATGCAATATTTTATCAAAACATCGGACATTTTCACAAACAAGACAGCAAAAGTAAAAACACAAAGGGAAAGCTTGAGTGAAATGAAAATTTTATTGAATGAATCGGCCTGTAAATAGGCGTTTACATCTGGAAGCAATTCCTGAAAAGAGATAATTGCGCAAAAAGTAAAAGAAAATACACATGTCGGCAATGTGGGGAACAAATATCCACCATGATTCAATTCAGCTATGACCCAATATGCCTCGCTTATCCGCAGATGCTTTGGCCTTCGAAAAGATTGATCGGACTAATTCCTTTCCTTCGAAATTTCCATGTATCCAAGAATGCTCACAGATCGAACGCAGATCATAGCCTTTTGCTTTTGAATCCCTAATTTTTGCCTGGATCGCCCTTTTCGGGTTTTCAATCCACCGGGATACCCATTTTTACCAAAGTTGCCTTTTCAGGTTTTCAACTTTGCGGGTTTATTCTTTTTTCTTTTTATCCCTAACTTTTGCCCGAACCCTTTTCTTTTTATGGTTCGTCGGGATGCCCCTTTTTTTCCTGGACTTTCTTTTTGTGTCCAGCGGGTCTCTTTTATGAAAAGTATTTTTTGACTACGTCTGCGTTCACAGGGGACGTAAAATCTTCGCCATCCATAGTTGAGAGTAATAAGGCTCCATCAGAGAAAACCTGTCTTACTACATATGGCCCTTCGTAGTTTGGAGTCCATTTGCCCCTGTGATCTGTTTGAGGAGGAAGAATCCTTTTCAAAACCAGTTCACCAGCCTGAAAACACCGAGGACGCACTTTCTGATCAAAGGCTCTCTTCATCCTGCTCTGGTACAACCGACCATGTGCAATGGCTGCCAATCTTTTCTCTTCAATAAGGTTCAACTGATTCAGTCTGGAACGCACCCACTTAGCTTCATCAAGCTTCACGTCTGCCAGAATTCTTAAAGAAGGAATCTCAATCTCTAATGGTAGAACTGCTTCCATACCATATACCAGTGAGAAAGGAGTTGCCCCAGTCGATGTGCATACCGAAGTACGATAATCATGTAAAGCATAAGGCAACATCTCATGCCAGTCTTTATAGGTCACTACCATTTTCTGCATAATCTTCTTGATGTTCTTATTTGCTGCTTCAACAGCCCCATTCATCTTCGGACGATAGGGAGAAGAGTTGTGATGTTTAATCTTAAAGCTCTGACATAGCTCCTTCATCATCTTGTTATTCAAATTTGAACCATTATCAGTAATGATTCTCTCCGGGACTCCATACCGGCAGATGATGTCCTTCTTGATAAATCTGGCTACCACTTGTCTGGTGACATTTGCAAAGGAGGCTGCTTCCACCCATTTCGTGAAATAATCGATGGCAACCAAAATGAAACGATGCCCATTAGAGGCAGTGGGCTCAATCTTCCCGATCATATCAATGCCCCACATAGCAAAGGGCCAAGGCGATGACAATACATTCAGAGGAGTAGGCGGTACATGCACCTTATATGCATAAATCTGGCATTAGTGACATTTCTGGGCGTATTTAAAACAATCAGACTCCATAGTCATCCAGTAATCCCCGCTCTTAATAGTTTTCTGGCCATAGCATGCCCATTGGCATGGGTACCGAAAGATCCTTCATGAACTTCCTCCATTAATAGGTTTGCCTCGTGTTCATCAACACAATGTAGCAAGACCATGTCAAAGTTCCTCTTGTATAACACGTCATCTTTATTCAAAAAGAAATTTCCTGCCAACCTCCTCAGAGTCTTCTTATCTTTGGTGGATGCACCCCTTGGATACTCTTGTCTCTTCATAAAAACCTTAATATCATGATACCAAGGTTTGCCATCTAACACATCTTCAATTGCAAACACAAAATCTGGCCTATCCAAGCGCATGATTCTGATCGAAGAAGTTTCATTCCAACGATTCACCTGATACATTGAAGACAACGTTGCCAACGCATCGACCATCTAATTTTCTAACCGGGGTATATGATGGAAATAAACTCTGTCAAAGAAAGGTAACAACCTTCTGGCATAGTTGTTATAAGGCACCAAATTCGCTTGACGAGTTTCCCATTCACCTGTGATCTGATTAACTACCAACGCGGAATCACCATAAACATCGAGGTTCTTGATTCTCAAATCAATTGCTTCTTCTAACCCCATGATGCATGCTTTATACTCCGCCTCATTGTTGGTGCATACGAATGCTAACCGGGCAGTAAAAGGTATATGAGAACCCTTTGGAGTTGTAATGATCGCCCCGATTCTGTTACCGTATGAATTAACAGCCCCATCGAAGACCAGCTTCCACTGGGATCCAATTTCTGGCCCTTCATCAGGTAGAGGCTCTTCACAATCTTTCATCTTCAGATACATAACGTGCTCATCAGGAAATTCAAACTTCATTGGTTGATAATCCTCAATTGGTTGTTCCACGAGATATTCTGACAAAACACTTCCCTTGATGGATTTTTGGGAAACATATTGAATATCGTATTCTGTAAGAACCATCTGCCAACGGGCTATCCTTCCAGAAAGCGTCTGCTTTTCAAACACATACTTGATCGGATCCATCTTCGAAATCAAGAGGGTTGTGTGGTTTAACATATACTGCCTCAAACGTTTAGCAGTCCAAGCGAATGCACAACATGTTTTCTCCAGCATTGAGTACCTCGACTCACAATCAGTAAACTTTTTACTTAGGTAGTAGACGGTGTAATACCTCAAAATTTGCCCTCTTATTTTTCTCAATAATTGGCTTATGTTTCACTCATTTGCATTTCATAGTAGGTCATGCTAAATCATACACATCATTGGTTGCAAGGCATGGTATCAGGTGTCTCAAGACATAAGCAGTTCAAAGGCAAAGGACAAGAGAAAAGTTTTTCAAGTAAGTCATGAGGACTTTTTATATCTCAATTCATCTCATTTGAGTCCTCAAGTCATCACAAGATGAGAATTCAACAGAAGATTGAAGGAAGTCATATTCTCCTAACCAGTGCAAACTAGGGTTTTGGAATTCTGAAGTATAATACCCTAATGGGTAAGATCTTTGAGCTTTTATCGTCTCCAAATGGTATATCTCATCTTTGTTAGAGAGGATACACATCATACTCAGAGGAATTTGGATTTGGAGGATGTGATGATTTCTCCTAGACTGAGGAGTCAAAATTGGGGTTTGCCATAAAATCAGTTTATTTCTGATTTTTTGGGCAAGACTTGATTCTATGGTATTCTACATGTCCTCAAGGGTCTTTGAATGAAGAATTGTCCATCAATTTGATTTGAAAGGGTTTCAATTGGTTCATTGATTGAGAATCAGGAGAATTGGGGAAAAGTCAATTGTGCAGAAGAAAAAGTCAACCCTTGAATTTTTGAGGTCAAATTCATGTTCCTCAGGTCAAATGTGATCATTGGTGAGGGTTTGATTAAGAAATAATGGATGATTCATCAAAAATCAAGAAATGAGCAAAGTTGCCAAAAATAGAAATTAGGGTTTCTATTTATGGCAAGTTTTGGCAAGGTGAGAGGTCAACTTTAGGGCTTTCTTTCTCCATACTTCAAGAACCAAATGGAGGGGCTAGGGAGGCCTATCAAAAGTTCACATTTCAAGCTTCAAATCCATCCCAATAAAATCTCCATTGGATCAAAATTGAAGGAGTTATGATTGATTAAAGTTGGAGGTTTGTAGGGCATTTTTGACCAGCAAGGCAAGTCATGGGCGAGCCAGCACGCAGTCATTTCATCAAACATCTTGTGTGAATGTTTTGTCCAACTTCCAAGCCAAATTTCTCATTGATGCAAGCTTCAAATGGAAAATTGTTCAATATCAATCTTGTTCATTTCCATCTCCTCTTCAACTTTCATGTTGGACAATTTTTCATTTGATCAATGTATAAGGAGTTATGATGAGTCAAAGTGGGTAACCTCTCACTGATTTTCCCACACGCATGAGAGTTGGTCAGGCCAGGTCAAGCTGACTTGCCACACTAGTTATGAATACCTATCTTCATGGCCATTTTTGAGTGTCTTAAAGGTTTCATTTGCATTTGATTTCCACATCAACTTTGGTCTCCTTCCTTTACTCTTTCCAAAAAACCAAGAATCATGTCATGTCATTCATTGATCATCAAGATGTACATGCCTAAAGTTGTCATCATGCTAGCTGATTTTCTTACATGCCAAGTAACTAAATGCAAGGCAAAAATCAGATTGCATTGTAATTGTCAGCCTCCCATGCGCATGCCATCATGTATCATATCTCTAAAACATTGCCATTTTGATACCAACACACTCTTACATCACATGCCATGTTCATGTATACATTACCATATATGATCAAACCAAGTGAAAGAGGAAACTTGCATGAGAAGTTGTTGCAAGTTCAGAGATAAAATCATCACCTTTCATTTCTGAATCCACTTCACCACCACCATAACACTCCATGTTCTTCCCACACTTAAACAAAACACCATGGCTCGTGCATAACCAACTTGACTCACTCACTCACTTAACCTCACTCAGTCTGACCATAGTTCTAACTGTCAACCATGACAGTTAGAATTTGACTAGAGATATATAAAGCAAGCTTTAACAGAATTGATGAGGACACTTCATTTTTCTACACCTTGCTCTAAAAACTTTCACACTCTCTCAAGTTGCTTTCTCTCGAAGCTTCATCCATTCATTTTGCAAGTTTCTCCTCTATTCTTCATCAGCAAGTATTAAAGGAGTAGAGTTGGATCTGGTTTAGCATCGTACTCTTATTTGCTCCATCTTCATCAACTAAGATTCAAGAAATTTCAAGTGCATAGTGCCTTTATTTGGTTGATTCAAAGCTCAGGCAAAGCTAGGAACCTCCCCTCTGGCCTTGTTTTGAGCAAAGGAAGCATTCACATCATAGATTTTTTTCTCAATTTGGTTGATCTCTCTATGCTCTGAGTTTGGTTGTTTTTATGTGTTCTTGAGCTTAATAGAAGCAATGTAGATATCCGGCTAGTTGATAGGCTCTGTAGGAGCATAGATCTAAAAACTAGGGCAAAATGTTTCTCTTAGAATCTCCCTGTGTATGATTTGTTTGCAATTTTCATTGGTGGATTTGTGATCTACATGACTTAAGGATTATTTTGATGTGCGATTTGTCCATTTCTGATGACCTGCAACTTGAACCACGGTGGTGAGTGACCGGAGAAGATGACCGGAGACTTCTCCGGCCGGTGGTGTTCTTCATATGTTAAACCCTAGGGTTTTAATCTCAGATTAAATCGTGACCGTTTGATCTTTTGATCCAATGAACCAGAGCTTGCCAGCGCATTAATGAAATACACTCTCCCTCACGTGCCTCTTTTTTGTGACTGACTGGTCGTGTGCGGTTGTTGCATGTTAACCTATCATGTGCGTGCATCTTGATACGTTTGATTGTTTGATTTTGTTTGATCATTACACTTGACTTCATCCAATGGTCCAGGATGAGTCAAAGAAGTTGACTAACATCCATGTGATGCACCCTATCTGACTTACGTGTTTTGGACTGGGCTGAATGCTATGCGCACCCCCATGTTTTGAGCCCAAGCGCTTTTAAACTGAATTTTTGCTAATGTTGCACCTCCCTGCATTATTTCTTGTTTTTTTTAGTTTTCTTTTCCATAATTGTTTGGTTTTTAATTTTTAAAATTGTTTCTAAGCATGATAAAATTACACAAAAATTCATGAGACATTACAACACATTTAAACAATTTTTGATCATTTTATTTTCTGATTTTATGACATTTCACCATATTTTCATGAATTTTATTTCACTTTCTTTTGTTTGTGCTTCTAATCATGACTTGGTTTCGTTCTGATTTTATTTGACATAGTTGTGCATTGGATTATTGCCTAATATTTGGTACATGTAGTCATGATATGTTGAGGCATGTTAGGCATTTTTGTGAATTTTCTAAGTCATTTATTGATGACTTTTGAGTGATATTTTTGAGCAATTTGTGTGCATGCTTTGTATGATAGTGTGAGACCTCTTTAAGTATGTTCCTCAATGATTTTTGAGCCATCTTCTTGTGACATGTTTACCTACTGGTTGCATTTCAAATAACTTGAATCTCATAATTTTTTTGAGCCTTTAAATTCCATCTTGATCCATTAAAATGCATGTGTGTTTGTGTAAGCATTAGATGATTTGTGCTTAGGTTTTGATTTGTATTATGTGCCAATCTTCTTTGACTACTTGTTGAGGTTTTTTTAATTCATGTTGTATGAATATTATAGGTCATTTTTACCATGTCATAAGTCATTAAAAGTTTATTCTTATATGGTTTTTGTGCACATGTTCTAAAGTGAAATATCTTGTGTAATTGTGTTTTCTTCTCTAATCTTCTTTGAATACATGTTTGCCCAAATACATGAGTGATCCCAAATCATCCCTTGACCATGATTCAATTATGTTTTCAACCATTTTCAATCATATTCCATGACCTATAATTTCATGTTACATGTTTCTAAAGCTCACAAACTTTTGCATACTTTGTTTGAACTTGTTTGACCTAACTTGAACTTGTTTGCTCTTAATCTTCTAAGTGATCCAACATGACAATTATATGAATGTGTGCTTACATTCTTAACCTCTAAATGTCATTTCAAATGTCCTAAGCTACTGACTTGCATTCATTTTGTTTGGTTATTCAATTTGCGTATTCATTTCTTACTTACATGTCTTGTATGATGCATTGTTGGAACTTTAATGATGTTTGCTCCCATCTTTTGCTTGCTTGATCAATGGTTGCTCTTGTGAATAATATGCCATTTGAATAACATCTTCACTCATTATTAAATGAAATTCACTTCTGAATTTGATGTTTACATACGCATTTATTCATGTTTACTTTCCAATTATATACATCTTGTGTAGTTAATGTTCAACTCACATTTGCATGATTGCTTGGTGCATAGTTTGACTTTGTTTGATATCATATGACATGTTTACATTAGAATGGCACCTTAGCATATACCTACTGACTTGGTATGTCCCTTAACCATTAGGACCCTTCCCTTTTGGTTTGAACTTCATTTTCTTATTAACTTGTCTTCTTGAATCAAATAGTTTTGTTTGGTGTAAGTTTCTTGTACTAGTTTTCAACACTTGTGATAATAATGCACTAACCTTTTATGTAGGGGCATAGGTAAGTCACTTGAGTAAGTGGATATTAATCCATACTAATCTCTTCTTTTATCTCTTCTTTCATCTCATCTCTTTTACTTATCATTCCCTTTTGTGAATAGCATAATATAATGTTTGATTGTGTAGAACTTTCTCACATCCCTTAGGGATCCTAGCTCATCCTTAATTTTTTATTAAGGTGAGGTAGGATAAGCATTAGGTAGTTCTATCCCTTTCTCTTCTTTAGACTTAGGTGGTTCTTATGCCTCACATAACCATAGGGTTTCCATGCATGATAACTTTAGGGTTGTTAGTCTCCCCAATTAGACTTTCTCCTTTCTTAAAACCTATGAGTCTCTTTCTTGTCTCAAAACAAAAAGTAAAAACATGTAACAAAGGATTACCATGTATTGCACATGAGCCTTGCATGTGGGAAATGGAAGAAGGAGGGCTTCCTTTCGTCTTTCTAGAGTGTTTAGCATACGTCCTGTTAGGACGACCATGCGATGCATTCGATCCTATGTCATAGACATTGATGCAATACATGTTATAAACACAAAAATAAGCAAAACACTTCTTAAAAATAAATAAACAAACAACAATTCTCTTCTCATCTTCCCCACTCCATTCATAAAGGATGCGTCACTTCCGTTCTACCACAAACAGGTAAATGCCTAAGAATCCGTACAACGAGCTGCGACACCTAACTGCTGGAACGCAAACTTTGACGTCTTCCATTAAAGAACACAAACAAAGAAAATACATCCCTAGGGAGGGGAACTACGTCGCTCTAATTCTCGCGTGCGAGCGAGATACGTAGGCAGAAGATCGTGCGAGATCTCTCCGAGCACCATCCTTCTCTTTTCCCCCAAGCCGTAGTCCGAACTACGTTGACTCTAACTTTCCCATTGCACAATGGAATACGTAGGCCTAGGAATCCGACGATGTCCTATCGAGTCACTTCTTTTTCTTTCCCTCTTCTTCCGTTTCTTCGTTCTTTTTCGTACCTGTTCCTTTTCCTTTCCAGTAACAGTGGAGCTCCAGACGACGACACCCTTTGATCGAGACAACCAACATGGATCCCATCGAGTAGGATGGACGCGTGGGGGTGCTAATACCTTCCCCTCACGTAACCGACTCCCTTACCCGTTTCTCTTGGTCGCGAGACCATTCTTTTCCTTCCCTCAGGATTACGCAGTGTTTCCTTTCCCTCTCTTGGGATAAATACACATTGCTGGCGACTCTATTTCCGCGCCACTTTCGCGTTTGTACCTGGATGAAAATCTTGGGAGCGACAGCTGGCGACTCTGTCGGGGAAAGGTTGACCTCTTGCTGGTCCATCCCCTTTGCGAGTCAATCCTAGCGCTTGGTTGTTTATTTTCATTGGGTGTTTATTGTGGTGATTTATTTTGCTGTATTACTGTATTACTATTTTTACCGCATTTATTGCATTGCATTTCATTATTATGCTGGACTGCGCTGTGTTGTACTGTATTTTCTGTTTGGCAGGTTGGGATTTCTGAGAGATAAGCCCGCTACCCAGGCTTGAGCATACACATAGGTATTAGAGTGGATATTCGTGACGCTTGCGTGGTGGTGACCATGTATTGTTGTTCACGAGACCCACAGCCAGACGAGGTTCTATCAGGAGCTATCTGCTACTGTATGTTGATACAGGCCAGTGGATATTCTCTTGAAGAACTGTCTACTCTGGTGACCATTCCCGAGGACTCAGTAATGGCACTCCTCCCGAGATGTGATAATGGCAGATCAGAAATGGCAAACCCATTACACTTCTCGATCCGAGGACCCAATGCTGGGAACTTGCTATAGGATATCCTTTTGAGGGGAATCAGTTGAGGCCTCCTCATTTGATGATGATGCCAAACCAGAAATGGTGAACGTATCATCATTTCTCGACATGAGAGCCCGTGATATTGAGGATCCTCGCCTTTTTAGTACCCACATGTGAGAGGGGTTGGGTGTTTGCAGGTCTGCAGGTAACCTTAACTTTCATTCTATCTGGTATTCTGGTTCTCTTATCAGTGCAAACTTATCAGCCTGGTATTCTGGGATTCTGATTATGTCGATATGCTGGTATTCTGGTATTCTGGTTATTCCGGCACCTTGGAATTCTGGTATTCTGATTATGCCGATATGCTGGCCTTATGGTATTCTAATTATTCAGATATTTCGGTGTTCCGATATTCTCTTCAGAGCAGACATGTGAACCTATTCAGACAGTAGCACAACAGTTATCCAGAATTTGTGGAAGCCTTGATCCCATGTCTCTGCATCCGTATCATCATAACATGTTTGCATACATGTTCTAGTATTTCCAAGGTTCTTAACTTTGAGACTCGTTGCTGATCATTTCCATCTATTTCTTGTTGTTCTTATGTGAAAAAACTTGAATCAAAGCAGAATGATTCCTTGGAAATATTCGAACATGGCATTTGCATAGCATTTTCATACTCATTTGCATAACAGGTGTTTGAAGCTGGTTATTCTCATCCTGATCTGGTCTTCTTCAGAATTTCGGACTTAAATTTTCAAAGAAGCTGGAAGTTGACCATGGATCAAGTTCAAGCAGAGCTGAGGGAAATGCGAAGCCAAATGGGGCAGTTTATGGGGGGACATGCAAGCTTTGACTCAAGACCAGGAAATGCTGAAGGAAGAGGTCAATCAAATGAAGGCTCAGATGGGCTTGATTATGGAAGTCCTGAGAGACGTGTTGAGAAAGGATGATAATCCCATGCCCGAGGCTGCGGTAGAAATTGTCGTTCCACCCTTGCCTGTGGAATACATCCCAAAGTGTGATCTACCTCACAACTTTTCTGCACAACCTGGGGTTCCGGAGTTTCCTCGTCAGCAGCTACCTCCTGCCTCCCAAGACAATCCCAAGGCTAAGCAGTGTGAACAGAAACTGAAGAAGCTTGACCGGCATTTTGATCCACTGCCTATGTCTTATGCCATGTTGTTTTAACAGTTGCTCAAACTGAATCGGGTAGAACCTCGTGCAATGGGTCCCCCTCCAGTAAAGCTCCCAGCTGGATATGATGTTAGTGCCCGATGTGAATTTCATTCAGGTGGCCCTAGACATACTATTGAGAGGTGTCGAGCCTTTCATCATAATGTGCAAGATTTAATCGAGGCTGGGGTCATTACATTCACTGCCGATGGTTTGCACATCAACTGAAGCTTCCCGAGTGAGCACTCAGATTGCGAGTATGTTGTCAAGAGTAATAAGTCTAGACGGAGTCAAGTCTCCTCAACAATGGCAATCATCAGTTTCTTTACTGCATCTTCATATGTAGCTTTCATTTGTTTGTTTAAACATTGTTTGCATGTAAAAATTTGTTTGTTCTTGAATGACAATCATAATACAATGAACATGTTTTTCTTGAAGTAATCCATTCGTGTTCACTCTTAAATGTTCATGTGCATTGCAGTACCAACTTTCTTGTCTTAAACTCTTGGAGGGAGGATGATGAAGTGAAAAACGCAAAATCTCTGGTTGTATGTTCAAGGATAGAACCCTGTTGAGGATGTACAGGCATTGTTTCAAATCCCCAAACACCGGAGATATAAGGGAGATAGACCCTCGTTAACCCCTTTGAGCCTTGAAGTAGGAGTTTCTTTTCGTATGAAAAAAACCCTCACAATTAATCCAGGGGCAGGGTAGGCGCCAGTTAGTTTGACCGAGCATTCAAATTTCTAAAGGAGTGTGCATCTGAGGATCCATTACCTTTTATTCCACCGTCAAGAGGTCAAGAGATGTGAAACCACAATGGTTATCCATCAAAAACCAAGGAGTAGGACAGTCACAATCCTTTCAAACAAGTCAGTCAACCAGTGTTGCACAATTTGTTAAAAAAAGAAATAAAGCCCACTAAGTCGAAACTTGAAAACAAGCGACTTAGGAAAAAGTTAGGGCATCCCGTTGGACTTAAAAATCTAAAGATTCAAAAGAATCAGTCCAGGAAAAAATTAGGGATCAAAAAGCAAAAGAATGAGAAAGTGAAAAACAAAAGGATTACAAAAGAAAATCCTCGAGCAAGAACAAAGTCGTGTGACTACGAACAAAAGACAAAAAGGATGACTGTTACTCCAAAACCTCATTGAGTCTTAAACCATCAGTTTCATAGGTTCCTTAAAGATCATAACATCCTTTTGAGAGATGAGCACTTGTGTCAGATTTGCTGAACGTAGGATTGGAGAACATCACGAAGAGTGGGTGGGCACCGATAAACTTTGGGCCTTAAATCCTGTTTTCTCAAAACCGTGAACCAGGCCACGATACAACCCTCAAAAGTCCTAATTGAAACAGGGTTTATTTCGAGAGCATACTCCAATGAGATAGCGTTCCTGACTCCCATGAGTGATGCTAAAAGATCTTGTTGGTATTGCATGTGCATGTTTTCTTTCATTCAAAAAATCAATGTCGTATCATAAGCAGTGATTCGTTCACATGGCTTTGCGACGAATTTTCAATAAAGACTTCAAGATTAACATGTGCGTTGCATTTGAATCATCATTTTCAGAATAAATATTTTCTGCGTGCATACATTTGTTTAATATCAAAGAAGCTTACATGATGAAAATCAGCCGAGGAGCTTAATTATGCCAAGTTGAGATGCCTGAGACTCCAGAGGACATGTTGCTGAAAGACTATGTGGGGCAAAAGCGTTCCCAGCCAGTTGTGTTAAGATGTAACCAATCAGGGGCAGTCACGTCGAGAAATCTCTTCGAGGCTCAGCCAATCTGGGGCAATCACGCCGAGATTCGATAAATCTCCCCAAAAGCAGTGTAATCATGGGCAGTCAAGTCGAGAAATCTCTTCAAAGTTCAGCCAAATTGGGGGCAACCACGTTGAGATCCGTTGAATCTCTCCAAAAGCGTTCAAACTGGGGCAATTATGTCGAGATCCGATAAATCTCTCCACAAGCGGGTAATATGGGGCAATCAGGTCGATTTGGCATATCTCTCTAAGATCAGTCAGGGGCAAAGCTTCTTCAAGACTCGAGTTAGGCCACCTCAAGAGTACGAGAAGTTATCCTTTTCAATAGATGACTAGTCAGAAGCACCTCTCAAAGAGTTTGAAGACACTAGGGCATTTTGAATGCTACGTCTTCTGTAAAATCCTCTCGATGCAAAATTATTTCATAGACCTTGCAGTCTGGGGTAAATGGAGAATTGAATGAATCGTTGTTCACTCATGACGATCAATGGGTAGTTGATCAACTCAGAAGCTTGAAACAGAGGTCATTTCCAGCATGAGGTGTCTTTGATCTCTTTTCCCCAGTAGAATGCAATGGAGTTCCTCTCCCCAATAGAGTATATGAATATCCCTCTTCCTAGCAAGACATCAGGAAGTTTGATTTCCCCAGTAGAGTCCATGGTCATGGCTCTCCCCAAGCAGAAGTGGGTCCCTCAACAGGAAAGTTCTTCCTTGAGGTTGTCATCCCCAACAATATAGAAGAATTCCTCACCCCCAGCAATGCAAAGTGATGGAATATTCCCAAGCAGTTTCGAAAATGGTGGAAAGTCAGAATATTCTCCTCCTCTAGCATATCAGACCAGTGATGTTTCCTGCAATTAAAGTCCATTGGTTATTGACAATTCAGACTCATCGTTTGTTCAGAGGTTATCCCCAGCAGGAATTTTGGTTGATTTCAGTCCACTAGCAATCGCTCTTTTCCCCAGCAGGAGTTTTGGTTGATTTTAGTCCCCTAGCAAGCGCTCCTTTCCCCGTCAGTAGTTATGTGGATCTCAGCCCCTCAGCAGGTATTTCCTCCCTCGACAGAAATTCGTTTGATCTCAATTCCCCAGTAGGCAGGCCAGAAGGTTATCATTTCCCCAACGAAGTTCTATGGTTATAGTTCTTTCCTAAACAGACTGGTTCAGATGATGCATCCCCAACAAGGTCATTATTCCGTACAGTGATCTCAGCAAGCCTGGCAGTTCAAAGACCAGATTGTGTCAACATTACTCCCCAGCTGAGTTGGTGTTTTTCCACAGAGTGTCAAAAGATCGTATTGGTGGTTATTTCCTTAGCAATTGCTATTGCTATCGCCAGCGTAGTTGCCTTATTTTTTTCTCAGCATTTATTTTGCTGAGGAGCCTCCTTGCATTTAGCATATAGTAATCATTGCATCCTCAAAAATGCGTAGCATTTCCATTCGAGATGGAGCATTACGCCATGGAAAAATTCAAACATATGCTTGCGAAGCATAAGCCATTTTTGGTACCTCGTGCGAGAGCCCAAAATTGTTTCCCTTCTATCAGATTGACAAAACCAAAGAGAATGCCTCGCTCATTTCCTCCCAACTAGATATCTCAAAAGCAGTACAAGGGTTTCACCACTTTGCTCCCCACAGAATCCTATTCCTCGGTTGGTAAATCTTTTGATCTTACATTTTAACCGTGTCTTCCTGAAACCATTCCTGATAGGATTCCTACCGCCATTCCCGATAGGCACCTTATAAGTTTTGAACCTTAGTCATTCCCGATAGACATGTAGGTTAACCTTAGTTCTTATGAACCATTCCTGATAGGATTCCTTTAGCCTTTCCCAACAGGCAAGCCGGAACCATTCCTGATAGGATTCCTTCCGCCATTCCTGATAGGCAGCTCCCAAGTTTTAAACCTTAGTCATTCTGATAGACGTATAGGTCAACCTTGTTTCTTCAGGAACCATTCCCGATAGGATCCCTTTAGCCATTCCCGATAGGCGCCCTTTGAGTTTTAGACCTAGCCGTTCCCGACTGGCCCATTTACCGTTCCCGATAGGTAAGTCATAGGTTATAAACTTTAGCCATTCCCGATAGGCACCCTTTGAGTTTTAAACCTAGTCGTTCCCGACAGGTCCATTTACCATTCCCGATAGGTAACCAAGGTCCAAGCTCAGCCGTTCCTGACAGGACCGTTTACCGTTCCCAAAAGGTTGTTTACCGTTCCCGGCAGGTTGTTTACCGTTCCCGACAGGTCGTTTACCATTCTCGATGGGTAACCTTAAGCTTTAGCCTTAGCCGTTCCCGACAGGCGACCTTTGAATTTCATTTGTTCCAGACTATTCTCCACCAACATCCACCACCAACTGCTGTGTTGGTCATATATCCATTCTGTTTGTCCACAGAGCGCAAATTTTCTAGTTATTTTTTGTATTCAATCCCTATGTACCTTGAATTTCTGACAATCGTTGCTCTCATCCATTCAGGTCCACAGTTGATAGAATAGGGGCAGCTGTAATACCTCAAAATTTGCCCTCTTATTTTTCTCAATAATTGGCTTATGTTTCACTCATTTACATTTCATAGTAGGTCATGCTAAATCATACACATCATTGGTTGCAAGGCATGGTATCAAGTGTCTCAAGACATAAGCAGTTCAAAGGCAAAGGATAAGAGAAAAGTTTTTCAAGTAAGTCACAAGGACTTTTCATATCTCAATTCATCTCATTTGAGTCCTCAAGTCATCACAAGATGAGAATTCAACAGAAGATTGAAGGAAGTCATATTCTCCTAACCAGTGCAAACTAGGGTTTTGGAATTCTGAAGTATAATACCCTAATGGGTAAGACCTTTGAGATTTTATCATCTCCAAATGGTATATCTCATCTTTGTTAGAGAGGATACATATTATACTCAGAGGAATTTGGATTTGGAGGATGTGCTGATTTCTCCTAAACTGAGGGGTCAAAATTGGGGTTTACCATAAAATCAGTTTATTTCTGATTTTTTCGGCAAGACTTGATTCTTCTACATGTCCTCAAGGGTCTATGAATGAAGAATTGTCCATCAATTTGATTTGAAAGGGTTTCAATTGGTTCATTGATTGAGAATCAGGAGAATTGGGGAAAAGTCAACTATGCAGAAGAAAAAGTCAACCCTTGAATTTTTGAGGTCAAATTCATGTTCCTCAGGTCAAATGTGATCATTGGTGAGGGTTTGATCAAGAAATAATGGATGATTCATCAAAAATCAAGAAATGAGCAAAGTTGCCAAAAATAGAAATTAGGGTTTCTATTTATGGCAAGTTTTGGCAAGGTGAGAGGTCAACTTTGGGGCTTTCTTTCTCCATGCTTAAAGAACCAAATGGAGGGGCTATGGAGGCCTATCAAAAGTTCACATTTCAAGCTTCAAATACATACCAATAACATCTCCATTGGATCAAAATTGAAGGAGTTATGATTGATTAAAGTTGGAGGTTTGTAGGGCATTTTTGACCAGCAAGGCAAGTCATGGGTGAGCTAGCACGCAGTAATTTCATTAAACATCTTGTGTGCATGTTTTGTCCAACTTCCAAGCCAAATTTCTCATTGATTCAAGCTTCAAATAGAAAATTTTTCAACATCAATCTTGTGCATTTCCATCTCCTCTTCAACTTTCATGTTGGATAATTTTTCATTTGATCAATGTATGAGGAGTTATGATGAGTCAAAGTGGGCAACCTCTCACTGATTTTCCCACACGCATGAGAGATGGTCAGGCCAGGTCAAGCTGACTTGCCACACCAGTTATGAATACCTATCTTCATGGCCATTTTTGAGTGTCTTAAAGGTTTCATTTGCATTTGATTTCCACATCAACTTTGGTCTCCTTCCTTTACTCTTTCCAAAAAACCAAGAATCATGTCATGTCATTCATTGATCATCAAGATGTACATGCATAAAGTTGTCATCATGCTAGCTGATTTTCTTACATGCCAAGTAACTAAATTCAAGGAAAAAATCAGATTGCATTGTAATTGTCAGCCTCCCATGCGCATGCCATCATGTATCATATCTCTAAAACATTGCCATTTTGAGACCAACACACTCTTACATCACATGCCATGTTTATGTATACATTACCATATATGATCAAACCAAGTGAAAGAGGAAACTTGCATGAGAAGTTGTTGCAAGTTCAGAGATAACATCATCACCTTTCATTTATGAATCCACTTCACCACCACCATAACACTCCATGTTCTTCCCACACTTAAACAAAACACCATGACTCGTGCATAACCAACTTGACTCACTCACTCACTTAACCTCACTCAGTCTAACCATAGTTCTAACTGTCAACCGTGACAGTTAGAATTTGACTAGAGATATATAAAGCAAGCTCTAACAGAATTAATGAGGACACTTCATTTTTCTACACCTTGCTCTGAAAACTTTCACACTCTCTCAAGTTGCTTTCTCTCGAAGCTTCATCCATTCATTTTGCAAGTTTCTCCTCTATTCTTCATCAGTAAGTATCAATGGAGTAGAGTTGGATCTGGTTTAGCATTGTACTCTTATTTGCTCCATCTTCATCAATTAAGATTCAAGAAATTTCAAGTGCATAGTGCCTTTATTTGGCTGATTCAAAGCTCAGGCAAAGCTAGGAACCTCCCCTATGGCCTTATTTTGAGCAAAGGAAGCATTCACATCATAGATTTTTTTCTCAATTTGGTTGATCTCTCTATGCTCTGAGTTTGGTTGTTTTTATGTGTTGTTGAGCTTAATAGAAGCAATGTAGATATCCGGCTAGTTGATAGGCTCTGTAGGAGCATAGATCTAAAAACTAGGGCAAAATGTTTCTCTTCGAATCTCCCTGTGTATGATTTGTTTGCAATTTTCATTGGTGGATTTGTGATCTACATGACTTAAGGATTATTTTGATGTGCGATTTGTCCATTTCTGATGACCTGCAACTTGAACCACGGTGGTGAGTGACCGGAGAAGATGACCGGAGACTTCTCCGGTCGGTGGTGTTCTTCACATGTTAAACCCTAGGGTTTTAATCTCAGATTAAATCGTGACCACTTGATCTTTTGATCCAATGAACCAGAGCTTGCCAGCGTATTAATGAAATACACTCTCCCTCACGTGCCTCTTTTTTATGACTGACTGGTCGTGTGTGGTTGTTGCATGTTAACCTATCATGTGCGTGCATCTTGATACGTTTGATTGTTTGATTTTGTTTGATCATCACACTTGACTTCATCCAATGGTTCAGGATGAGTCAAAGAAGTTGACTAACATCCATGTGATGCACCCTATCTGACTTACGTGTTTTGGACTGGGCTGAATGCTATGCGCACCCCCCATGTTTTGAACCCAAGCGCTTTTTAACTGAATTTTTGCTAATGTTGCACCTCCCTGCATTATTTCTTGTTTTTTTAGTCTTCTTTTCCATAATTGTTTGGTTTTTAATTTTTAAAATTGTTTCTAAGCATGATAAAATTACACAAAAATTCATGAGACATCACAACACATTTAAACAATTTTTGGTCATTTTATTTTCTGATTTTATGACATTTCACCATATTTTCATGAATTTTCTTTCACTTTATTTTGTTTGTGCTTCTAATCATGACTTTGTTTCATTCTGATTTTATTTGACATAGTTGTACATTGGATTGTTGCCTAATATTTGGTACATGTAGTCATGATATGTTGAGCCATATTAGGAATTTTTTGTGAATTTTATAAGTCATTTCTTGATGACTTTTGAGTGATATTTTTGAGCCATTTGTGTGCATGCTTTGTATGATAGTGTGAGACCTCTTTAAGTATGTTCCTCAATGATTTTTGAGCCATCTTCTTGTGACATGTTTACCCACTGGTTTCATTTCAAATAACTTGAATCTCATAATTTTGTTGAGCCTTTAAATTCCATCTTGATCCATTAAAATGCATGTGTGTTTGTGTAAGCATTAGATGATTTGTGCTTGGGTTTTGATTTGTATTATGTGCCAATCTTCTTTGACTACTTGTTGAGGTTTTTTTAATTCACGTTGTATGAATATTATAGGTCATTTTTACCATGTCATAAGTCATTCAAAGTTTATTCTTATATGGTTTTTGTGCACATGTTCTAAAGTGAAATATCTTGTGTAATTGTGTTTTCTTCTCTAATCTTGTTTGAATACATGTTTGCCCCAATACATGAGTGATCCCAAATCATCCCTTGACCATGATTCACTTCTGTTTTCAACCATTTTCAATCATATTCCATGACCTATAATTTCATGTTACATGTTTTTAAAGCTCACAAACTTTTGCATACTTTGTTTGAACTTGTTTGACCTAACTTGAACTTGTTTGCTCTTAATCTTCTAAGTGCTCCAACATGACAATTGTATGAATGTGTGCTTACATTCTTAACCTCTAAATGTCATTTAAAATCTCCTAATCTACTAACTTGCATTCATTTTGTTTGGTTATTCAATTTGCGTATTCATTTCTTACTTACATGTCTTGTATGATGCATTGTTGGAACTGTAATGATGTTTGCTCCCATCTTTTGCTTGCTTGATCAATGCTTGCTCTTGTGAATCATATGCCATTTGAATAACATCTTCACTCATTCTTAAATGACATTTACTTCTGACTTTGATGTTTACATACGCATTTATTCATGTTTACTTTCCAATTATATACATCTTGTGTAGTTAATGTTCAACTTACATTTGCATGATTGTTTGGTGCATAGTTTGACTTTGTTTGATATCATATGACATGTTTACATTAGCATGGTACCTTAGCATATACCTACTGACTTGGTATGTCCCTTAACCATTAGGACCCTTCCCTTTTGGTTTGAACTTCACTTTCTTATTAACTTGTCTTCTTGAATCAAATAGTTTTGTTTGGTTTAAGTTTCTTGTACTAGTTTTCAACACTTGTGATAATAATGCACTAACCTTTTGTGTAGGGGCAGAGGTAAGTCACTTGAGTAAGTGGATGTTAATCCATACTCATCTATTCTTTTATCTCGTCTTTCATCTCATCTCTTTTACTTATCATTCTCTTTTGTGAATAGCATAATATAATGCTTGATTGTGTAGAACTTTCTCACATCCCTTAGGGATCCTAGCTTATCCTTAATTTTTGATTAAGGTGAGGTAGGATAAGCATTAGGTAGTGCTATCCCTTTCTCTTCTTTAGACTTAGGTGGTTCTTATGCCTCACATAACCATAGGATCTCCATGCATGATAACTTTAGGGTTGTTAGTCTCCCCAATTAGACATTCTCCTTTCTTAAAACCTTTGAGTCTCTTTCTCATCTCAAAACAAAAAGCAAAAACATGTAACAAAGGATTAACATGTATTGTACATGAGCCTTGCATGTGGGAAATGGAAGAAGGAGGGTTTCCTTTCGTCTTTCTAGAGTGTTTAGCATACGTCCTGTTAGGACGACCATGCGATGCATTCGATCCTATGTCATAGACTTTGATGCAATACGTGTTATAAACACAAAAATAAGCAAAGCACTTCTTCTTAAAAATCAATAAACAAACAACAATTCTCTTCTCATCTTCCCCACTCCATTCATAAAGGATGTGTCACTTCCGTTCTACCGCAAACAGGTAAATGCCTAAGACTCCGTACAACGAGCTACGACACCTAACTGCTGGAACGCGAACTTTGACGTCTTCCATTAAAGAACACAAACAAAGCAAATCTATCCCTAGGGAGGGGAACTACGTCGCTCTGATTCTCGCGTGCGAGCGAGATACGTAGGCAGGAGATCGTGCGAGATCTCTCCGAGCACCATCCTTCTCTTTTCCCCCAAGCCGTAGTCCGAACTAAGTTGACTCTGACTTTCCCATTGCACAAGGGAATACATAGGCCTAGGACTCCGACGATGTCCTATCGAGTCACTTCTTTTTCTTTCCCTCTTCTTCCGTTTCTTCGTTCTTTTCCGTACCTGTTCATTTTCCTTTCCAGTAGCAGTGGAGCTCCAGACGACGACACCCTTTGATCGAGACAACCAGCATGGATCCCATTGAGTACGATGGACGCGTGGGGGTGCTAATACCTTCCCATTGCGTAACCGACTCCCTTACCCGTTTCTCTTAGTCGCGAGACCATTATTTTCCTTCCCTCGGGTTTACGCAGTGTTTCCTTTCCCTCTCTTGGGATAAATACACATTACTGGCGACTCTGTTTCTGCGCCACTTTCGCGTTTGTACCTGGATGAAAATCCCGGGAGCGACAGATGGCATGCTTTTTTCTACCTGACTCGTCGTGTTGATCGAGCACAAACCCCATTGAATTCTCAAGAACCGTAAGATACATAATCAAAGGCCTTCCTGGCACTGGCGGCATAAGGACCGGAGGTTCCTGCAAATATTATTTTATTTTTTCAAACGCTTTTTGAAAATTCTCATTCCACCTGACCTCTTGATCTTTTCTTAGCAACTTGAATATCGGTTCACACGTGGCTGTAAGATGAGAGATGAATCTAGCATTTTAGTCCAACCTCCCTAGGAAACCACGAACCTCTCTTTCTATTCTTGGTTCAGGCATTTCTTGTATAGCTTTTACTTTAGCATGATCAACCTCGATACCTTTTTCGCTGACAATAAAACCCAGTAACTTTCCAGATCTCACCCCGAAGGTGCACTTGTTCGGATTCAACCTTAGTCTGAACTTTCTCAACCTCTCAAACAGTTTCTGAAGGTTCACCAGATGCTCTTCCTCCGTTTGTGACTTCGCAATCATGTCATTAACATAGACCTCGATCTCTTTGTGAATTATATCATGAAAGAGAGTCACCATCGCCCGCTGATAGGTTGCCCCAGCATTTTTCAATCCAAAGGGCATCACCTTGTAACAGAAATTCCCCCACGGTGTTATAAACGTCGTCTTCTCCATGTCCTCTGGGGCCATCTTGATTTGGTTATACCCAGAGAAGCCATCCATGAAGGAAAACATATAATATTGAGCAGTGTTGTCCACTAACACGTTAATGTGAGGAAGAGGGAAATCGCCTTTTGGGCTTGCTCTATTCAGATCTCTGTAATCAACACACATCCGGACCTTTCTATCTTAGGTACAGGTACAATATTAGCAATCCACGGAGGATAATTTGTTACAGCAAGAAACCCAGCATTTAACTGTTTCTGAACCTCTTCTTTAATCTTGACAGCCATATCCGGTTTTGTCCTTCTCAGCTTCTGCTTAACCGGAGCACATCCTTCTTTGAGTGGTAGTCGGTGTACCACGATGTCATTGTCGAGCCCAGACATGTCTTGGTAGGACCAGGCGAAGATATCCACATACTCTCAGAGCATTTCAATCAATCTTCCCTTGACAGTGTCTCCCAAAGCAGCCCCAATCCGTACTTCTTTCTTTGCGTCCTCGGTTCCCAAGTTAACAACCTCGATTTCCTCCTGATCAGGAAGAATGACCTTTTCCTCTTATTTTAACAGCCTGGCCAATTCCTCTGGTAAGGCGCAATCTTCATCAGTCCCCTCTTCAGCCTGATATATGGGATTATCGAAGTTATATCGAGCCATAGCTGAATCATGATGGGTGGAATCTGAACAAGAAAACCTGCATGATTGATGATTTATGTTTATTATGGATGCATCAAACAAAAACACATTGCCATTTTGCTGTGGTTTTAATACAAAAAGTAAAAAACAGAAAAACAGGGATCAAAAGATTTGAATGCGAAAAACGTCATTTATTAATGATAAAGAAAAAGCATACAAAAATATTCAAGCCCTATAAACAAGAATCACTACGTCTTGGGCAGAACGTAGGATTAACATAGATGACAAACAGGAGCAATTACTCTGGTTCGGTCACTTGAATGGCTCTCTCTGACGACCAGTTGCGAAGACTTTGACCTAGAACACAGGGACGGATCCAACTCTCCATATCACAATCACTATCCCAATCTTCATCAATAGCATTGATTCTGTCAAAGAACACACCAGCACTGGTGAAACGAACCGGACCATAGAACTTGGGAGGCTCTTCAGGACACCTGGGTGGCTTATAACCCAGTCCATGAGTATTCCGCTTTTCCTGGACATCAATAATCTGACCCCACTTTTGTGAACTACCGGCTTCAACCACGGCCCGAGCATCCTTGAAGGAAGACATAGAAATCTCCGGCTGACGTACCACTACAGGCTGCTCTACCACTTCAGGTTGGCTGATTTCCTTGAGAGATTCCACAGGGATCTTCACTACTTCAAAAGCCTGACATAAAGTTTCATGTATTTCGCCATCTACCTCCACATACTTGAAAGTAGATAGCTGGCTTATCACGATATCCTCTTCTCCACAAATCATCACCACATGTCCGTCTACCATGTACTTTAACTTCTGATGCAATGTAGACGTCACAGCCCCAGCACTGTGAATCCATGGACGACCCAGCAGACAGCTGTAAGCAGGCTGGATGTCCATGATATAGAAGGTAGCATCGAAGACCTCTGGCCCAACCTTAATTGGCAGCATAATCTCCCCAAAAATAGATCTTTTGGAACCATCAAATGCGCGTACCACCAAATCACTTGGCGTGCATATCAACCCTCGGGTGTCCAGCTTCATCAAGGCTTTCTTAGGCAGAACATTCAAAGAGGATCCAGTATCCACAAGCACGTGAGACACCAACGATCCACGACACTCAACAAAAATATGCAAGGCATTATTATGGTTTCTCCCAGCTAGAGTCAAGTCAACATCAGTAAAACCCAAACCATTGCCTGCATTAACATGGGCCACTACCCCCTCCAACTGATTAACTGAGATCTCCTGGGGTACGTAAGCAGCATTCAGTAGTCTTAGCAGTGCGTTTCGGTGTGCCTCGGAACACAATAATAGGGACAAGATAGAAATCTTGGAAGGAGTCTGATGCAATTGATGAACAATTTTATAATCACTTTTCCGAATTAGTCTCATAAACTCTTCTACGTTCTCGGAGAAAGAATTATCAATCGGTTTTGTCGTGGAATCATTCACTACTGGCGCTTGCACAGAATTATCTACAATCTGTTTTCCTTTGTCTTGTCTAAAACTACCAGCTTGATCATCAGAAGGGATAAAGACCCTACCACTTCTCATGATAGCCCCTGCCTCATCACTATTTTCAACACAAGAGTTCACTACAGAAGTTCGCACCAGTTCTTGTTTTTGTCCATTAACAAACACTTCGGCTCCATAGTTCCAAGGAATGGCCTTGGTGCTCTCATTTGGCACGGGTCCGGGAGCTGTAATAATAACCGGTGCTGGTCTTACCGGCCCTGAAATAGTGATTGTTTTGAAAGGGATAGTAATGGTAGCAACCTCATTTTTTCTGCTAACAACTTCTTTCTGTTGGTCACACCGGTCAAACTGCAATCGACCTTCATCTATCAACTTTTGAATTCTTGACTTCAACAAACCACACCCATTCATTTGGGACATACAATCTAAACAATTCTCATCATATCTGGGGGACACCCTACCCCTCAATAACCTCTCCTTTACCACCATCAAAGGAGTCCTTAATTCATTAACATCCATAACCAGATTCAAATGTTCATTCTCCTCTAACACCGTATTAACCCTCGGCCCACCATGGTTCGGCATTGGGTTTTGGATGACATTTGGCGCTTCATTTGAAAAGTTAATGGCTTTTGAATCCACAAAGTCTTGGATTTATGCTTAAAAGCTTTGCAGCCTTCGATGTGATGTTCGGGTGCCCCCGAGTGAAAGTCGCAGTGGGCGTTGGGATTATAACCCGGAGGTGGATTACCGGTAAGAGGGGCCAAGGTCCTCTTCTGGATTAACTGTAGTTGTAGTAAATGCTGGAACAATTGAGAATAAAGCATGGGAGGTGTTGCAAAATGCCTATCAGCCGTTCTTTGTCTAGCTGGGTAATGGCGAGGAGCCTGATTCTGCTGTTGCTATGGAAGCGCTGCGGGAATCGTCACTAAAGCTACTTGCTGATTATAGTTCTGGCGTTGCTTTCCCTTACCTCGGTAAGATGACATAGAATTTGCTTCCTCCTTCTTCTTATAATTCCCATAAGGTTTCTTTCCCTGACTAGAAGACGACCCATCATTACCTAGAACTTTCCCAGCTTTGATTCCACCCTCTAACATCTCCCCAACCATGATCAAATCAGCAAACTTGCCTGACATGCAAGGTAACAGTTTTTCATAATAATGTCCCGACAAAGTATCCATAAACAGGTTCAACATCTCCTTCTCCAACAAGGGTGGCTGCACCCTTGCCGCTAGCTCACGTCATCTCTGCGCGTATTCCTTAAAGCTCTCACTGCCCTTTTGAGACATACCCTGTAGCTGGGTCTGATTGGGAGCCATATCAGTATTATATTGGTAGTGATTGATAAAGGCCTCGACCAACTCTCTCCAATTACGGACATGGCATCTCTCTAATTGCATATACCATTCCAAGGATGCCCCAGACAGGCTGTCCTGGAAGAAATGCATCAGTAATTTCTCATCTTTAGAGTACGCAGCCATCTTCCTAGCGTATGCCCTGACATGCGTCTTGGCACAAGTGGTACCATTGTATTTCTCAATAGTGGGCACCTGGAATTTGTGCGGAATTACAACACCGGGAACCAGCCCCAAATCCTCCAGATCCATACCTACAGAATTCTGATTCACCATACCCCTTAGTTGTTCTTCAATCAATCTGAACCTTTGATCATTGTCGGCCTGAGGACCAGCATCCCCGCCTGGCATAGAGAAAATGTCATCTTGTTGGTCTTCAAAAAGACGACCATGAACAACACAAACACTTCCTCCTTCCACAACAGAAGGAATCACCACCTGCTCTCCTCCGCCCGGAGGTATCACAACACCAGGAATGGGGATCTCTACGCCCGCAGGACCTCCCTGAGCACCGTTATCAATAACGCCATTATGGACTCCGCCATGAAGAACCTCGTCTTCATCCACTCTTGCCACTAAGGGTTGGACCAGAGTCCTCAATTTCTCTTGCCCTTGGGCAACACCCTGCATCAATTCCATGAACTGGGCCATACGAGCTTGCACGGCGGCCATTTCTGCTTGCATATGCTCCATAAGTCTCCTCTGATTTGATCTAGTAGAATACCGGTGAATTAGTTGGTTATTAATCCTGCCTGCAACCAAATAAAGGTTAGAAAAAACCCGGGACGAGCACCTGTTATGCAAAAAATGATTATGATTATGCAAATGCAAATGAACATGTTTGAATATTTACAGGGCGATCCACCCCTTGATTCCAGTTTGAAGACAAGATGGAATAAAACTTCTGCTCATATATCAGAGAAAATCACTGTCAGAGATTACAATCCAAGATAACATAATAAGTCTGAAGTAAGATGAACAAAGATCCCAGCCAACAATTCTGGTGGTGACCCAAAATACAACAAAGAAAAAAAAACTACAGAGTATCATCAATGCGCGAGTTCTTCTCAAACATCATGGTCTTGCACCCTTTGAGAACCACTGCCCGAGCTAGAGCCTTCACCCCTAGGCCTCTTCACTTTAGCTCTTATCTTCAGCTCTTCTATGGTTGCTATGGCCTCATTCAGTCGCTCCTCAACTGCGTGTCTCTGGAATGTTCCCGATAAGATCTCCTCGTCTTTCTTCCTGAGCTTCAACTCCAGACTCTCAATCTGCTCCAAATACTTATCCTCTTTTTTGTTTGTTGGCTGCGATTGATGTATTCTGACAAGCATTGAACCTGTGAATTCTTAGTGAAGCTTTGGCCAAGTCTTCCTTTTTTGACTTCACAACCCTGCTAACACCCTTTAAGGCTTATCCTACCTTCTGTCTAGTTGTGATTTCATCGGCCAACTCCTTTTCTTTCTCAGTGAGCAACTCTATTTTCAACTTGGCGACATGAACAGCTTCACCTCGCTCATGTTTCAACTGGTAAATTTCTTTGTGTAGCTCGTTGTTCTCCTCTCGCAGCTTCTCTTTTTCAGCCCACAATTTGTTATACTTCTCTATCTTCACCGTGGTTGGTGGCTCAATCCATAGAGGGTACAAAGGCGGCTCTATTGGGAAAGGAAGAAGCTCCTCTTCTGCCCTTTTCCGGACCCACTCCACATACGGGGAGAAAGCTTGGTTGTTACACTTCCCAAAGAAAGTCTTCCCTCTCTTAAAAACTTACTTCCACGCGTTCACGACTTTCCTTACCTTCTCTTGGTCTGCAGTGCCATTGAAAAACAAGGATTCTCTGATATCTTGTTCCTCAGGGGGAGTCTTCAATGCATACCCAAATTGTCTGATAGAAAGGGAAGGGTTATAATTAATTCCGCCTTTCTTCCCTATTAAGGGTACATTTGGGAATCCTCCGCGGTTGAAAATGAGCTCAATCCCTAGCAAACTGTGATTAAACCAAACGATGTTGTCAGCAGTCAATCCCATCAACCTTTTAGACCACTTCATAGAATCCCTTGCATCAACAAAAGCCCCACCTTTAGGGAGATGACTAAAAAACCATGTAGATAGGAGCGGCGCGCAACAACTTACAGTCCTTCCTCGTCTCTTTTCGTTCTTGTAGTGGACTGAATGATACACGTTACCAAGAAGGGTAGGCACGAGGTTTCTCAAGATGAAAATCCGAATTGCATGCATGTCAACAAACTCTGGGATGTTAGGGAATAGGACAACCCCATAAATGCAAAGAGCTAAAATAGCATTGAAAATAGACCAATTTCTCTCCTTAGCATATGAGCTGGTTTGGTCAAATAGAAACTTCAAAGGAAGGCCTTTAAACCCTTGCTTGTCAATAACAGTGTTACTCAGAATGGATTCCCCCATGTGAATAGTAGCTGCCATCTCTTCCAATCCGGGATGTTCTTCAGAGAAGAAAGGTATCCTCGGCTCGACAGAGATTCCCAAAATAAATGAGAACTCCTCTAAGGTTGGAGCCAATACATAATCTGGAAAAGTGAAACAACGTAAAGGAGGGTTATAGAATTGAAGGAGCGTGTGAATGGCATCGTGCTCTTCTTGTGAAATATTTCGGACAACCTTCAATATCTTCCCATATTCCTCCTTGAACTTGGCGCGGATCTCAGGATCAGTCATACTAATCATCTTGTGAATCAACTTCAAAGTCGGATCTGGGAACGTGTATGCTACATTCTTTTTCCTCTGAGCTTCCATGATGAGAACACCTCAACAACCGGAATCAAGGGTAAGATGCAAGTCCTGAAAAATGTCAAACATGTTAGAATGCAAGAAATGATGCAAATGCAAACATGGGATCAAGGTATCACTGCTCTGGACATGTGTTGTGTTGTTAACTGAACAAGAACCACAACCCAGAAAACCAGAATTCCAGAACATCGGACCACTGAGATAACCAGAAAACCAGGTAAATAACTATACACTGTTGAGAAATCCAGAAAACTGGGTAGGTTGAAGGTTTCGGTTACCTGCAGACCTGTAAACACCCGCCCATCTCACATGTGGGTACTAGAAAACCGAGGATCCTCAATATCACGGGCTCTCAGGTCGAGAAATGATGATACGTTCACCATTTCTGGTTTGGCATCATCATCAATCGAGGAGGCCTCAACCGATTCCCCTAAAAAATAAGGTCATCCTATGCAAGTTCCCAACATTGGGTCCTCGGATCGACAAGTGTAATAGGTTTGTCATTTCTGGTCTGCCATTATCACATGTCGGGAGGAGAGGCGTTGCTGAGTCCTCGGAGAAACGGTCGCCAGAGTCGACAGCTCTCTGGATCAACATTATGAAATGCGTAAGACACGCACGTCAGAATATCTCCCAAGATAGCCTCGTCTGGATATGAATTTCATGAACACCAAACGCACCAAGACGGCGCGTAGTGCCAAACAGAAAACCAGCACAGCACAGTACAATCCAGCATAATAATGAAATGCAAATGCAATAAATACGGTAAATACAGTAAAATAGTAAAACAGTAAAATAAATCACAACAGTAAACACCCAATGAAAATAAACAAACAAGCTCTAGGATTGACTCACAAAAGGGGATGGACCAGCAAGAGGTCAACCTGTCCCCAGCAGAGTCGCCAACTGTCGCTCCCGAGGATTTTCATCCATGGTACAAACGCGAAAGTGGCGCGGAAAACAGAGTCGCCAGCAATGTGTATTCATCCCAAGAGAGGGAAAGGAAACACTGCGTAAACCTAAGGAAAAGGAAAAGCATGGTCTCGCGACCAAGAGAAACGGGTAAGGGAGTCGGTTACGCGAGGGGAAGGTATTAGCACCCCACGCGTCCATCGTACTCGATGGGATCCACGCTTGTTATCTCGATCAAAGGGCATCGTCGTCTGGAACTCCGATGCTACTGGAAAGGAGAAGAACGGGAATGGAAAAGAATGGAGAAACGAGGAAGAAAAGAAAAAGGTGACTCGATAGGACATCGCTCGTCCTATGCCTACGTATTCCCTCGTGCAATGGGAAAGTCAGAGTCAATGTAGTTCGGACACGAACCAAGGGGGAAGGTTGGTCGCCAAGACATCGTCGTCTTGTGCCTACGTATCCTCAATCGGACGAGAGAGAGGAAATCAGAGTAGTCGTAGTTCGACCTAACGAGGTCGATTAGTGTTTTTTATGAGCGACGTTAGATTCGCGTCCGACAATTAGGGTCGATGCCTGTTTGCGACGAGACGGAAATAACGTGCCCTTTCCTAAAAATGATTTGAACTTAACGATCCCGAAGGATGAAAAAGGTTTGAGTTTGTTTTTGTGTTTTTTAGACAGAAGTGGATTGAAGCTAGTTCGTAACTTGCATTGCACCGAAGTCTATAGTGTAGGAACGGATGCTTAGCAAATCGTTCCAAAATGGAACGTCCACCAAACACTCTAGAAAAATGAGAGGAAACCCCTTATTCCTCACTTCCCACATGCGAGGCTCTTGCGCAATACACGTTAACTTTATTAAGTGTTTTAGAAGTGTTATGAGATGCGAAGAGAAGACTCAAGGGAAGAGAAACACTAAAGGGAAGCTGATTGTTCCTAATGTTGTCATGCAAAGGTGGCCCTATAGTTGAGTTTGAAAGGGGAAACATCTACCTAAGTTAGCATGCAAAGGGAAGCCTAATGCTAATCCTACTACAAGCTTAATCGGAAATTAAGTTGGACTAGGTAGCTCTAAGGGAGTGAATCCAATACTTAAACAAGTCTTGAGATTCAAGGGAAGAGAAAGAGTGAAAGGGGAAAAACAAACAAACAGCGGCTACAACAGCGCTTCCGCACCTGCACAGCAGTTAAAGACAGCACACAAGCAAGACAACTTTCAACAGCACACACATTCAGCACAAAATAGGTGTAAAAGGCAGCAGGCAGCAAGTGTGAACAATAGACAGCACATGAACAAACTTAGAACAGCAGCTGTAAAAACAGGGCAACATGCATCCGAACAAGAGATGATTGCAAGTGAACATGCATAGCGAGGCAAATCAAGCATAGAGATTGCAAACATCAAGGATGAACAAACATGATCATGTTAACCACTCAAAAAACAAGCACACACAACATAATTATACAATTTACACATTAACCAAAACAAATCATGCACAAACAACCATGGAGACAAACATCAATCATGCATCATACGTCCAGCAAGTTGAGCATTAACCAAGAATTAACATGATTCGAATGTGTGTGCAACGTGTTCATCGCATCAAGAATGCAACAACGCAAACATGTTCATAAACGATACAAGTCCAAGAATCGCGTGTCGAAAAATTGTGTTCATGCAATAGTGTGAGGTGCAACAGCTCAAGAATGATCCACAAATCATCATCATATCAATCCATAAAGCTTAGACATGAAAAGGATCTCAAACACCCAAGAAAATGCAAGAAAATCAAGTTCTGCTTCAGTGGTAACCGGTTACAGCATAACTGCTAACCGGTTACACAGTTCAAAATTGCTCCAATTGCGCTGAAAATACACAGTGTAACCGGTTACAACATAACTGCTAACCGGTTACTCTGGGACAGTAGTGAAAAAAATCAGTTTCAAAATCATTTTTCAGCAGCAAATCACTTATATAATCATGTCCAATGATCATGTAATCAACAATGCACGAAAATTAAGTTCAAACACAGTATTAAAACATCATTTAGATCTAGTAATCATCAACATCCATAATCAAAATCAACCAAAATGATCAAAACACAACAAAAATCATGGATCTACATTGTATAAGTTGCAATTAAGCTAAAATGAGTGTGGATCTGAGATTAACCAACCTACAAAGCTGAGATTTGCTTTGGTAAGTGTTGTAAACAAATTTTGATGAATCCAAGTAGAGAAATCCAAGATCCACAAGCTTCTTGCACTCAAAAGTTGAAGATCCAAGCAATAAGCAACCAAAGCTCCAAAATCACTTCCAAAAATTACTTCTGGAAATTCAGAACCAGATTCAAACGCAAATCCAAATTGAAAAGTAGAAATGTAGTGATGATGAGAGGCTTTAGCTCAAGAATTAACAAGTTCCAATGAAGAACTTGTTAATCTTTGAAAAAGAGCTTTGAGTGTGGTTGAAAATGGAGATGGAGAATGATAAAGTGAGAGAGAATTATGAGCAAAATCTGAAAATGTGAGTGAGAAATGATCTAGCTTTCCTTGGTTTGGAATGAATTGATTTAAATAACCCCTAGGTTAGGAGTTAAGTTTGGGTTTGGAGTGAGGTTAAGTGAGTGGAAAATGGAGTGAAAAGTGAATTAGGAAAGGAAATGAGGAACTAGAGTGGAAAATGTTGGGAGGAATTTGAATTTTGGGTGGAAAATGATGAAAATATCAGTTCTAGATCCTTCCCATACATGCACAAGCCAAGCACATAATCACAAATGATGAAAACAAAATTTCCCAAATTTTTGCCCAGAGTAACCGGTTACAGTACATCTGCTAACCAGTTACTTAGTTCAAAAACTGAAGAAATGCGCAGAAAAACCAAAGGGTAACCGGTTATCAGATACGCTGTAACCGGTTACACAATGCAAATTTTGAATTTTGGCGTCTTTTGTAGGGAAACTTGGAAAAGTGACTTCTGATAGCTGTTTTTGACCTCGTTAAACCTCCGAAACTCAAAACTTGATATTTCCACTGAGTAACACCTGAAAAAGAACACAAATTCTTGCAGACACCTCGGGATATCCTGCTGTATTAATAATGACTGATGCCGAATAATCGATCAAAAATTGACTGCCAGGGTTTCTGATCATCAAATTATCTAATGAGCAAAATAAATGCTCAAAAAGACTTTGAAGCTATCTGCTTGGCTTTGAACACCATTGAAAATCATACTGGTACTGACAACGCCATGAGCTGCTGATAGATACCTTGATCCCATGCTCAAAGGAAACATGCAAAAATGAAAAAAAAAAAAAAAAGAACGATGCTAATGAAATGAAGCATAAGCCAAAAAGGTTAGAAACAAAAGGGCAAATTTTGAGGTGCTACAGTATGGTATATCCCTCATCGGGTATCCGAGCTGACGTCGAGCTAAAACTGAATGATAATTGATCCCTCCTTTAGTACCAATGAGGGGCACATTGAGGAAATTTCCACATCTGTCGATGATCTTTATTCCGTCATAGACTCGATTGTACCATTCTACGCCAGAGTGAGTGAGGGGCATAATATTTTAAGACCATCGCATACCACTTTTGAGATCCCAGAAAGTAGCGGATTTGGGTAAGTGGGAAATAAACCATTTGTAGAGTAACGGTACACAACATGTAATCATCCCTTCATTGTACAAATTCCTTAGATGCACTGAGTGGTAAGCATCTGCAAGCAAAGTTGGGACTGGATTCCCGATCAAGAATATTTTGATAGCATTGATGTCGACGAAATTATCAATGTTGGGAAAAAGGAATAACCCATAGATGAGTAGAACAAAGATATCCTCGAAAGCAACTGTGTTTCCTACGCTGGAAAAGTATATAGCTTTTTCCAATAGAAACCTAGCTGGTAGACCTTGAATCCCTCCCTTGGTGGTCATGTGAGTTTTGATATCTGATATTTCCAAGGAGGTGGCTCTTGCAATGGTTTGATCTTTGGGAATTTCCTCCAGCCCTGAGAATGGGCCTTGATCAGAAATAGGTATATCAATCAGCTGGGAGTATTCTTCCAATGTTGGTGTGAGCTGATAATCTGAAAATGTAAAGCAGTGGTACACCGGATCATAAAGTTGAACCAATGTAGATAGGACTCCTTCCACCATGTTGACCTTTAAAAGGGATAAAAGTCCCCCATACTTAGCTCTAAAATATTTAGGATTAGTAATCAACCTTCCCAATCTTCTCAGGTCTTCAAGTCTTGGACTTTTGAAGGTGTATTTCTAAGTTTTTCTTCTACCAAAATCCATAGCACAAACTTCTGATATTTGCAACACCCTATTTTTTTAGTTCTGAAAAAAATTTCAAATTTTTTTGATGAATGCATGAATTCATGAACACAGATATTTGCAGACATGGGTTTAAGGGTTTATCGTTACAAGCATGGAGCCATGGATCTACCCATCCCAAAGGTATGTACTAGGGGTTCTTGTTGTACCTGTAGAACGGGTTCTAACAAGGTTCCCAAAATCACTGACCCCTTTTAAGAACATTATCAGCAAACCGATTGACTCATGAGAGCTGTAATATCCCTATGACGGATCTCATATGAGTGTAGTATCGCGTATCAACTATCCCCGATAGTCACCGCACTACGTCCTAAAATGGCCGAATGGTTATATGCTTACTAATCCTCAGTTTCACGGGTGCCCAGTGGAAAAAGTAATGCTTTCAGGACTTGCTCGCTTAACATCAGTAATTCTGAAAGGGTACCTCTACTGATTTGGTCGACTTTCAAGTTAGCTTGGTCAGGATTCACTCCCTATAAGCCTTCTTCAGTCTGCCACCTCCTATCTTAAAATATGCTCTCAAGCCCACTGAGGACTTTTTGACTCACGACATGTGTATTAATCACATTCTCAGATAACAGTAAATTAACAAGTATGGCAAATAAGAAGATAGTATGATGGAAAACAGTAAATGATATCAAATGAGGAAGCAAATAAGAAAATGAAATAGTAAAAAAAATGCAATGTAAGGCTTAACCCTCTTAGACAGACTGCAGAAATTCCCCAGTGAAGTCGCCATTTTTCTGTAGCTCCGGTTTTGTGACGCGACCACTACCGCATTTTGTGCTACTTTCTGATTTCTAATATTTATCCTATGATGCTTAAAAAGAAGGGGAAGATACCTTAAACTAACCTTGCTCGCAAGTGTTTTTCTTACAAATGCTAAGAGATCTGGAATCGGGGGTTGGTTATACTGAGAGAAGCTATTAACACCCTGAGTATCTATAGTAATCTATAGGAACCTTTATTGTATATTTTTCTACTATTGAATCACTTTGGTTGCTTAAGTTTGTTTGCTGCTAAATTGGGAAACTTTTTCCTTTGTGAAAGTTGAGGAAAATGTTTTTGTTATTTTAGGGTTTTCTATTGTTTTTGGGAAGGTACTTGATCTAAGGTTTTTTATTAGTGTCTCGCTAAGATTTCGCAATCTTATGCCTACATATTCCCAAAAAAGAGGATTGGGGAAATCAGAGCGTTCATAGTTCCTCCTAATCTATGGGAGGAAAAGGTTTATTTTGTATCTTGTTCAAAGCCCAAGATGATGAAGCTAAAAGAGTGTTTGAAATATTTGACAAATTTCCATCTTCAAGGGAGATATCTCACCTATTCATTACAATCATTTGAGAGTGATGTCATAAGGGAAGAAAGCTTTTAAACTTTTTGTGTTAAGCAATGCCACATTTTCCTTTATGAATTCTTTTCATACTAAAAGAGGGACCTTAACTTGGATATAGAATCGACAAGTGTGCCACTTACATCAGTTAGATGAAAGAAAAGTTTTTGAACCATGATAAAGAAGGACTCCTGCTTGGATTTTGAATCAACAAGAGTTCCACTTACATCAACTATATGGGAAAAAGTTTTGATAGTTTGACTTGAATTGTAGTGATTGGCAGATAAATCTTCCTATAGAGATGGCTTAAGGTCTCATCTATGAGGAGATGGATTTATTTAGGTATCTTGATTGAAGCCCAATATATGAAGCTGAAAAAGATTGACTCAACTAGGGAGTTTTATTTATCTTGTATAAAGCCTAAGATTGAGGCTGATTGACTAGAGAAATGGTTTGTATAAAAGCCTGAGAGAAGGCTAATGACTGTTGAGGAAGTCTGAAGAGACTAGCTCAATACTGAGGATTTGACTGACTCTTTTGAGGATTTTATTTGTATCCTATACAAAGCCCAGGATGAATGAGACTAAAAGAGTTTATTGTATCCTGTACAAAGCCCAGTATGGATAAGGCTAAAAGATTTATGCTTTTAAGAAGCCTGAGGGTCCTTGTATGAAGCCCAAGAGGAAGCTATGATGCTTGGATAAAGCCCAAGAGGAGGCTGTGATGGATTAAGTGAGACTTCCCAAGTCTCCTTGTATGAAGCCCAAGAGGAGGCTATGATGCTTGGATAAAGCCCTAGAGGAGGCTGTGATGCTGGGGAGATTCTTTGTATGATGCCCAAGAGGAGGCAATGATGCTTGTATAAGGCCCAAGAGGAGGCCATGGAACTAGTTGTTTGAACTAAGTTGTGATTGAAGGGATCCTATTGTTTGACCTATGTCTAAACTAAGGATGGGGTTTTATCAATGTCAAGAGAAACTTAATGTGAATAAGTACCTGACAAGTATATACATGAATTGAATGGTGATAGGTCTTATACTCTTGGCAGAGGCCCAAGATTAATCTATATACAAAGGTGTTGGGTCTTACACTCTTGACAGAGGCCCAAAATTTATTTAAATTGAATGCCACTAGAGTTGTGCTTGATGAAGTTAAAGCTTGGGTTTTGAACTGCTGAGAAATTGAAGAAAGTTTTGAGGGAGAGGGGAAGGACTTACACTCTAATAGTGGCCCAAGGATTTAAAACAATTGGTTTTGAAAATGTGATAAGTGATGGGTCTTACACTCTAAGCAGATGCCCAAGGATTTTGATGATTTGAAAATTGAAAGGGGTTGGGACTTACACTCTAAGCAGAGGCCCAAGGATTTTGAAATCAAAATATGATTTTGAAAGTTTATTTGAAAGATGATGTGTATTTCAAAGAGATGTTTTTATCATGGTGAAAGTTTGTGAAAGAAAAATTTGAACATTGAAGCAAGGATATCAATTATACATGTTAAGACAAGTTGATAACAATCAAGCATTCATGTTAGGGTTTAAACATGGGTTTGGATAAAGTGGAAACACCACAAATTTCATGCAAATGAACATGTATAAAAACATTTTCAAAGTAAAGTTCAAATGTTTTAGGAGCATATAGACATGGTGTGATCAACACAAGAGAACATAAACATATTAAAATCATGTAATCATGGAAGAAAATCAACATGTTAAGGCAAAGGATTAAGCAAAAAATTTAATGACATGTTTGAAAGTTCATCATTCATTCACATGTAAACATACACTTAAAAGTGGATTAAAATCAAGTGAGGACAAAGATGTACAAATTCACAACATCATTTAAGGTTTATATAAGATGTATATGGTTCACACAAATTATTGTAAATAAGGAAAGGCAAGGAATTATTCAAAAGAATCAAGAAGTTCTTTAAGAAACCCTAAAAACATCATTTACTTTGAACACTCATAAATGTATTAAAAATAATTATTTTTGGTATTTTCTTTTTACAAATACAAAATAGACTTTATTTAGAACAATTTGCAAAAAGGATGGGTTCAAAATAATTAAAAATGAGAAAGTTATAGTAATTTGAAATTGTGAAGAAAAGTAAGAAAATTAAGTGTTAAAAAAAATGGGGAATGGTCCCCATGGGTGTTGAACCCATGACATCTCGCATACCAACCAAAACACTAACCAGTACAACCATACGTGCATGGTGACAAAAGGGTGGAAGATGAATATTATATGTGTTATTCAATTTGAAACTCAGAAAAATAAAATGAAACTGGGGCGAGGGGGATTCGAACCCCAGTTTCAAGGGTAAAAGGTAACAAGAGCGTGCAGGTTTAACCACTGAGGTGGTGATACATCCATTGTATCACCCCCATCCATTAACTAAAATACCTAAATGTGGCCTAAGGCCTCCCCTAAGGCGCCATGGCTGGCTAACCAAGAAAACCAGGTTTTGGTTCAAATGCAAGAAGCAGCATAACTTCTTCAATACTTCATGAAATTCAAAAATGTAAAGATCAATCTTGCGTGATTTTTCACAAGGAATTCAGTGGTGGTTTTAGATTTTGCTAAAAATGTGTACATTTTAAAACCCGATAGTGGTTTCAAAAATGGCAAGGTTTTGTAAGTTCTATGCTATAACTCTATATAATCAATGATAGCAAGATAAAATGGTTCAAATACAACAAAGAAGACATATATGACATGATTATGATTAATGTACATCAAAGCAAAGTATATTTCTTAAAGTTCAAGTTTTAGGAAGCTTACCTCTTGAAGCTCACTTGTCAATTTACAAAAACCTTATTGCAGAAGTAAACTAATGCTTTGGACACCGACAATACACCTTATAGAAGCTTTTTGGATGCTTGGAATCAAAGGGAAATCTCTGGAACATAATCTGGCCCCTTCTTGCAAAATGAGTCAAAAGTGGTCAAAATGGAGACTCCCTAAAATGGTGTTACAGTTGAGAAATTCCTCTTGGAACAGTTTAGGGATGTTATTTAGAGAGTGTTTGGAGTGTTGTTTGGTTTTGAAATAGACAGAATCAAGACATGGCTTGAAAAATGCAGAAAAGTCAAAATATGAGGTTTTGATGGTTGACTTTCTGATTTTGGTGTTTTGAGATGAAGATGAGGGTTGAACGCCTCCGATGGATGATTTGTGATGTGTTTGGATGGTTGTTTGAGTGGTTTAGGCTCTGGTTTTGAAAATTCCAACTTTGCTCTTTGGAACTTTGGAGCTTTGAAACTTGAAGTAAAAGAGGGAGAATGAGAAAACAAGTCTTTGGTATTGTTTTGGTGTAATTGAACTGATGCAAAATGACCTCTATTTATAAGAGAACTGATTTATCTTGGATGAATAGTTTTGGATGAGGGGACCTGCTATTATCCAATGGATATTGTCATGTAGCTCTTACTTAAAGGCTAAGGTACCAAAGTCTTCCATATCATGACTAGAATCTTGACTCAATTGGCATTTTGCAGGTTTGAACACTCATTATTTTGAATTGATCTGAACTGGTGTGGCTCATTTCATGCCAATTCAATGCTTCCCTTAAATGCCAAATGACAAACTTGAATTCAAGGCTATGTAATGATGTTTTTTCACATGCCAAGAGATGAGATCCTTTACTTATGGTCCAAAGTTGAAGATATTATGTGATTCAACAAGATTCCTTCTGATCTTGGAGGATGACAAGGCTTGCAAAGTCACCAAATTTGAAGATGAAAATCGTGTGATGCAAGTAATCATGAAAACTGTCTTGAAAAATCAGTTTGATCATGGCATGTTGTGAGGATCATATCTCCTTGCTCAAATGGAATCAATGGATGTTCTTGTACTCTTTGGAAAGCTGAGATATCCTACTTTAACTTTTATGTTTGAATTTGGTCTTGAATCTTCTTGGATCATGGTGAAAAATGTCTTCAATGTTAGCCAAAATATGAAACAGATTCTGCCTTAAAAATTCTAAGTGTTAAAGTTCAAAACATGAATTCTTCCAACTTCATGGCTTAATATCACAAAATCTATGCATTTTTTAGGGATGGTTCAGCCTAGCAATCTTGTTGTATGGAAGAATATCTATCCTTTGAGTTTTGGAGTGCAAAAAATGGTTGCTTGGATCACAAGTTATGGCCTTGTAAAGTTAGGTACTTGAACATAACTTTCCATAACTTAGTGAAATTTTCAATTCTTCCAATTTTGCTTCTTTTGCAAGTAACCTTTATTCCTTGATCAATCCTTGATTAAATTAAACTATGGATCGTATTTCCTTGAATAATAGCCTTTGATGATCAATTTTGCTCAAAAAGTCAAACTTTGACTTTGTGTATCAAATGAATTTTGTGCAGAGAAACCCTAATTCTTGATTTTCAATTAATGAATATCCCAAGGTGATTTTAAACTTATGAATGAATTTAAAGGGTATATTTGAGTGTCTTGAATCACATCCCAAGTGTAGAGATCATGTCTTGGCCAAAAGTCAAAGATATGGTTGACTTTTCATCAAAACCCTAATTTGTGGCTCAGATGGATTTGAGTTCTTGCATTGTTTGTGAACCAAGTTCTTTGAATCAATCTAATCATATGAATGGACTAATATGATGTATTTGGGGTCCTTGAAACATATCTTGAGGCCTTGGATCATGCCTTGCTCCACAACTCATCCTAGGGATTGAATTAGGTCAAAACCCTAATTTTGGTGCCCTGAGGATCTTGAGGTTTTGACGAGCTTGTCATGATGCAATTTTGTACTTGATTATTGATGAGTGGAAGTTCTTGATCTTCATGGATGATATAGAGACTTGTAGTGTTGAATATGATACTTATCCCTTGATAATTCATCTGTTTGAGCTATAGGAGGATCACCTAACCTGTGAAGCAAGTAAGCACACATATCTTGTACTTGTGATGGGTTAGTGATGCATGAAAGTATGTTCATATGATATGCAAATGATATGGAATCTTAGGGCCAAAATTTAGGGTATGACAGATACAAAAGCGCCTCCATGGGAAAAGGTAAGCAAAAGGTTTCAAATCTCTTCTCTATCCACTCCACATAAGGAGGATACGCCACACAATCACTCTTCCCTAAAAATGGCTTTCCTTTCCGATGAATTTTACGCCAGGCCTTCACAGCTCTCTCTAACAACTCAGGATTTTATCAGCCACATTGAAGAACAGAGACTCCTCTACATACCTATCTATCGGTGGATCTCTTAGAGCATACCCCAATTGTCTTCTAGAAAGAGAAGGGTTGTAGTTGATACGACCCTTACCCCTATAAGAGGTACATTGGGAAACTCTCCGCAATTGTAGATCATCTCAGCCCCAAGCAATCTTTTGTCAAACCAAGTGATATCCTTAGCAACCATACCCATCAATCTCTCTGACCACTTCAAACAATCATTGGTATTTACAAATGCACCACCATGAGGGAGATGACTCGCAAACTAATTATAAAGAAGTGGGGCATAACAAAGAATAAGTCCACCCCTCTTCTTCTCGTTCCTAGTATGCACAGAATGATAAACTTCACCAAGGAGAGTAGGCACTGGATTCTTCATCATAAAAAGATGAATAGCATTCATACCCACAAAGTCAGCTACATTGGGAAACAGAACAATGCTATATATACAAAGAGCAAGGATGGCGTTGAAAGTACTCCAACTGCAAGCATCAGCATACACCTTGGCCTCACTCACGAGAAAACTCAAATGAAACCGAGATATGCCTCCCTTAATCTTAAGGTTGGCTTCCACCACATATTTTCTCAAATAAAGAGAAACAGCAATGTCATGAGACTCTGGAACCTTCATAGAACTGTAGAACGACACCATATATTTTACCAGAATTCCTAAGATGAGAGAAAACTTCTTTAAGGTAGGAGCTAGTTGATAGTCTCGGAATGTGAAACATTTCAACGGAGGATCATATAATTGAAGTAGAGTATGAATGACCCCTTTCTCATAAGTTGTGATTGTGTGAAGCATACTGAGAATATTCCCATAATCCTTCTTGAAGTCTTCCAAATTACTTGAGGTAGTGCTAGCAACAAGATGATGAAGGGAACTCATATTTGGAGGCTGAAACTTGTAGTTGATGGTGTGCTTTCTACCAATGTCCATCTGAAAAGGAGCTTCAGCAACCAGAATCAAAGATAAGATAAAATCCTTGGAAATGAATAAACATGTATGTTAAAATGCAGTCATGGTATGATGATATGAATGCAAAGACATGGGATCAAGCTTCCATAAATTTTGGATATATGTTGTACTGATAATGGAACATGTTGAATATAACAGGATCAAAAGTTCTCCTCTACAAGAAAACCAGAAAACCGGGTAGGATGAAGGTCAAAGTTTCCTGCAAAAACCCATCCCCTCTCACATGTGGGTTCTAGTATCGAACAGAGGTTCCTAACGGTCCTCAACTTCTTGGGCTCTCGGGTCGAGAAATAATAATACATTCACAATTGCTTGTTTATCATTATTACCCCTCAAGGTGGCCTCCACTGATTTCCAAAGAAAGGTCTCCAGAGTCATAAGTTCTCTATGCAAACACTTTGTCTATTGCATAACATGCAGGACAAAGTATCCTCAATAAAACCTCATCTGAATGTGGGTCTCGTGCCAACTATATGTATCGAACGGTACGCAAGTCAACACAAGTTCACTCTAATCCTATGTGTATACTCAAGCCTGGGTAATGGCCTTATCTCTCAGTAACAACCAATCCCCATAACACAACAGTATCCAGAATAATGTGAGCAGCAAAAGTAAAATGCAATGGAATGCAAATAAATAAGCAAGTAAAGTATAAAGATAAACATCTAGAGAAAAGAAAACAAACAGGAGCTAGGACTGACTTAAATAGGGAACCAGATTCCCCAGTAGAGTCTCCAGTTATCGCTACGCGAAAAAACAACCGGCAAAGACACAGAGTCATCATCGAACTTTATTTATCCCAACGGGGAAAGGAAAACATTGAGAAAACGTCATAAGGGAAAGAAAATGATCTCTCAACCAAATTCGGGGTTCGGGAGTCGATTACGCAAGATGAAGGTATTAACACCCCTCGCGTTCGTTGTACTCAACGGGATCCACTCTTGTTGTTCTAATCAAAGGGTGTGTATATCTAAAGCTTACGTGCTAAGGGAATGCAAAAATGTATTATTTGGCAAAAAAAGGTTTTTATTATTGAGTTCGTCCGAGTTTTGCAACCCAGTGCCTACATATCCCAGAGGGAATCAGAACTCAGTAGTTCTTGTTGAAAAAAGTTTGCTGTGTTGAGTGTTTTATATAGACGATGCTGATGTTCGCATTCTAGCAGTTAGGTTTTGCCGCTCGCACGTGAGGAGACTTACGCTTTAGCCTGTATTGCGGTAGAATGGAAATAACATGCCATTTCTGAAAATGTTAAAGAGAAAAAACCGAAGGAAAAATGATTTGAATTTGTTGAAGTGTTTTTTGTTAAAGATTTTGAAAAGGATTTGAGATGCGTATTGTACTAAAGTCTATGACAATAGAAGCAAGTATTTTGTACAAATGATCCAAATGTCTCACGTACAAAATACTCTAAGAAGAAGTAAGTAATACTTCCGCTCATCTTTTCCCATGTACTTAAGGCTCGTGACGTATTATACGCATCGTATTTATTAAGTGTTTTTGTTTTTGATGCAAGAAAAGATTGATGTTTTAAGAAGATGCAAAAGGAAATAAAATATAGGGGACACTTGGTCCTAGATGTTGTCATGCAAAATGGCCCTAAGGTTAAGATCAAGGGGGATTCTATCCTAATGTGATCATGCAAGATGGACCTAAGGTTGAGGATGAAGGAATTATAACCCTAATGTTGGCATGCTTGGATAGGAATCCTAAAGTCCACCTCTAACTCAAATCAATTAGGTTAAACAACCTATCAAATTGAATTAGAGGACTCTTAAGGGAGCATGTGAAGCAAAGCTAGCAACAACACAAACATCAATCAACAAGTATAAACATGAAGCACAAAGCATGTCAAAGATCAAACAATCCTCAAGAAGAAGTATCACTCAACAAGTCATCAAGAGAAATCACTAAGCTCAATCAAATAGATCAATCAAGACTCAAGTAATCATGTGAGCATGTGAACATGTTAAGCATCAATAGAAGGATACATCAAGTAATGAACTAATCATCAAGTATATGACAATCATCATGCTTCAAAAAGAATGACCAAGCCAACAAAAGGCAACTCTATAACTTACCTAGATTCAACTAAGAGGTCATCAAGGTTCAATCAATGCAAGCATCAAAACCATATCAAAAGATTGCCCATAATAAGCATCTAAACATGAATCAAGTAAGCATGTGAGCATGTCAAGCATCATCATATTGGATCTAGAACATCTATCATGCATCAAGACCAAACACAAGGTCACTCATCATCAAGGTAAGGTGTCAAGATCAAGTATAAGGCAAACATCATAGCAAGGCATACAAGGTTGATCACATAATACCAAAGAATTCATCAAGTTCCAAGAATGACAAAGATCAAGTATTAGGTAAGTAAAGATCATCAAGTATAAGGCAAGCATCATCATAGAATCACTAACAAGTCATGGTAAAAGAAAGATCAAACATTAACATATAAACCATGCAAACACATAAGCATCTCAAGTTAAATCACCATAGCCATATACTCATCATAAAAATAGCACAAAATTCCTCAAGATAAAACATCAAAGCATGGCATCATAAGTATCAACATTCAACAAGTTAAAATATGAGAATAACAAAGCATATTAAAATAAAAATGTGAAAATAAATCCCTAAAAATAAAACAAGCATTTCTAACATTTTTTTAAATTAATTTTTTCAATATTTAATAATAAAAAGAAATAATAAAAACAAATAAAAACAATTAAAAAAAAGGAAAAGAAAATAAAATAAAAGAAGAAAGGAGGTGCAGTCAGTAATATATGTGTGGAAATAGAAACTCTGGCTCAAAGCCCAATCCAACGTGCCAAAAAAAAACATCAGATAGTTCATCTAAAAAAGATCAGTATGGGCCAAAAGGGGGTGTGTAAAACAAAAGCATGTGCAGGCCCAAACACCTCAACACAATCCTGAATAATCCACATCATCACACAGTCATCAAAATTAATTGAGGTGGACTAGTCACACGCACCCACCTCAATTCACTCAAATTCAAAAAAGGCGCCAGCATGACACATCATCAACTTCTCAGATGACTCACACCACCGTGTCGGTCGCCACAAGGCGGCGACGACGGTGGTGATCTTTCCAGAAACACCAAACAAACACATCAATCAACTCAAAAACTCATGTTGATTTCAAATATGCTAATAGTTTTCACAAGATCAAACTCAAACTTAAAAAATATGGAAAACACGAATGAACCCTAAATATTTCAAACAAAAAATTAAATTCCAAACATCAACAATAAATGCCTAATTTCTTAGGGCTTTAGCATATGTGATCATCAGCAACATATTGGTAACAAGTTTGGATGAAAAGGATTCTTAAATGAGTGAGAACTGGAAACTCAGAATGTTACCTATCAGAGTATGTCTGATGCACCTTCACAGCTATAGATTCAAAGAGAAAATGATGTATTAAGCTTCCTTAATGCTCCAGAAAGAAGAATCCATAAGTGATTTACCTTGAATCTAAAAGAAACTCTCCAACCAAATCAACTTGCTCAAGCAAGAACACGAAGTTGATCAGAGCAATGCAGTGGCTTCAACAACAAATTAATGCATACAGAAGCTCTAATATGAAGTGTTGATGGAGATTAGAGCAAGAAAATTCACAAAACCTTCAAGAAATGAAGAAATCGAAGATTGAAATTTGAGTGAATGGTGAGCTCTTTCAGATTTGGAATCCTCCTCCTCTTCAGGTTTGGAATGAAATGGCTTATATAGGGAGTTGATTTTAGGGTAAAAAAAGGTTTGGAAATGAAGCAAAGGTTCAGAGTTGGTTACATGTGGTTTGAAGTTTGTTTTGAATGAAAATGCACATGGGATGGTAGGTTTAGATCAAGGAGTGCTAGGCTTGGTTTTTGCTTCAATTTGAGGCTTGGTTTGGGGTTTGTTACTCGTGTGAAGTGAGAGGAAATGAGGTGGCATAAGCACCAAATTGCTGAGCCAAAGAATTCATCACTTTCTACTTCTATTTTTGGCAAAACTTGGAGAGAAAATCACCCCATGTGCAGGTGCGTGCTTAATGGTTTTGGGTCAGACTTGTGAGTGGAATAATCAATTGGAGACCAAAGGAAATGAGGTAGTACAAGGACTAAAACGTGCACAAGTTTTTGGACTGGTTTTGACATATTGTAAACTTGTACCAAATCAAATTCTGTATGCTCACAGTGACCACTTTGCACTTGCTTAACTTGATGCACAATGCCTTAATTGGTACAAACTTGGTATCATTGGAAAGATCCCATGGTATAGAGCAACTTTGATGTTGGATTCATCTTGGAAAGATGCTTGTAGGCTCAGATATCTGGGTGCCAAGTCATGACATCACAACTGTTTTGACACTTAGAAAAATTCTAAGTACTTATCAACTTGCACATGGTTGAAACCTCTACTTTGGCTCCAAATTTATACCACTTGGAAATCGTTTTTGAACCCAAATCTTCCACCATCATGTAGTATGAAATGCAAGCTTCAAATGCAGCCCTTGTTTGCCAATATTGGATTCTTGAATCATTCACCATAACCTTGGAAAGTTGACCATATGACTTTGACACTTAAAAAAATTCTAAATTCACCAATTTTGCACTTTTCCTCATTTCTCTTGATTTTCAAGGTTTCTCTTGATGAAACTCAACCAACTTTAACAACCTCTTAAAATTTGACTTGAAATGCTCAAGGTTGACCAGAAATGTCAAAAGTCAAACTTTGACCATGAGCACTTTGTTGACTCTTTGCAAATGAATGAATCCTCTTCAAATATCACCTTGAATGAACTTGAATCACTTTGAGAAGGCTAATAAGATGTATAAATAACCTTGAATCATATCTTAAACCAATGGAAACCAGTTTTGGTCAAAAAGTCAACCTCAAGTTGACTTTGACCAAAACCCTAATCTTGAGCAATTGAAAAAGGACTGGTGAACCATCTTGAACCAATGAAATGATGAAACCCTAATCACTTGAAATAGAATTAGGACACAAACTTGATATATGGAGAACTAACCAAACCCTTTCTCAAAGAAAACCTCAGTTGAAAACATGATGAAACCCTAGCTTGATGCTTCTTGAGAAACCTTGAGGAACATGACTTGATAAGTTGATGAGTCTTGATGAATGCCAGGACTAAATGAATCACCTTTAAAGATAGGGAAAAACAAAATCACAAGAAGATTATGAGTATAATGACCTATTGGAGATGCATATTGAAATTTTGGTACAGATGTGTGATGTCATAGTGCAATGTCACAATTGCTGAACAAGGCAATAATAGAAACAACACACTGAATTGTTCACCCAGTTCGGTTCAACAACCTACATCTGGGGGCATACCAAACCAGGAAGGAAGTCCACTATTAGTAGCATCAAATTACAGACTCAACAGACCAGTTGACAATCTACCTAATTTAATCACTACCCAATGACCCTTCTACCTAAGTCCTCCCTAGGTAAGAGACTCCATCTCACTTCCTATCATCACTATGATGTCTAGCAGTCAACTACACCTTCACTGCATCAACAACTTGATTACCAATAAATGTACAACCATAGAAAACACCCTTCCATGACACCCTTTGGAGTTGCTTCAAAGCTTCCTCCAAGAACAATACCAAACTCAAACTCATTACCTACAGGTTTCTGAGTTACACACAGTGACCATCTCACAACCCGAGTGGTTCACTTAGACAAAGCCCTAAAGATCTACATCTTGGACCCGTACCTATTCTAGGTTACAAGCATTCTATTTATAATATATTCCAACTGGATTTGGGCCTTCAAATCATATCATATCTTCTGTAACAAATCTGCTTCTAAATAGATCATATCTTTAATTAAATCTTCTGAATATTCTCCATATCTTTATGCTTTAAATGCGCAACAAACTGATCTTCATAACTGATTGTAACAGAATATATCTCTCCCTTGATCTTCGCCTATATTCTCTTATTCTCTTTAGCAGAATTTCTCATTCACACCAGAAACACGTGCAGCCCTAATCACATAACTGTCTGATGTTTTAATGTTCTGGTATAGTGATGTTAAGACATCGCATGTGACATCACTCTTCAGTAATTTAACTCTTTAACAATAAACCAGAATGTTAGCTAAGACATACTTATACTGTTAGAAGCTCATGTTGCAACATCAACCATGACATCAACATTGTTTTAACAAAATTTCAGCCAATTACAAGAACTTACAATCTCCCCCTTTGGCTAATTTTGGCTAAAACAACTATATTACAACTCAGATTACAACAGTAATTACAACTCTATACTACTGTCAATAGTTATCAGTAACCACTGATCCTAACAGTAACCATCAGTAGCTACTGTGCGCAGCAATCCTGGAGATCCATCTTCTAGGGAATAATTGAATGAAGTTAAGACATCATGTCTGACACCTTCTTTTGGCAGCACAACCCACCACAATCACTTCAAGCAGCACATCAGGAGGAAGAAGTAGAAAGTCCCAAAGTTATGCACTCAGATTACAGATATCTGGTGTACATGAGGAAGAAGATTTTAGACACTCCCCCTTAATACAGCACATTTCTTTTTCCTTTCAACTCAGACCCGGAATCATTGTGGAAGACTCCCCCAGAAAAGAAATGTTAGTCCATTCATCAAAGACCAATGGTGGCATAAGATAATTCTGCACACCATCATTGATCAGACACTGGGTTTAGACCATGGCATAAGAGGAAATTTAAGAAGTGCCATTCAGCTAACCCAGGTAACTCAGAACACAAGTCACAACTGTGTTCATAACTCAGGACACAAGTCACAAAGACTCAACACCAACTCAGGGATGTACCCTCTTCTTCTGCTGCATTAGAAACTGCAGACTCCAGGCATAACATCTGCACAGGGCACTTAGCCAGATCCTCTCCTTTCTCCCCCTTTTTAGCCACAAATTGGCAAAGGGACCCCTCACAGAACCATACCCAGTAATTGCTCACCTAAACACGAATAAACCCCATTTGACTTATGAGACAAGAACCCTCACTGGCAGAAGGAGAACTGAAAACCCCTATAAATAGCTGACCAGTAACTTAGAAATTAACGAGCCTTCGAATATGTTCAATGTTCTTGGTCAAACAAACGCTATTTTAGGTATCAAAAACTGTATTCAAATTCAATGCCTATCTTCCAAAAACTGCCTTGACTGCCTTAATTATTTCACAACTGAATTAGGCCAATAACGCACCATGCATATTCAAAGCCACGTGTTTCACTTTATCCTAACACCACCGTCCAAAATACTTCCCTGTTTGGCTCAAGAAAAAACATGTCCTATGTCATGTTCTGACATCTCTTCAGACATTGTCTGCTGGCTCATTAACCCAAGACTTTACACACATCTTCTTATCTAATGGGTATTGATACAACTTCTTACAACTTCTTCTAGATTGCTTCCAACCATCAGCCAAGTACACCACTTTTGCTTTTCAGACCTCTCCTGTATAGGCACTATCTTCACACAGTTATGACAGGTCCCATCATCACACTGAACAAGTTTGATCAGTACACATGCTGTAATAGGCTATAGTAATCAGTCTTACACTCAACGCCCTTTATGATATCCCACCAATAATGCCACATTCCTCATGGGGATTTTAGGTACAAGATATGCCAAGTCCAAAAGACAAAAGCCCATTTGATTGGAAACTTCTCACACAAGATAAACATCTTTCTGTCCTTACATTCACCAGCTCCTAATGAAGTCTTCAACATGAAAGTAGCCACTACTTACCATCAAGATTAGAATCTGCCCATTCTAATCCACACTATGTCAGAACTGCCACTTCAGACTATAATGCTGCTTCTTCAAACTCCATAAGTATGATACATACCCAACCATAATGTTGTAACAACATGTAGGACATCAGCATGAGACAAAAGACCATCCCACTTAACTAGACAAGACCTAGTCTTATCCTACTAGGACCACTTCCACCCAGGCACCAAGCACGAAGTTCTGGTAACCAATATGTCAAGAAAAGCAGGTTCCCAAGAAAAACAGATTCCCACACCAAAGACTACTCTGACTGGTCAGGCGATACAAACAATGCCATATTATCCATTATAAATGCCAAACCTCCTTGCTCCTATCAGCACACCAAGGAAGGAAACATGAGTCAGTCTAACAAGAATGCAGCAAAGAGACACATGCACGAGGACAAGAAGACAGATCCTCAGAAGTTGAAGGACACAACACTGTCCAAAGCTGGAGCATCTTCTGGAGCAACAAGAACACGCAAGACATCAGAAACCAGGATGAAGACTATCAAGAAAAAACAAGTGCAGCTTCAAGCATCTGATGATGAATGGGATGAAGACTGGAAGACTTTTCTTGATTCGGGGGGTTGGGATAATCTTTAGACACTTTGTTTGTTGTTTTTACTAATCTTGTAAGCTTTCATCAATGCAATAAATTTCTGGTTTACTTCTGTTCCATTTACACCACTGTACAAGACACTGAATCCTCATGTAAACAACTTTTCAATTTACTTTAACCTAAGTGCCAACACCAAAAGCTCCCATAATATCATTCTCCCCCTAAAAAGAACACCTTCCATCAACACCAACCCCTACTGAGTTCTTACAAATTTTCCACAACCAAAACTGTCCTTCAGACTCCTCCCCAAAAGCATGTGCACATATGATTTAAACAATTAGCTTCACAAGGGTAGAACCATTTATGTCCACACCCACATGCCATCCAACAGCCTAATGTTATAACATGTTATCTGACATTATCTCCTCACAAGATTCAACCAATCAATGCAATCTTCACAATCCATAGACAAGTATTCCCTCTGTCATGGTTCACTAATACTATAGATGAGGATGAACATTTGAGCACACTTGCTGAGCACATGCATTTTGGCACCATTGTCCCTTTCTCCACAGGCATTCATTCCTTACCATGCTCTCCATCTTCAGACTTCCAATCAATACCTGAACTACATTTTCCATCCAAGGTAGACCTTCTACTTCATCATCCTCCCGTATGACTATGTAGACGCTCTTCAGGCATAATGTAGGCACCACGCTCCTGAATCAGAGCATAATCTTCCTTCACTAAGGATATCCAACCAGATACTGTCCCAACACACGTTAGAACCTCTGCCACCCACCAAGACATCATCACCATGATTCTTGATATGCTCCATCAACTGGACCATTTGATCCAACTCCAGGACGCTCAAATCTTGAAAATACTTTCATAAAGTAAATTCTCAACCCTTCTGCAGTCCTATACTTTAACCTCAGACAAATACACAGTCTCCCGTCAATGTTTATTGTCATCAGTTGACTGCACAACTCTATCCAAAGCAGATAAATATTCAACTATTTTCATGCAAGATACAACATATTATCTGGTCTGACATCTTTTTTCCACAGACTTGAGGCACTGATTGATCCTTCTTTTGCTAATCCATCCCACAGATCACATTAGATTAGGTAAGTGGCTTGACCTGATACTTCACCGTGAGCATAATGTTTTAACATCACCAGTCACATGACCCAGCATACTCTCATCTTCCAATCATCTTCAAACCTTTGATGCCATCCTTATTAGGTTACCACAACTAAGCTTAAGAGATAACTTATCAAGATCTTCACTCCCGCATGAAAACTTTGACAGTGATACTCTTTTGCTTTGTCTCCATCTTCTTCAGATCCTTCCAGCCACAAGGCTGATGCTAACACCAATTCCAATTGACCAAGGGCTGATTGACATATTAAGCTCAGCTTCTTTCTTGATGAATCCCATACCTCCCAGATGCCTCCTCTTCCAAGTCAGGAGTAGGTTCCAAACAAACGTGATCAACACATGTGTTTAGCCCCCAAGCATCTGTTATGTCACACTCTGCCTTTAACACACCCCAGAGATTGACTTTGGAGGCAAGAAAAAAAATGCTTCTAACTTTCTTCAGACCCCTTTTCAACAAGCTCATATACGAGTTCCTTTATGAGTGGACTTGGGATGAACCACACGCTAGTTGAAGATATCCTCAAGTATCACCTCACCAAGTGATACAGAATGTTGCAGCCTTAACACAAAACCACCAGGAATTTTTCATCAGATAAAAATATGCAGCGGAACACACACCAGAAAACTCCTTTGCAACCTTCAGGCAAAACCCTGTACAAACACGACACTCCATGTGCACTAGGACAACATAGGTTTGAAACTAAGTCAACCCACACAGCAGTTCACCACCAAAGTTACAAGCCTGATAACAATAGACAGGTCCAATACACACCCTGTCATGAACAGTTCATCCTCCACTTCAAGGGATCATACAAAAATCTCTACTAAGTCCATACACCATCTCAGCAAAACTATCTTCCTTGCTCATGAACCAGAAAGTATCTTCCCTAGATCTCATCCAGAAACAGATAGGATGCCTGCTCTGATACTAATTGAAATTCTGGTACAGATGTGTGATGTCATAATGCAATGTCAAAACATCGCAATCTGCTGAACAAGGCAATAATAGAAACAACACACTGAATTGTTCACCCAGTTCGGTTCAACAACCTACATCTGGGGGCATACCAAGCCAGGAAGGAAGTCCACTATTAGTAGTATCAAATTACAGACTCAACAGACCAGTTGACAATCTACCTAATTTAATCACTACCCAATGACCCTTCTACCTAAGTCCTCCCTAGGTAAGAGACTCCATCTCACTTCCTATCATCACTATGATGTCTAGCAGTCAAATACACCGTCACTGCATCAACAACTTGATTACCAATAAATGTACAACCATAGAAGACACCCTTCCATGACACCCTTTGGAGTTGCTTCAAAGCTTCCTCCAAGAACAATACCAAACTCAAACTCATTACCTACAAGTTTCTGAGTTACACACAGTGACCATCTCACAACCCGAGTGGTTCACTTAGACAAAGCCCTAAAGATCTACATCTTGGACCCGTACCTATTCTAGGTTACAAGCATTCTATTTATAATATATTCCAACTGGATTTGGGCCTTCAAATCATATCATATCTTCTGTAACAAATCTGCTTCTAAATAGATCATATCTTCAATTAAATCTTCTGAATATTCTCCATATCTTTATGCTTTAAATGCGCAACAAACTGATCTTCATAACTGATTGTAACAGAATATATCTCTCCCTTGATCTTCGCCTATATTCTCTGATTCTCTTTAGCAGAATTTCTCATTCACACCAGAAACACGTGCAGCCCTAATCACATAACTGTCTGATGTTTTAATGTTCTGGTATAGTGATGTTAAGACATCGCATGTGACATCACTCTTCAGTACTTTAACTCTTCAACAATAAACCAGAATGTTAGCTAAGACATACTTATACTGTTAGAAGCTCATGTTGCAACATCAACCATGACATCAACATTGTTTTAACAAAATTTCAGCCAATTACAAGAACTTACACATATGAATGTGAAACATAAGCCAGTTAGGGTTAGGAAAAGTGAGGGCAAATTTTGGGGTGCAACAGTAGTACCCACCTACTCTTTGTCCCAAATGAACCCATATTTAGGGTGTAAATTCAAAGAGTAAGTTGAATCTCCTTCAAAGGTGTAAACCTCTTATGTAGCATAGCATGGCAAAATCTTTGCCAAATACTTGTCGAATTCTTTCTTGCCAACCTTGCCTATATCAGCCTTGTAGTAGCTTTGGTCAGCCTTGTAGCACGAGTTTTTTTTTTGTGGTTGCTAAGCACTATCGCTTTAGGGTACTATAGCTCGATTCATTTTTTATCCTATTGAAGCTGATGAAGGAAGGGAAATAGATGTCTCCAATTAACCCTGCTTGCATACTGAGTTTGAACAGATGACTGTTGGTTTACAAATGCTACAAAGATCGTGGGTCTCTCTTAGCTTATGTTGTTGAGAACACAGTGTGACAAGATTATTGGTAGGATGTTAGGACTGATGCTTTTCGATTGATGTTTGAAGACACGGGATTTTGGGTTTTTGATTTAGTATGCTCGCTAAGATTTTTCAATCTTATGCCTACGTATTCTCGTTTAACGAAACAGGGAAATCAGAGCGGTCGTAGTTCCTCCTATTCTATGGGAAGAAAAAGGTTGTTTTGGTGTCTTGTTCAAAGCCTAAGACGTGAAGCTGAAGGTAGTTTGTATCTTGTTCAAAGCCCGAGATGTGAAGCTAAAAGGTTTTGACTTTAGAGAGAATTTGTCATCTCTAAAGAGGAGTTTGTTGACGTTTGTATGCTGTGATCAAACGGGGTTTCCTTATACAAAGCCTAAGAGGAGGCTATTGACCCAACAAGAGGGTGTTTTCATGTGTCTCGTACGAAGCCTGAGAGAGGCTAAAAGAGAGATCGACTCAACAAGAGAGTCTTTTATACTTAATAAGAGAGTGTTTTTGTATCTCGTGCAAATCCCGAGATGGAGGCTAAAAGTGGTTTGACTCAACAAGAGAGTCTGAAAAGGTTAGCTCCATTGGGGAGAATCATTGTACAAAGCCCAAGAGGAGGCTGAAAAGAGGTTGACTCAACAAGAGAATCTTTTATACTCAACAAGAGAGTGATTTGATGCCTCGTACAAAGCATGAGGTAGAGGCTAAAAGGGAAGTGACTCAACAAGAGAGTCTTTTATACTCAACAAGAAAGTGATTTAGTATCTCGTACGAAGCCCGAGATTGAGGCTGAAAGAGGTTTTGACCCAACAAGATGATCTTTGATACTCAACAAGAGAGTGTTTTCTATCTCGTACGAAGCCCGAGATGGAGGCTAAAGGTTTGACTCAACAAGAGAGTCTTTTATACTCAACAAGAGAGTGTTGGGAGAATCATTGTACAAAGCCGAAGAGGAGGCTGTTTATGCTGGTAACTGTTTCAGCTGAGTGACAGGTCCAGTGTGTTGGATAAAAGAGAAAATCAGTTCTTATAAAGAGACTAATTATCAGTAAGGTTGTGCTTTGGGATTGATAAGAGGATCAGGGTTACTTCCTGTTCTTTAAGGAAATGGGAAATCCAAAGGGTGTTGAGACTGTCCAAGTCTACTGGTGTTTTGAGAAATTGATTCTCAGATAGTGAATGATCTTTATATAATGCCCAAGAGAAGGCTGGTATGTTAAGGGATGAAGGTCAACCCATTAACTGGTCTGACACTTGACTCAGAAAGACAACTCTAGAAAATTGATGACTAGGTTCTGTTCCTATACCTGTAGAGGTCTCTGGGTTCTTGTACTAAGCCCAAGAGAAGGAATGAGAGCTTTTAAGAAGCCGAAGGGTCCTTGTACAATGCCCAAGAGGAGGCGGGGATGCTTTTAGGAAGCCTGTGGGTCCCCAAACCCCGAGAAGTTCAAGACATGCCATTCACAGAGAATAGATCAAGCTATGAAAGTTCGAGAATTTGGAAGAAACCCAAGAGATGCCATTCATGGAGAAAAGATCATCTCTGGGGAGTAGAGTTTCTTTGACAATGTCTAAGGGTGACAGTCTGTGAAAGGGTTCACCGAGAATGCTTCCTTTCACGTCTCCATATTGTTTAACCCCAAGAGGAAGGAAGACTGTGTCTGGTAATCCTATGGGGATCTAGTTATGTTTGTATTTAAGAGTGACCAATAGGGCTTTACCTAGTGCTAGACGTAGTTGCTGGGGAAGACTCTAAATAACTATACTAGTATTACACAGTTGATATTTGACAAGTATATAAAAGTTTGTGAAAGAAGACTTACAGTGAGCAGCCCCATAATACACTTATATATATATATATATATATATATATATATATATATATATATATATATATATATATATATATATATATGAAAGCGGATAAAGAAAGCGAGTAAACACTTACTCGGTTGTAGAGCTTCCATGATGTTTTGTTAGTTGTTCAACAAAGAAAGCTTTGATAACAATATTATATTCAAAATCAAAGGAAAAAGTGCTTTCAAAAGATTATTGGGGCTTACAGCTCAAGGAGAGGCCCAGGGTTTTATCAGTGATCGCACTGTTTTTTTGTACAGGGACTTATACAAGTGACTGAGGCCCAAAAGGTTTTCTGTACAAGGGGATGGGTCTTACACTCTCTCAAGAGGCCCAAAAATGATTGAAAGTGAACAAAGATGGGTCTTATAGCTCAAGGAGAAGCCCAGTGGTTAATTTTGAAAAGGGCGACGATCGCGCCGAGGTTTTGAAAACACCGTGGGTCTTATACAACGATTGAGGCCCAAAAGTTTTTTGGTTTCAAAAGGGGATTGGGTCTTACACTCTATTAGAGGCCCAAAATGGTTTTGAATGGGTCTTATAGCTCGAGGAGAGACCCAGATGATTTGTTTTAAACGGGCGATGATCGCGCCGAACTTTTGAAATACAACGGGACTTATACAACATTTGAGGCCCAAAATAGGTTTGTATTTACAAAGGATTGGATCTTACACTCTATTAGAGGCCCAGAGGTTTGAAAATGTTTTGTGAGGGTGAAAATCAAAAGAAACCCTAATTTTGCCTTTCTTTAAAAGTAAATATTTAAAGAAAATCCAATAAAAATACCAAATAAGTTTGAATAAACCATTTGTGATTTTTTGTTTAAGATTTGAAAAATGAGGGATTAATCACAAGATGAATTAAAACTCATTTGGTTTTGATTTTCCAAGTAAATATTCACTTTTAAATGTTTAAAAAACAATTAAAAATGAATTTATTCACAAAAATACTAATTATATTAAATAAATAATATAAATATGATTTTTTTTGTGGAATAAAATATTTTAACATTTTTGTGATTTTTTGCAAAAAGAACCAATAAAAAATAATTAAAATTGAAGGAGTTATTAATTTTCCAATTAATTAACAAAACATGAAAATATTGGAAAAAATAGCAAAATGTGAGAAAACACAAAATGGTCTGGGTGGGGTTTGAACCCACGACCTCAAGGTTATAGGGCGCGCGCCTTACCACTGGGATGGTGATACATCTGTTGATTGAAACAAACCAACAAATACATAAGGCTTGCCTTGTGTCCTAGGCCTGGCCAAGGCGAGGCAAGGCAAGTTTTGGCTCAGAAATGTGAAGGCCATAACTTTCTCATTTCTCCATGAATTGAGACAAAATTTAGGTCTATCCTGCCTAGAATTTCACAAGGAATCCAATGGTGGTGGTGTTTTTTTCAGATCATGTCCCTATTTTAAAACCCGATAGTGGTTTTGAAATAGGTCTCTAATTGCATTTTCTGTGCTATCTCATGATACAAGCAAGGATTGCATGACAATTTGGTGCAAACACAACACATATAACATGTACAAGATGTGCATGATCAGTGGACCTCAAAGAAATGCATATTTCAAAGAGTTCAAGTTGTGATGCTTACCTCTTTTTGAGCTTTTGGAGTTTTTTGTGCAATCTGCCAAGTTTCTTGTTCCAGAAATGGTTTGATGCTTTGGACACTCTCAAATGATCCCTTAGAAGCTTTTAGGATGATTGGAATCAGCTGGAACCTGCAAAAACAAAAACTGGCCCTTTCTTGCTAAAGGGGTTAAAATGACCAAAATAGCAACTCTCTCAAATGGTGTTCCAGATGTTGGGAGCCATTTGGGACAGTTCAAGGATGATATTTGGAGTGTGTTTGAGGTTTTATCTGGTTTGGAAAGTGACTGAATCAAGACATGGCTTGAAAAATGCACAAAAAAGCCTATTTTGAGGTTTTGAGAGGTGACTTTGAGATTTAAGGATTACAAATCACTTGTGTGAGTTTGGACAGCTTAGATATGACATATTAGATGTGTTTGGATCATGAGTTGTGATGAAAATGATCTCTAACTCAAAAAATTAGAGTTACCTTACTAAAGAAGGTATTTTTTCCTAAAGAAAGTGATTTTGAGGAAAACATATGTTTGATGGCTTTGGTGTACTCATACTGAGCACAAATGAGCTCTATTTATAGTAGAGCAAGTTTGTTTTGGCTGCAATAGTGAATGGCAACTGCAGCAGAGGTTTGGCCAATGGTTGCACTTTGGAATCTCAAGTCTCCTCTAACCATTGACTAGAGGTTAGGGCACAGAGATGTGGTTCCCTAGTTGTTGGATGAATCTTGACTGAATTCAGTTGCAAATGTGTCAGTCCATGCCACCTTGGTGCATCCATTAAATGCTCCAATCCAAAATTGGAGTCTTGTCCCTCTTTTAGGGATTTCTAGGTTTGGCATGCTACTTCTTGTTCCAAAGACTTTGGAGGCTTGGATCAGTGTTTGTTCCCTTTAGAGTTGATCCTCATATGTGTCCAAAGTGATGACAAGGCTTGGAATTATCTGATTTTGCCAAATCGAGCAAAAGTGCAAAATTCTGCCTAGCCTTGGCAGTTTTCAGCAAGGATATTGCCATTGTCATATCTCATGGCTCAAGTGGAATTTGATGGAGTTCTTGGCCATTTTGGAAAGCCCTCATATGATACAATAACTGTTTGATCATAATTGGTTTTGATACTTTTTGGATCCAAGTGAAAAATGCCCCTACATTTGGAAAAAAGTGAAGGCAGATTCTGACTTAGCGAAAATTTCACTAAGTGTTGGAAAAAAGTGACATTTTCACTTTTCTTGATTTTGATCATTCCATAACTTGCAATCCATGGGGAATTGGAATTAGTGGTAGTTGAAGCTTTTGTAGAGGGTAATGAGAGTTACAAATCCAGCTTTGGATGGGAAAAAATGGCCTTGTGGTTTAGGAGTTATGACCCTCCAAAGTTGGTACCCTAGCCACTTTGTTTCATAACTTAGAAAATTTTCTAAGTTTTTTATGGTTACCCCTTTTACAAGTTATCCCACTTTTCTTGATTTTTCTTGATGAATGATGATTCCAATTATACATTAACATCATTTTGGGGTCAAAGAACCATAATTGTGAAAAATCTCAAAAAGTCAGTCTGACTTTTGTGCACAGTTGACTTTTTGTCAGATGAATTCCAAACTGTGTGATCCTCTATGAAATCAAGTCCTTGGCCTAAATCAAACTTGATGGATTGATTTCATAGGTGTTACAGGGTTTATTGAATCATGTCCTAGGGTTTGGGAGCATGTCCTGGTCAAAAGTCAAAGATATAGTTGACTTTTCTCGCGAAACCCTAACTGTGGTTCAGATGAAATTAAAACTTGTTGCTCAAGCTTCTTGGCTCAATCCATTGTTACAAATGGACCAATGTGGTGTGTTAGGGACCCTCAAATCATCTCTTGAGGTCTTGGCTCATGTTTTTTCCCAAAAGCCAACTTAGGGGTGAATTAGGTCAAGAAACCCTAATTCCTGATTTTTTTTTATGAATGCATCCCTTGAGGCTAAATTGACTTGATGATTGGGTTCATGAGATCCCTTGGAGCATTATAGGTTATGCTTTGAAGCATTTGCTCATGCCCAGAGGAAAATTTCCATCTGGAGGCCCTGGTCGACCAAACCCTAATTTGGTGACACTGGCGATCTTAAGGCTTGATCCACCTAGAAGGGAGAAGCCTTGTGATTAATCCTTGAAGTGCGAGTCCTCTTGATTCTTTGTGGATGTTTGAGAGGCTAGACAAGTTGAAGATCATGTCATTTCTTGATTGATCCTTTGTCTAAGAGCTCTGAGAGGGTTTGAAACCCTAAGTCTGATTGTAGTGGATGCTCACCCATCTTTGGGGAGACTAATGGTTCATCCATATTGTGATGATGATTTGCACAATGATGGGAAATCTTAGTGGTAAAAATTTGGGGTATGACAGATGCCCCTATTTAATCTTCTTAGACTGAAGGTTTGAATGGCGAAGGTATTCGGGCATTCGGGGTGCAAGAGGATTAAATATCAGAATACCCGAAATTTTGATGGTGGTTAAGAATGGCAGTTTATGCATCCTTCTTCTTTTGCTAAACAATGATGCTTAGAAAAGGTAAACTTCCCATCGATCCTGGTTTCCTACCAAGGAACTGGTCTCAGTTTCTGATTTAAACTTCCCCTCGATCCTGGTTTCCTACCAAGGAACTGGTCTCAGTTTTTGATATAAACTTCCCTTTGATCCTGGTTTCCTACCAAGGAACTGGTCTCAGTTTCTGAAATAAACTTCCCCTCGATCCTGGTTTCCTACCAAGGATCCGGTCTCAATTTCTGATTTAAACTTCCCCTCGATCCTGGTTTCCTACCAAGGAACTGGTCTAAGTTTCTTTCGTCAATAAACTTTATTGACAAGGGACGCTATGTGTAGCGGTTTTCCTCAAACTTCTCGCCGAATTTTCCTGGGGAGATGCCATTTGATAGAAAAAAATTTTGATGTCAGACTTGTTGGGGAAACTCATTCGTCTGAGTTGTAGAGGCGTACAAACTTCTCTATTGGAGATGTCATTTGTCGACTCTATTGGGGAAAACGAGTCTCTTGAGAGACTGCTTTCGTTTGGGGATATTACATCATACTTTTCTCGAGATCTTCTTAGAGAAATGCCATACGATGTACCCCAATTTTAAGGTGCCGATGACTTTGTTGACATTGACATTCTGGAGAGAAGGACCAATGTGTTGCTGAAAGTCTTTAGTTGAGAGGCTTTCTCTAGGGATTTTCCTTAATCTGGGAAAGCGAAGATATCATCTTCCATGGCGAAGAGTGATGCTGGCTGAGGGTTCTCTAGTTTTTCAAAGGTTCAAGTTATCAAAGTGATCAAGGTCGACTTCATCCCAGAAATAAACTGAGGAGAGAGGTAGTTCAGATGCAACATTTCCTAACGAGGAAAGAACTGACAACTCGATTGAGAGGACTGTTATCACTAGGGGATAAGATCGACAAGAGTGATAGCGATGCAACATGAATATGAACGCAAAGTAGTAATGCATGATGTATGTGTGTATATGCTGACAAAACTAACGCGACACACAAACTAATAGATGAACACGACTGGATACTCGGCCACTACTGGGGATGAAGAGGTATTGCTGGTTCAAGATAGCAATTCTGCCTTGCTTAGGAGAAGTAGTCCTCGTGGGGAGCTACGTTGGTCGAGCTTAGGAGATAAGAACTCTGCCGGGGGTGTCAGATGAAACAATGGTCTCTGACACAGCTGATCCTTCATTCAGGTGCACTGGTTTAGAATGAGTACTTTGATTCTGCACTTTGAAGCTCGCTTACTTTTGGAGAAGCGATCGATGTTCTTTCGATGTTCAACAGTCAAAAGAAATTGCCACCTTTATTAAAAGCAGAAAAAAATTTACAAGTAAATTCATTTTTGTTTTAATTCAAGAATCGTTGATCATGTTAAAATGTCGTCCTGTAAAGCTAAAACAAATAAGAGTTGCAAACAAAAGCACAAGGGCTCAAATTTTATTGATAGGATGGAAATCAGCCAAACGCGTGATTCCATAGAGTATTCACAAAGTTAGAAAATGGTAATTTAAGGGAAAAGGGCTACATTGAAACATAACGATCACTATCCTTCTACCAACTTTGACTTCGGGGCATCCTGAGCTTCTGTCGAAGATGACCTTGACTGGAGTTTTCCTGACGGATGATGTAACTGCTGCCGAGGGAGTTGCCCCTTTGTCGAACGTAGTTACTTGCCATTATCCCTAATTTTTGCCTGGATTGTACTTTGAGGTTTCCAATCCACAGGGATGATTTTTGATCATGTCTCTAATTTTTTCCTGGACCGCCCTTTCGGGTTTTCAATCCACCGAGATGTGTTTTATTTTATTTTATTTAGGCGAAGTATTTCTTGATTACGTCAACATTTGTGGGGTAGGCAAATTCCTCTCCCTCCATGGTTGCAAGTCTCAAGGCGCCGCCTGAGAAAGCTTTCTTGACCACATAGGGGCCTTCATAATTCGGAGTCCACTTACCCCGAGAATCAGTGAAAAATGATTGTATCTTCTTGAGCACGAGGTCTCCTTTTCAGAAGACGCGAGGTCGGACCTTTTTGCCGAACGCCTTCTTCATTCTTTGCTGATACAACTGACCATGGCATATTGCCGTGATTCGCTTTTCTTCGATCAGATTCAGTTCATCGTGTCGACTTTGGCACCATTCAGCTTCTGTAAGCTTAGCTTCTATCAATACCCGAATTAATGGGATCTCTACTTCTATGAGGAGTACTGCCTCCATGCCATATACTAGAGAGAAAGGGGTATCCCCTGTTAAAGTGCGGACAGATGTGCGATAACCGTCAAGAGCAAAGGGTAGCATCTCGTGCCAATCTTTGTAGGTTACGACTATCTTTTGAACAATCTTCTTGATGTTCTTGTTAGCTGCCTCTACCGCTCCGTTCATCTTGGGTCGGTAGGGAGATGAGTTATGGTGTTCGATCTTGAACTCTGTGCACAACTCTTTCATCATCTTGTTGTTTAAGTTAGATCCATTATCAGTAATGATCTGGCTCGGAACACCATAACAGCAGATGATATTGTTTTTGATAAATCAGACTACCACTTGTCGGGTTACATTAGCATATGACGCTGCTTCGACCCACTTGGTGAAGTAATCAATGGCTACCAGGATGAACCGATGCCCGTTCGAAGCTTTAGGTTCGATCATGCCAATCATGTCGATCCCCCAAATGGAAAAAGGCCATGGGGAAGAAAGAACTTTGAGATACGTTGGCGATACATGGATTTTGTCTGAGTATATCTGACACTTGTGACATCTCCTCATGTACTTGTAGCAGTCAGATTCCATGGTCAACCAATAGTACCCTGCTCTTAGAATTTTTCTCGCCATTGTATGTCCGTTGGCATGAATGCCAAAGGACCCTTCGTGAATTTCTTTTATCAGCATGTCTGCTTCTGGTCTGTCAACGCATCGAAGCAAGACCATGTCAAAGTTCCTATTATAGAGTGTATCACCACTCAGGAAGAAACTGCCTGCTAGCCTTCTGAGGGTTTTTCTATCTTTCCTGGATGCCCCAGGAGGGTACTCTTGTTTCTGAAGGAAGCATTTGATATCGTAATACCAAGGTTTGTCGTCTATGACTGCTTCGATTGTGAAGATGTAAGCGGGCCGTTCAAGGCGCATTATGTCGATCTTAGGTAAGTCATTCCATTGACCTACACTAATCATGGAAGAGAGAGTGGCTAATGCATCAGCCATGTGATTCTCCTCACGAGGGATATGATGAAACTCGACTCTGTTGAAGAAGGGTAACAACCTTCTTGCGTAATCTTTGTACAGAATCAATCCTGATTGGTATGTGTTCCAATCTCCTTTGATCTGATTGATGACCAAAGCTGAATCGCCATATACATCCAAGTTCTTGATCCTTAAGTCGATCGCTTCTTCGAGACCCATAATACAAGCTTCGTATTCGGCCTCGTTGTTTGTGCACTTGAACGCAAGTCTAGCGGTGAAAGGAATATGGGTACCCTGAGGTGTTATGATAATTGCCCCAATTCCATTTCTGTAATGATTGACAGCTCCGTCAAAGATAAGTCCCCATTGGGAATCCGGTTCTGGCCCTTCACTGGGTAGCGGTTCATCGCAGTCTTTCATTTTTAGATACATGACATCTTCATCTGGGAAGTCAAATATGACTGATTCTTGATCGTCAATCGGTTGATGAGCCAAATGATCGGCTAAAACACTTCCTTTAACGGCTTTCTGAGCGTGGTACTCTATGTCATATTCTGATAACAACATCTGCCAACGGGCAATCCTTCCCGTGAGAGCAGGCTTTTCAAAGACATACTTGATTGGATCCATTTCATAGATTAACCAAGTGGTGTGACGAATCATGTACTGGCAAAGACGTTTGGCTGCCCAAGCCAAAGCGCAGCAAGTTTTCTCAAGCATAGTGTACCAAGTCTCGCAGTCGGTGAATTTCTTGCTCAAATAGTAGATGGCAGACTCTTTTCTTTTTGTTTCGTCTTGTTGGCCAAGTACACAACCCATTGAGTCTTCCAAGACTGTTAAATAGATGATCAGCGGTCTTCCTTCCACTGGACGTTATAGAATCGGCGGATTCAACAGGTATTCCTTAATACTGTCGAAGGTAGTTTGATAGTCTTCTGTCCAAACGCAGTCCTGATTCTTTTTGAGTAATTTGAAAATCGGCGCACATGTCGCGGTCACGAGGAATATGAATCTGGAAATATGGTTCAAACGTCCCAGGAATCCTCTGACTTATTTTTCAGTTTTCAGGGAAGGCATTTCTTGAATGGCTTTGACCTTGTCAGGATCAACCTCAATTCCTTTCTGGCTGACGATGAACCCTAAAAGTTTCCCTGAGCGGACACCGAAGGTACATTTATTGGGATTCAAGCGGAGTTTGTACTTTTGCAAACGCTCGAATAGTTTTGACAGGTGGGTCACATGCTCCTCTTCTATTTTAGATTTGGCAATCATGTCATCGACATACACTTCGATTTCTTTGTGTATCATGTCATGAAACAAAGTAGTCATGGCCCTTTGATAGGTTGCCCCGGCGTTCTTTAAACCGAATGGCATTACCTTGTAACAAAAAGTACCCCATGGGGTAATGAAGGAGGTCTTCTCCATGTCTTCCGGCGCCATTTTGACCTGATTATAGCCCGAGAATCCATCCATGAAGGAGAAAACTTTGAACTTTGCTGTACTGTCTACCAGAATGTCAATGTGTGGTAAGGGAAAGTCGTCCTTTGGACTTGCCTTATTCAGATCTCTGTAGTCGACACACATTCTGACCTTTCCGTCCTTTTTCGGAACTGGTACGATGTTGGCTAACCATTGAGGATATTCTGACGTAGCGAGGAAACCCGCGTTAATCTGTTTTTGTACCTCCTCTTTGATTTTGACAGCCATGTTTGGATGAGTCCGTCTCAACCTTTGTTTTACCGGCGGACATTCTGATCTCAATGGTAGATGATGTTCCACGATGCTGGTATCCAACCCTGTCATATCTTGATAGGACCAAGTGAATACATCGGGAAACTCTTTGAGAAGTTTCGTCAAACTCTCTTTGGCAGTTGGACTGAGCAGTGCCCCAATCCTGATTTCTTTTCTCTCTTTTCTGAACCCACGTTGATCGTTTCCAACGGCTCTTTGTGAGGTTCAATGGACCTTTCCTCTTGTCGGAGTAATCGGGAGATCTCTTCTAGAATTTCGTCGTCAACTTCTTCTTCACCCCCAAATACCGGGAACTCAAAGTTAGGAGAAGGCATTGGATCGTATGTTTCAATGGAGTTTAAAACAAGCAATCTGCATGATGTGATGATTTGTGTTTAGAAGAGATAGGGAGAATGCAAGAGTGTGTGCAGTGTATTTTTTTTTTTGAAAAACGGCTTGTTTTTATTATTGAGTTGTTTTTTAGGATTACCATTTTCTGAGAAAAGCAAAAAGAGAAAACAATAATTAATGTGGAGATTACAGAACGACGTTATTTTATTTATGAACAAGTCGATTCTTGAAACTACAGCCCTATAAAACAAAACTCTGTCGCTTCGGGCAAAGCGAAGAGGGATATTTACAGAAAGTGAGCCCTATCAAAACATCCGTTTCACCTGGGCAAGGTGAAAGGTTAAAACAAAGATGGCAATTACTTTGACTGATAAACAATCTTTGGAACATCGACAGCAACCCATTGGCGGCGAACTCCTCGGTGAATCATAAAGTCCAATACCTTCCTTGATTTGTCTTCAGAAATGACGCTGATTTCTGGTGGAGCTGGATCATTGGAATCTGTCTCCCAGGCAGAGTTGTCGTAGGAGGATTCCTTAGTTGTATTTTTCATATTATTTATACTCTCAGTTGTATCTCCCCATCCAGTTGGCTGGATGTCTTCGAGCCTGATACGAGAGCATTCAGGAGCGGTGTACTTGACCATGAAGTCAAATTTTCCACTCAGCTATCCTAAGGTGTCCCACACTTCTTTGGAACTGGAGGAGTCATCCCTCTCGATGACGTTGTCCTCGGGAAAAGCATAGTTGATGAATTCTAGTCCGACAAGCTTTGCCAATTCATCATCGTACTGGATAAGTTCGGAATGACCTGAGTGTTGATCCCATGACATGGTGGGGACACAGATATTCTGTTCAATGATGCTCAGCTGATTTTCATTATTCGGCTGATTTTCTTGCCCCAAGTCTCCGGGATATGGCTGCCAGATAGGCAAGCCATCCATTGGGCCATAATAGTCGTGGTCAAAGTTGTATTTCATCGGAGTGTCTTCCTCTAATGAATTTTGCGGAGCACGACATCCTTCAGGATCACAATCTCCGTATATCATTTCGACATCTGACCTCGGTATAAATCTCGGACTCTGTGCGGGATAGCAAAAGGGAGTCTGTGTTTCACCCTGAGACGTATAACCGTCCTCGTTGAGATAAGACTTCCATTCTTCCTCCGTATTGGAGGAATCATCTTTATTGATGGTATGCACTTCTTGAGTCACTGGTTGAAGGAAGCCTCCATTGTGGAAGAAGTTCTGAATGGGGTGAAAACTTTTATTGTTCGCAGCCGTCTGAGTACAGGTTGAGGAAAAGCCAAGACCTTTCTTTTTCTTATTGTCAGTAGGAATGACAAGCTGCCCCCATCCTGTTGTATTGGTATTCTCGACCGCTTTGATAGCATCTTTGTACGAGGAAATCGAAGTTCCCCCTTCGGATTGATTGTCCTTGTTTAGCGAAAGTGTTTGGAACTGGGTTCCGATTACCCCCTCCGGTTCTACATAAGTGGATGACGATAAGTTGCTTACGAGCAAGGCCTGTTCTCCACAGACTGTGACGAGTTGGCCGTTCTGGACGAACTTTAGCTTTTGGTGGAGGGTTGAAGTGACCGCCCTAGCCTGATGTATCCAAGGTCTTCCTAATAAACAACTGTATGTTGCCCAGATGTCCATGACCTGGAAAGTGACTTGGAAAGTGTGAGGACCGATAGTTATGAGAAGGTCGACTTCGCCGATAACCATTTTTATGGATCCGTCAAATGCTTTGACGACGACCTCGCTGGTTCTCATCGGATGTCCTTTGAATGATAATTGCATCAAAGTGCACTTCGGCATAACATTCAGGGCTGACCTTGTGTCTACTAGTACGTTGGCTAAAGCATCATCCCGGCAGTTGACTGTAATGTTGAGCGCCATGTTATGACGGCGACCCTCTTCAGGTAATTCCTCATCACTAAATCCCAAGTTATTGCAGGAAGTGATGTTAGAGACAATGCTATCGAACTGTTTGATTGTTACATCCTGTTCTACAAAGGCTTGCTCCAAGACTTTCTGTAGAGCCTCCCTGTGCACTTCTGAACTAAGTAACAGTGATAATACCGAGATCTTTGAAGGAGTTTGTAACAGCTGATCAACAATGTTGTATTCAGTCCTTTGGATGAGCTTTAGCATCTCATCATTGTTTTCTGAAAGGTCGGGATTACTGGATTGACCGACTGGTGGATTGGGAACTTCTGTCTGAGGTTCCTTTTCTTTGCTAGGTTCTCCAACTCCTCTATTGAAGATTCTACCACTCAGTGTTACTCGACTGATGTCTGCAATATTCACGACGGAGGGTAACGAAATTTCCTTTCCATTCTCAATTGTTGTTGCACTGTATTTGTAAGGGATAGCCTTAGTTGATTCATACGATAGCGGTCCCGGTAGATAGATGACTATGGGAGCCTTCTGATTTTTCCGACCATCGTAAGTAATTTCAATCCGTTCCTGGTTGGGAACTCTCGATTCGTCATGTAGAGGGATGATGGCACAAACATCCCTAGCCCTTTGATGATCAGAGATGACGACAATGTCCTCGATTTGATCAGCGAAGTAGTTGACTGATCCAGAACTTGACCATGGTTGAATCTTTTTGCGGTCCAACTGACTTTGAAAGGCTGCTCGCATGAGGTAGCATCCTTGATTATCCACTGAGCAAACTCCACACCGCTCAGAGTTGTGTAGTGGCACCTGGACACGTCCGCTTTGAATATAGTGTAACCTTACTAGATCTGTTTCCATCGACCAAACATCCTGACTTTGATATCTAGTAGGATTCCCGTTAGTGATACTAATTTGCTGGGTGTCTTCATCCATATAGATTGGAAGCCACCAGTGGTTCAACAAGTGCTGAAGTGTTTCCTGGACAAGGGCACAACCCTAATCGTCTTCGCAACCCGCTTTACAGCCCTGATAATCATGTGATACCAGGAACCCGAGCCGGACCTGTTTAGTATGTAACTCCACCAGGCTGGTATTCATCAAGCGAATATCGAAGATTTGAATCATGTTGATTTGATAATGATTCCTATCATGGTAGTCTTGAATCCATCCAAGATCCATCTGACGCTGGAGGGCCTCTTGTACAAAAGAGCATCCCTGTTTGTTTACCGAGCAAGTCCGACAGGAATTATACTCATGCCGCGGCAGATTATGATACTGGCTTTGCCTTGAGTGCATCGCCACCAAGTTGACATTCATCGTATGGATGTCGTGGTTTTGTATGATGTTGGAATTCGTATAAACCATGTTAACTCCACGAACTCGGTGCTCTTGGATCCATCCGAGATCCATCTGTTCCTGTAGAGCTGATTGCACCACAGAACATCCTTGATTGCTTTTAGAGCAGATATCACACTGGTGATAATTATGAGGTGGCACATGGCCATATCCACTCTGTCTACAATGCATCTTGACCAAGTTGGCCCTTAATATGAGTACATCATGAATTTGATAGATGTTGTTAGACTCTCCCTCTATCAAATTGACTGTAGCCTTCTCGTGTTGAGGCAGCGGGTTCGTGAGAACATTCGGATTCGTATCTTTGAAAGATAAGACCCCGCTCCTAACAAACTTTTGCATGTCGGGTTTGAAACTGAGACAGTTTTTTATGTTATGCCCTGGTCCTCCTTGATGGTAAGGGCAAGTCTGATCCACCTTAAACCAAAAAGGCAGATTTTCTGGTACTGTAAGAGGAGACTTAGTCTGGACATGCCCCTTGGCCAGTAGTAACGGAAATAGTTTTGCGTACGATACGGGTATAGGATCAAATCCTGGTGGCCACATTGTACGGTTGTTGTTGTACGGAGGACGAGTCTGCTGAAGAGGCTGTTGTGTCCTTTGCTGAAATTGCTGCGAATGCAGTTGGCTTTAAGCAACCTGAGGTTGATATGTAGAAACAGGCGCAGGGCTGATAGCAGGAGTTACAGCTGCTACTGGTTGGTACCGTCGCTTTTGCTTTCTGAGAGAGATATTCCCAATATCTTGCTCCGTTTTCTTAGGGAGAGCACTACCGTATTTTTTAGTACCACTTGTTGACCCAGTGTCTTTGACTAGACGTCCTTCTCGAACGGCTTCCTCGAGACGCACTCCCATACCGACCATTTCGGTGAAGTCGTTGGGCGCACTGGCAACCATTATGTCGTAGTAAAATGAGCTCAAGGTCTTTAAGAAAATCTTTGTCATCACTTTTTCCTCAAGAGGTGGACAAATTTGAGCGGCAATTTCACGCCATCTCTGAGCGTATTCCTTAAAGGTTTCCTTGTCTTTTTGCGACATTGATCTGAGTTGATCTCTGTCTGGTGCCATGTCCAAATTGTATTTATATTGTTGGATGAAGGCAGTACCAAGATCTCTGAAAGTGCTAATCGTAGCGCGGTTTAAACCCATGTACCATTTTAATGCAGCACCGATTAAACTATCCTGAAAGTAGTGAATCAGTAGATCCTGGTTCTCTGTCTGAGCTGACATTCGCCGAGCGTACATCACCAAATGGCTTTGAGGGCAAGAGTTACCCTTGTATTTTTTAAAATCGGGTACTTGGAATTTGTGCGGGACTTTCATATTGGGGACCAAACAAAGGTCTGCGGAGTCCTTTCCAAATAAATCCTAAAAGCGAATAGCTTGCAGTTCCTTCTGCATTTCCAGGAACTGCTCCTGGAATTCATCCATTCTATCGAACATACTTTCCTTTCTACCAGAAGGTATCTGTGGAATCTGTCCTTCCGGGACAGTTTGCACCACAGGGGGTGGTACCGTTACTACGGCAGTGAATCTTGGCATTTCCCGAAGTTTGTAACCTTCAGGAGTCCTCATTATGCCTCTGGCATCCTCGCTTTCCCGAAGTTTGTAACCTTCAGACCCAGCGGCTTCTGCTATGATTCCCTGATCTTCAGTGATCGGCGGAACATATCCTTTCGGGATATATTTAACAGGCATGCCCCAGGGACGATCTTTCGGCATTTGATACCTAGGATCATACTTCTCTAATATGGGCGTTGGGGTGATCTCTGAGATCACAGTTCTTTGTAGATGAGCTTCTGCCATGGCTTGCATGTCGTTACGAAGCTTTCTCATATCCTCTCTTAGAGCGTCGATCTCTTCTTTCAACTCTCTGTTCTCTTCCTCGAGATCATCCATCTTTTTCTGACGATTGGCCCGAGTATTGTAAGAATGAGACAGTTTGACTCTAGAATCGAGACACAAACGTGAGATTCATAGGTAAGAAGAATACGTGACGTGAGAATGATGAATGCAATGATTATATTAATTATTTTTTTGGTTTAATAAAAATAAACTTCGACAATTAGATTGCAAATATCAAACAGTGGGGAAACCCTGTTTTATTGAATTCAAAGGATTGCGGAAAATGGAAATGCAGTAGATTACGAAGTGCTGAAAAAAGGAAACTTAAACTAATGGATCCTGAGTCCTCCCTGAAGAGAGCTCAAGTGATGGTTCTGGTGCTTTCCTTTTCTTTGACCGGGGCTCTTGGGCCATTGTCGGGTTATCATTCCTCTGCCAAGTGAAAGGAGCGAGCAAATTCCTTTGGTCATCCTGATTTTCTACAGTATGTTGCTCTAAAATCTCAATCAGGGCATCTTTTTCTCTTAACAGCTGCTGTATTTTCTTGCACTCCATATTGAGAATGCGGTACTTGTTCCTCCAAGACCTCTTCTCTTGTTGAACTTTGCTGAGAGTAACTTGAAGTTTTTCCGTCTCAGACATAAAATAGAGGGTAGAGTCCCTTAATGGAGAACTTCCGGACGAGGGTAAGGCATCCTCAGCTTGAGAGCTCTAGTCTGTATCCAGTGGAGATAAGGCTCCACCGAGACACAGTCTGGTTTTCATAGAGACTCTCATCCTTTCCTATGAACGTGTTTCCAAGCGTGCACTATTTCTATCTTTAGTGCCCTATCATTTTCTCCTTCCTTGAAGAAAATACCTTCCAGATGAGCATTCCGCGGGACATGCCTCATCGGGTATCCAAATTGACGACGAACCAATATCGGATGATAGTTGATCCCTCCCTTAGTTCCTATAAGGGGTACATTTGGGAAATTTCCACAACGGTCAATAATTCTGATCCCGTCATAGATTCGATTGTACCAATCGATGTCAGAGTTAGTAAGAGACATGATTCTCTGCTGCCAACGTAAAGTATTATTTTGATCCCAAAATGCAGCATACTTGGGCAAATGGGAAGTAAACCATTTGTAAAGCAAGGGTACACAGCATGTGATCATTCCTCCACTGTATAAATTCCTTAAGTGTACTGAATGATACGCATCTGCGAGTAAGGTCGGTACAGGGTTTCCAATCAGGAAAATCTTAATGGCGTTGATATCTACGAAGTTATCAATGTTGGGAAACAAAAACAACCCGTAGGTGAGCAAAACAAAGATGCTCTCGAAAGCGGCCACGTTCCCTATACTAGCAAAGTAAAGGGCTTTCTTTGTCAAGAACTGGGTTGGTAAACCTTGGATGCCACCCTTAGTGGTCATGTGAGTCCTGACTTCTGACTCGTCCAAATAAATTGCTCTTGCAATGGTCTGATCCTTTGGAATTTTTTCCAGTCCAGAAAATGGAGCTTGATCAGTAATGTGTAAATCAGTCAAGTGAGAATACTCCTCCAGTGTTGGTGCAAGTTGATAATCCGGGAGTGTGAAACAGTGATAAACTGGATCGTAGAACTGGATTAACATGGACAGGATTCCTTCAATTACGTGGACCCTTAACAAGGACAACAGTCCTCCATACTTGGCTCTGAAAGCCTCGTGGTTGGTGATCATTTTCGCCAAGCCTCTCAAATCCTCTAACTTTGGAACCTTGAAAGTGTACTTATGAGTTTTCCTTCTACCAAAATCCATTAGCGCAATCTCCTTTCTCTCTGACATTTGCAATCATTGTCTCAGTTTAATTTGATAAAGAGAGACTAGAAGAGAAGATTTTTTCTGTTTTAATGTTTTTTAAATGAATGTATGAATGCAGCACACAAAAACATAGAAAAAACATGGGGTCAAAGGGTCGGTGTCGTGAAGTCAAGGTTCTACCCCCCCCCCCCCCCAAAAGGTTTATACTGGTGATTTTTTGTACCTGTCCGCAAAATCATTGACCCCTCCGGGATAACAACAGCAAGCGGATCGCCATCGAGCTGATGTATCCTGGAGTGATCTCAGATGAGGGTAGTATCGCATGACAACTATTTCCGATATCTTCCGCACTACAAAATGGCTGCAGGCTACTAAAAACCTCAGCTTCTCAGATAACCCAGTCGACCACACTACTTTCAACAACCGAAGTCGTATAGGCAACGTATCTGCAAAGGGAGTCTCCACTGAGTTTGATGGTCGATCGGGGGCTCTTAACTGGAATTTACTCCCAGGAAGATTACCCACATTTCCATCACCTATCTTAGGTGTATACTCAATCTTTCCACATGCGGCATCACACGCATTCCCATTAGCAGAAAAATAAACACAGATATCAATTAGGAAAAGCAGTATATATATTTGTCTTAATCATCCTAGACCTCTAGTCTTATGATCCTATACAGACAATGACACTCCAACAGAGCTGTCATTTCTGTGACATGAACGTGAATTCAAGGTCTCTGCCTAAGAGATGGGAAAAGATAATACAATTAATAAAATATGTCCCCAGCAGAGTCGCCATTTTTCTGTAGCGCGAGTTTTTTTTTTGTGGTTGCGAAGCACTATCACTTTAGGGTACTACAACTCGATTCATTTTTTATCCTATTGAAGCTGATGAAGGAAGGGAAATAGATATCTCCAATTAACCCTGCTTGCATACTGAGTTTGAACAAATGACTGTTGGTTTATAGATGCTACAAAGATCGTGGGTCTCTCTTAGGTTATGTTGTTGAGAACACAGTGTGATGGGATTATTGGTAGGATGTTAGGACTGATGCTTTTCGATTGATGTTTGAAGATATGGGATTTTGGGTTTTGATTTAGTATGCTCGCTAAGATTTTTCAATCTTATGCCTACGTATTCCCGTTTAACGAAATAGGGAAATCAGAGCGATCGTAGTTCCTCCTATTCTATGGGAGGAAAAAGGTTGTTTTGGTGTCTTGTTCAAAGCCCAAGACGTGAAGCTAAAGGTAATTTGTATCTTGTTCAAAGCCCAAGATGTGAAGCTAAAAGGTTTTGACTTTAGAGAGAATTTGTCATCTCTAAAGAGGAGTTTGTTGACGTTTGTATGCTGTGAGCAAAGCATGTTTTGATGCTAAAAGGTTGATTGACTCAACCGGGGTTTCCTTATACAAAGCCTAAGAGGAGGCTATTGACCCAACAAGAGGGTGTTTTCATGTGTCTCGTACGAAGCCCGAGAGAGAGGCTAAAAGAGAGATCGACTCAATAAGAGAGTCTTTTATACTCAACAAGAGAGTGTTTTTGTATCTCGTACGAAGCCAGAGATGGAGGCTAAAAGTGGTTTGACTCAACAAGAGAGTCTGAAAAGGTTAGTTCCACTGGGGAGAATCATTGTACAAAGCCCAAGAGTAGGCTAAAAAGAGGTTGACTCAACAAGAGAATCTTTTATACTCAACAAGAGAGTGATTTGATGCCTCGTACAAAGCCCGAGGTAGAGGCTAAAAGTGAAGTGACTCAACAAGAGAGTCTTTTATACTCAACAAGAGAGTGATTTAGTATCTCGTACGAAGCCCGAGATGGAGGCTGAAAGAGGTTTTGACCCAACAAGAGGATCTTTTATACTCAACAAGAGAGTGTTTTCTATCTCGTACGAAGCCCGAGATGGAGGCTAAAGGTTTGACTCAACAAGAGAGTCTTTTATACTCAACAAGAGAGTGTTGGGAGAATCATTGTACAAAGCCCAAGAGGAGGCTGTTTATGCTGGTAACTGTTTCAGTTGAGTGACAGGTCCAGTGTGTTAGATAAAAGAGAAAATCAGTTCTTATAAAGAGACTGGTTAACAGTAAGGTTGTGCTTTGGGATTGATAAGAGGATCAGGGTTACTTTCTGTTCTTTAAGGAAATGGGAAATCCAAAGGGTGTTGAGACTGTCCAAGTCTACTGGTGTTTTGAGAAATCGATTCTCAGATAGTGAACGATCTTTGTATAATGCCCAAGAGAAGGATGGTATGTTAAGGGATGAAGGTCAACCCATTAACTGGTCTGACACTTGACTCAGAAAGACAACTCTAGCAAATTGATGACTAGGTTCTGTTCCTATACATGTAGAGGTCTCTGGGTCCTTGTACTAAGCCCAAGAGAAGGCATGAGAGCTTTTAAGAAGCCGAAGGGTCCTTGTACAACGCCCAAGAGGAAGCGGGGATGCTTTTAGGAAGCCTGTGGGTCCCCAAACCCCGAGAAGTTCAAGACATGCCATTCACAGAGAATAGATCAAGCCAGGAAAGTTTGAGAATTTGGAAGAAACTCAAGAGATGCCATTCACGGAGAAAAGATCATCTCTGGGGAGTAGAGTTTCTTTGACAATGTCTAAGGGTGACAGTCTGTGAAAGGGTTCACCGAGAATGCTGCCTTTCACGTCTCCATATTGTTTAACCCCAAGAGGAGGGAAGACTGTGTCTAGTAATCCTATGGGGATCTAGTTTTGTTTGTATTTAAGAGTGACCAACAGGGCTTTACCTAGTGCTAGACGTAGTTGCCGGGGAAGACTCTAAATAACTATACTAGTATTACACAGTTGATATTTGACAAGTATATAAAAGTTTGTGAAAGAAGACTTACAGTGAGTAGCCCCACAATACAGTTATATATATATATATATATATATATATATATATATATATATATATATATATATATATATATATATATATATATATATATATATATGAAAGCGGATAAAGAAAGCGAGTAAACACTTACTCGGTTGTAGAGCTTCCATGTTGTTTTGTTAGTTGTTCAACAAAGAAAGATTTGATAACAATATTATATTCAAAATCAAAGGAGAAAGTGCTTTGAAAAGATTGTTGGGGCTTACAGCTCAAGGAGAGGCCCAGGGTTTTACGGGTGTTCGCTGGCGGTTTGGTTCGGTTTTGAGTGAATCCGATATCCAAACCGATTAAAAATTTATGGATTGGTCTGGATTGGATTTTCTCATTTTTTATATAAAACCCAAACCGAACCAAACCGAGAAATAACGGGTTGGTTTGGATTGGATTAATCGGATACATTAGAAAAAAAATGCGAAAAATATTTTTAAAATTTTCTAATTTACATCAACTAATTTTCTATAATAATATAATTTTTTATTTATTTTCTTGTTTTCACATAGATTGTGAATGTCACAAATGATGTTTCATTTTTCTTCATTTTTAAAGTTGAATATTTTATACTAGTTTCCCTTATAATGATGTATATTATATGAGTTAATATGGTTGGTTCGGGTAGACGGGCTCGCGGGTAGAATTTTGAAAATCCGTTGCCTGAACCAATTAACACCGAGTTTCATTGGTTTGGTTCGATTAATGCCCGAACTAAAAAAATACCCGACCTAAACACTATGGTTTGGTTTGGATTCCGGTTTGGTTCGGATTTGCCCAAACCAATGAACACCCCTACAGGGTTTTATCAGTGATCGCACTGTCATTTTGTACAGGGACTTATACAAGTGACTGAGGCCCAAAAGGTTTTCTGTACAAGGGGATGGGTCTTACACTCTCTCAAGAGGCCCGAAAATGATTGGAAGTGAACAAAGATGGGTCTTATAGCTCAAGGAGAAGCCCAGTGGTTAATTTTGAAAGGGCGACGATCGCGCCGAGGTTTTGAAAACACCGTGGGTCTTATACAGCGAATGAGGCCCAAAAGTTTTTTGGTTTCAAAAGGGGATTGGGTCTTACACTCTATTAGAGGCCCAAAATGGTTTTGAATGGGTCTTATAGCTCGAGGAAAGGCCCAGATGATTTGCTTTAAACGGGCGATGATCGCGCCGAACTTTTGAAATACAACGGGACTTATACAATATTTGAGGCCCAAAATAGGTTTTTATTTACAAAGGATTGCGTCTTACACTCTATTAGAGGCCCAGAGATTTGAAAATGTTTTGTGAGGGTGAAAATCAAAAGAAACCCTAATTTTGCCTTTCTTTAAAAGTAAATATTTAAAGAAAATCCAATAAAAATACCAAATAAGTTTGAACAAAACATTTGTGATTTTTTGTTTAAAGTTTGAAAAATGAGGGATTAATCACAAGATGAATTAAAACTCATTTGGTTTTGATTTTCCAAGTAAATATTCACTTTTAAATGTTTAAAAAACAATTAAAAAGGAATTTATTCACAAAAATACTAATTATATTAAATAAATAATATAAATCTGATTTTTTTTGTGGAATAAAATATTTTAACATTTTTGTGATTTTTTTCAAAAAGAACCAATAAAAAATAATTAAAATTGAAGGAGTTATTAATTTTCCAATTAATTAACAAAACATGAAAATATTAGAAAAAATAGCAAAATGTGAGAAAACACAAAATGGTATGGGTGGGGTTTGAACCCAGGACCTCAAGGTTATAGGGTGCGCACCTTACCACTGGGATGGTGATACATCCGTTGATTGAAACAAACCAACAAATACATAAGGTTTGCCTTGTGTCCTAGGCCTGGCCAAGGCAAGGCAAGGCAAGTTTTTGCTCAGAAACGTGAAGGCCATAACTTTCTCATTTCTCCATGGATTGAGACAAAATTTAGGTCTATCCTGCCTAGAATTTCCCAAGGAATCCAATGGTGGTGGTGTTTTTTTTAGATCATGTCCCTATTTTAAAACCCGATAGTGGTTTTGAAATAGGCCTCTAATTACATTTTCTGTGCTATCTCATGATACAGGCAAGGATTGCATGACAATTTGGTGCAAACACAACACATATAACATGTACAAGATGTGCATGATCAGTGGACCTCAAAGCAATGCATATTTCAAAGAGTTCAAGTTGTGATGCTTACCTCTTTTTGAGCTTTTGGAGTTTTTTGTGCAATCTGCCAAGTTTCTTGTTCTAGAAATGGTTTGATGCTTTGGACACTCTCAAATGATCCCTTAGAAGCTTTTAGGATGATTGGAATCAGCTAGAACCTACAAAAAAAAAACCGGCCCTTTCTTGCAAAAGGGGTTAAAATGACCAAAATAACAACTGTCTCAAATGGTGTTCCAGATGTTGGGAGCCATTTGGGACAGTTCAAGGATGATATTTGGAGTGTGTTTGAGGTTTTATCTGGTTTGGAAAGTGATTGAATCAAGACATGGCTTGAAAAATGCACAAAAAAACCTATTTTGAGGTTTTGAGATGTGACTTTGAGATTTAAGGATTACAGGTCACTTGTGTGAGTTTGGACAGCTTAGATATGACATATTGGATGTGTTTGGATCATGAGTTGTGATGGAAATGCTCTCTAACTCAAAAACTCAGAGTTACCTTGCTAAAGAAGGTATTTTTGCCTAAAGAAAGTGATTTTGAGGAAATCATCTGTTTGATGGCTTTGGCGTACTCAAACTGAGCACAAATGAGCTCTATTTATAGTAGAGCAAGTTTGTTTTGGCTGCAATAGTGAATGGCAACTACAGCAGAGGTTTGGCCAATGGTTGCACTTTGGAATCTCATGTCTCCTCTAGCCATTAACTAGAGGTTAGGGCACAAAGTTGTGGTTCCCTAGTTGTTGGATGAATCTTGACTGAATTCAGTTGCAAATGTGTCAGTCCATGCCACCTTGGTGCATCCATTAAATGCTCCAATCCAAAATTGGAGTCTTGTCCCTCTTTTAGGGATTTCTAGGTTTGGCATGCTACTTCTTGTTCCAAAGACTTTGGAGGCTTGGATCAGTGTTTTTTCCCTTTAGATTTGATCCTCAGATGTGTCCAAAGTGATGACAAGGCTTGGAATTATCTGATTTTACCAAATCGAGCAAAAGTGCAAAATTCTGCCTAGCCTTGGCAGTTTTCAGCAAGGCATATTGCCATTGTCATATCTCATGGCTCAAGTGGAATTTGATGGAGTTCTTGGCCATTTTGGAAAGACCTCATATGATACAATAACTGTTTGATCATAATTGGTTTTGATACTTTTTGGATCCAAGTGAAAAATGCCCCTACATTTGGAAAAAAGTGAAGGCAGATTCCGACTTAGTGAAAATTTCACTAAGTGTTGGAAAAAAGTGACATTTTCACTTTTCTTGATTTTGATCTTTCCATAACTTGCAATCCATGGGGAATTGGAATGAGTGGTAGTTGAAGCTTTTGTAGAGAGTAATGAGAGCTACAAATCCAGCTTTGGATGGGAAAAAATGGCCTTGTGGTTTAGGAGTTATGACCCTCCAAAGTTGGTACCCTAGCCACTTTGTTTCATAACTTAGAAAATTTTCTAAGTTTTTTATGGTTACCCCTTTTACAAGTTATCCCACTTTTCTTGATTTTTATTGATGAATGATGATTCCAATCATACATTAACATCATTTTGGGGTCAAAGAACCATAATTGTGAAAAATCTCAAAAAGTCAAAGTGTGACTTTTGTGCACAGTTGACTTTTTGTCAGATGAATTCCAAACTGTGCGATCCTCTATGAAATCAAGTCCTTGACCTAAATCAAACTTGATGGATTGATTTCATAGGTTTTATAGGGTGTATTGAATCATGTCCTAGGGTTTGGGAGCATGTCCTGGTCAAAAGTCAAAGATACAGTTGACTTTTCTCGCGAAACCCTAACTGTGGTTCAGATGAAATTAAAACTTGTTGCTCAAGCTTCTTGGCTCAATCCATTGTTACAAATGGACCAATGTGGTGTGTTAGGGACCCTCAAATCATCTCTTGAGGTCTTGGCTCATGTTGTGTCCCAAAAGTCAACTTAGGGGTGAATTAGGTCAAGAAACCCTAATTCCTGATTTTTTTGATGAATGCATCCCCTGAGGCTAAATTGACTTGATGATTGGGTTCATGAGATCCCTTGGAGCATCATAGGTTATGCTTTGAAGCATTTGCTCATGCCCAGAGGAAAATTTCCATCTGGAGGCCCTGGTCGACCAAACCCTAATTTGGTGACACTGGCGATCTTAAGGCTTGATCCACCTAGAAGGGAGAAGCCTTGTGCTTAATCCTTGAAGTGGGAGTCCTCTTGATCCTTTTTGGATGTTTTAGAGGCTAGACAAGTTGAAGATCATGTCATTTCTTGATTGATCCTTTGTCTAAGAGCTCTGAGAGGGTTTGAAACCCTAAGTCTGATTGTAGTGGATGCTCACCCATCTTTGGGGAGAATAATAGTTCATCCTTATTGTGATGATGATTTGCACAATGATGGGAAATCTTAGTGGTCAAAATTTGGGGTATGACAAGCCTCAATATTTTTCATAATGCCATCCTCTCTGCAGATGGCTACCCTTTGGTGTATGGTCGATGGCACAACCCCAATGCCATGTATCCATTCACGTCCCAACAATAAGTTGTAATTTGCGTTGGATTTGATAACCATAAACAAAGTTAGCCTGGATGTCAATCCCACAGACAAATCAACCTATATCACCCTTAAGATGTTGTTAGTCTTACCCTCATAGTTGGATAATACCATGTTGTGGGGCCTTAGATCTTCATCAGCCTTCCCTAACATTTTGAACACAGAGTATGGCATTAGATTGACCGCTGCACCACCATCTAAAAACACCTTGTTGACAGCTTTAGCATCCACCTTCTCCCTAATGAAAAGTGGTTTCAAAGGATACATCATGCTGGAGACTGGCCTCTTAAAACCTACCTGTTGCTCCTCTACTGCTCATTATTTATGACATATGTCGCACCTCAAAAAATGATATGACCTTCGCGATGGATGCGGAAAAATAGAGTTGCCACCGAATTTTAATCATCCCAAAGAGGGAAAGGAAAATATCGATAAAACCTTTTAGGGAAAGAACATGGTCATCGCAACAAGATTCTAGGTTTGGGAGTCAGTTATGTGAGGGGAAGGTATTAGCACCCCCTCACGTCCATTGCACTCAACGGGAACCTTTTAATTCGATTTGTGAGGAAAATTAGGTAAGGTTGTTTGTTTTCTTATAAGATGAATAAAGCAAAAAGGTAAGGGAAAGAGTTTAGATTGCTAAGGAAAAATGGGTGGCTTTTATTAGGGTGCTCGCCAAGGATTTGAGCCCTTATGCCTACGTATCTTCACTTAAAAGAAGTGCAGAATCAGAGTGTCCGTAGTTCATGGGACTACGCTGGAAAAAGAGGAGGTTGTTGTTCTTGTTGTTTATTATGTGTTTTTGTTGAGGCGGATAAGGAGGAATGTTACTCTTTTTATGTCTCGTTTGATTCGAGAGCTGAGGCGGGTTTTATGGTTATAGGAGGTTATATGGATTGGAAATGTTTGTTTGAAAGAGGGAGGAAAGTGTGGTGGTTTACATGTTAAAGGTGAATAAGGTGTTATGGTTTTGTGCCTTTGTTATCAGGTTTTGGTGTGTAAGACTCTTCTCTTTGAGAACTGCAATGTTATTCACGAAAGTCCTAATGGTTGAACTGGTGATAGTGATCAGTCAGAATGGAGCTATATTTTTGTTCTTTTTATTTTGTAGAGCTTTTCTAAAGAGGGAGAGAGAGAGAGAGAGAGAGAGAGAGAGAGAGAGAGAGAGGAGAGAGAGAGAGAGAGAGAGAGAGAGAGAGAGAGAGAATAATGTGAACAAAGGATATTGTGGTGGGTGTAGTGAGTAGAGGAAAGTGGATGGAAAAACAAAGGTTGAGGGCGTTTTTATGTTGCTCACGGGTTGCTGGAAGCTATTGGTGGTGGAAGATAAGGAGCAGAAAAAAAAAAAAAGGGTCTGTGTTGTGAGGTATATGGAGGGAAGGAATGAAGGTTTGTGGTGTTGAATAAAGTTCAAGGGAATATGTCAGTGTTTTTTTGGAGGAAACCGATTTGGTAGGTTGTGTAGAAATTAAGGAGAAACCTGGGTTTTGATTATTATGGTTTTAAATGTGCTTAGTGTAAGTGTATAGAAGTTGTTACATGGTGGAAAGTGGAAAAGAAGATGTGAAAATGTTTATGAAATATGATAGGTGGTTAAATTTAACATGTATATGAAGATGAACAATACGAAAAAGAATGGAAGGCATCGAAAATATGAGGGTGAAGAGTAAACCGAGGTAAATTGGACAATGAAGAGGATCTTTTCTTTTTGCTTTTCACTGTATGTAAAAAAGAATGGAGAAGATCTCATGGTGAGCAAAGGCACCTTTTTATTGTTTCTTGCATTTTGAAAATGGGAAAGAGATGGATCCCGTGGAAAGAGTGCCCTTTGGAGAGTAAAAAAGATGGGTCTTTTTCTTCAGCAACAACTTTAATATTTTTATACTAGGGTTTCTATAAATGAAGCAAAAATATAAAGTAAATTTTCAACACTTAACAAGCAAGTGTTTCCAAAAAGAAATAAAAACAAAATTTAAATATTATAACAAAGAAATATAAATTAAAATAATTAAAACCTAATTTAAATAAAAGATTAGTAACTAAACATTAAATAAAAAACTATTAAAAATGGAATAAAAAATCAGGTATCGAATTTCTTGAAAAAAAAGAAAATGGATGCACTAAAATTATCAGCACGGAATAAACCACTCACAAAAATACAGCGTTTTGTCCGATTTTGAAATCAATCGGGACCGATAAACATGCTCAGACTAATCGAAATGTGACTGAAAAGTCGTCAAAAAATAAGACGAGCGCGTCAAGTTAAACTACGTGAATAGTAGATCAATATCATTGACTTCTGCAAGCTTACATTCAAAACTTTACAGCCACTGATTTTTTGCATAATGGACTTCGAGTCTGACCGATTCGTTTGTAAATCTGATATATTTACTCTGGCTGATATTTTAGGCAGTATGCACGATGAAAGGCATGTTATGCTATGCAGATGATGCAATGTGAGAATAAAGTCAGATGAATGAAAGTTTTGAAAATGCCCGGTCAAAATTGGGTATGACAGTTTCCCCTATTTAATCTCCTTGGATCTGAAGGTATGAATAGCAACGACTTTCAGACATTCGAGGTAGAAGATAATTAAATATTAGAATACCCAGAATTTTGGCCGTGTAAAAAGAGATAGATGAAGTGATATGCTTGGGATGCAAATGGATACTTGAGATGCAATGTATGGAATGAGTATGTATGCTTTGCCAGTCTTGGAAGGGGAGACATCCTTGCAGAATTCCAAGAGGAGAAAATGTGGTACAATGTTGTGACTATAATCTGAAACTTCTTTCTGTAAAAGGCAGAGAGGCGTCTTGCAAAAGGCAAGTGACTTGGTCGTGGGATGATAAGGTTTCCTGCTACAAAAGGTAGAGGGTATTTGCGAAAGGCGAGGAAGAGAGTAAATTCCTCTTGCAAAGGCAAGGAGAACTCCTGAACAAAAGGTTAGGAGAAAGATATGATGTGATTTCCTTCTACAAAAGGCAGAGAGGACTCCTAAACAAAAGGTTAGGAGAAAGATAGATGATATTTTCCTCTTGCAAAAGTCAAGGAGGACTCCTGAACAAAAGGTCAGGAGAAAGATGTTTACTTCTACAAAAGGTAGAGAGGACTCCTCAGCAAAAGGCTGGGAGAAACTCGAGATGATATTTTCCTCTTGCAAAAGGCAAAGAGGACTCCTGAACAAAAGGTTAGGAGATATATGATTCCTTCTACAAAAGGTAGAGAGGGCTCCTGCACAAAAGGTTAGGAGATAAGATTTTTCTGCAAAAGGAAGAGAGGACTCCTGAGCAAAAGGTTAGGAGAAAAATGATATTGTTGATTTTCCTCTTGCAAAAGGTAAGGAGGACTCCTGAACAAAAGGTCAGGAGAAACTGATACTTCCTTCTGCAAAAGGCAGAGAAGACTCCTGAACAAATGGTTAGGAGAAAGGATATCTTTGATTTCCTCTTGCAAAAGGCAAGGAGGATCCTCAGCCAAAGGCTGGGAAAATTTGAGAAGGGCGTGCAAAAGGCAGTAAAGGGTCGAACTCAATGATGAGGACACTCACAAAAGGTAAGCAGAAATAGATGTGTTTTTCCTCAGGTGTAGGATACTTGCAAAAGGTAAGGTTGGTGACCACACTTCATGCAAAAGGCAGCGAAAGGACTTACAAAAGGTAAGTGAAAATAGGAATCCTCTTAAAGAATCCTGCCAGGATGTCCACATGAACTCGTGCCTTCGAGAAAGACTGGCTAAGCGTGATGATGATGATTTATGTATGCAAAATACAGATGTATGCTCGGGTTGTTGGGGATATGAGGATATGGATTATGGGTGATGATTGTGCCAAGTATGGTTGTGCTTTGGTTTGGGGTGCCAAGTAAGGTTGGGCTTTGGGTTTTTTTATGGATTTTATTCTTTGATTGCCAACGAAATTGGACTTTGAAGGTGAATTACCATACGAGAACTGGTTTTTAAGGGGTAGACTACCAAACGAGAACTGGTGGCACAAAGTTAAGTTTTCAGACGAGAACTGACTTCTTTTTTTTATCATACGGGAACTAACTTTATGGTTTGCCAGACAAGAACTGGATTTTGAAACAGTGTTTACCAAATGGGAACTGGAGTTATAAATAGGCTAAAGAATGGGTGACCAGACGAGAACTGTTTGAAAATCTGTCTACCAAACGGGAACTGGTATCTTGTTTGTATTTTCCAAACGGGAACTGGGTTTTGAAGTGATTTGGGTTGTAAGGCTTTTTGATGTCAAATTCATGTCGGGAGGTTAGGCTCGATGAATGCGATGATATGAATGGGTTTATGTTAGAGCGAAGCGACATGACTAACGCATGAGGATGATTTATTCAATGATATGAAGGTTTCCCAGGTGCTCCTGTGGTGGATAATGGATAGAAGGGTTTCTTGTAGCAAGGCTTCTGTTGACAGGCAAAGGTTATTGGATGGGATAATAGCATGATTACCCGATACTCGTCTTGAACTCAAAAGGTTGCTGATAAAGTAGAATTCGCTTAAGCAGCTTTAAAGCATGGAGAGGATCTGGCCCCAGTTTAGTGCATCTTTGCCCCAGTTTAATGGGTCTTTGCAGAATTTTCCTTGAAAGGAAGTTGGAAGTAGCTTGCCATGAGATGACCTCGAGATGGCTTGCCCCATAATTTTTCATCATGAAAGGATTTACCCTTGATTAACCGACTGTTGGTGTGGTTGGCTTCGATGTACTCTAGAGGTATCTTGCCCCAGAAATAGCGTTGAAGCGACTTAACTTGTGCTGGTTGAGTGTTGGAGGGACTTTCCCTTAATCACAGAACCTCTGGGTGGCCTGCCCCTGGTTGGTAGAACCTTGAGATGATTTTCTCCTTATCTATAGGATTATGAGGTGACCTTGATTTTGATCAACCTTGCTTAATGGTCTAGCCCGCTTTGATTCCTCCTTGTTGGAATTTCCTTGATGTCAAGTACTGACTTGCAGTCAAAATTGTTCATTCACAAATGCTAATTTTAATGCGATGCTCATTCAGGTTTTGAAAAATCATTATTAGAATGATGTGATAGTGTGTGACGAATGGAACATTAGTCCAAACGTAGTGCTGATTTAGCTAATGTGAAAGATATGGCAAGAAAATGACACCAATATAAGTGATTAGCAAATCTTGCAGGAGTCAGTTTACACAACCTTGTTGTAGTATGCTTTCAGAATAAATCATGCTTCAATTAGGTCTTTTCAGGGTTATAACATGGTCTGGTTCACGATTATTTAAAAAATAAAGGATATAAGGCTCAAAATTTGAGTTTGACGGTGTATGACTGAAGATGAGGATTCAGGATTTTCTTGAAATGGTAGTCACCTTATTTTGGTTTGTCGTAGATGTCAATGATCCTTTTGATAAGGTGGTCATTGAAACTTATTTCTTGTTTGAGGATTTGCTGACCTCTTTTGATTGATTTTCCTTTTGATCCCTAACTTTTTCCTGGACTGATTTTGTTTTTCAAGTCCACCAAGATTGCCTTGATTTTGCCTAAGTCTCCTCTTTGGGATGTTCGACTTAGCATGCTTTTGATTTTGAATTTTTTTTTTGTTTTGGGAGGCTTGTGACTGCCAAGTCATTTGTCATTGAAGAACAACCAACATATCTGCATAATCAGATTAACTGAACACTACCCATGCCCCAGGTTAAGCGTAGGGGTTTAGAAATCCGAAGGAAACTCCTACTTCTAGGCTCGAAGTGGTTAACTAGGGACTAACTCCTTATCTCTCCAGTGTTTGGGGATTTTGAAACAATGCATGTACATCATCAGCAGGACTTTATTCGAAAGCATACCAGCAGCAATTATGGGTATTTCATTTTCATCATCCTCCCTCCAATCTTTGCTAAAACATCAGTTTGATAAAAAGTGGACGAGAGGTGTACAGATACATTTTTTTTTATTTTTTGATATAAGAGAAGAAAAATGAGCGATTGCGACATGATTAATTCAAAAAGCATGATCACTTCATTAAAATTACCATTCAAAACAATAATGTTTAAAAACAAGTAGCATTTAACGGGAAAGAAACTACAAATTCAAATGATAAAAGTGCTCAAGGATTTCCAATGCTGAGGATGTCTTCCTTGTTTGACCTGTAACACCCCAAAATTTGCCTTCTTGTTTTTAGCTAACTGGCTTATGTTTCTTTGCATTTATTACATTAGCATTTATGCATAGCATTGGTTCTTAGCATGGGATCAAGGTACTTGGTTCATTTCAAAGGAGTCTCAAGCCTCAAGGTGGTTTGAGGGGTTCACCACATCTTCATAAGATCAAGAATGGCAAAGGATTTCAAATGAATCTTTCTCTCCTAATCAGATGGTCCAAATTAGGGTTTTGGTTCCCAAAGGCTTCTTGATGGGTTTTGCTTGTTAAAATACATTCCCATGAGGTTCTACATGCTTACAAGTGCTCATAGAGGAAGGCTTGGCTAGTAGTTCATTGTGGAAGATGTTCAATGGATCAGTTACTTGTGAAGTAAGCAAAAGTCAACAGTTCAAAAGGAAAGTCAACCATGGGTTTTCAAGGGTTCAAATCATGTTTCCCAAGTCCATGTACCTTTATTTGGTCAAGGAATAGCATGGATGACATCATTCTTCAAGAATCAAGAGTTGGTACAAAAGTTGGTAAATTTGGAAAATGACCTATAATGAGAACTTTCCATTTTTGGCAGTTTTTCCACTACATTCAACTTGACTTTTCATCATCAAGGAAGCTTCAAATGAATTTCCTCCAATATGAAAGTTGAAGATCTTTCTCTCCCATTTCCAAAAAGTACTAGAACATCTCCATATCATTTGAGGAACTCTAGATATGACCAAAACAAGGCAAGGTGGTTTTAGGGTTTTCTTATGGTGTCATTTTTACACCTTTTGCATTTTGGTTCATATTGACCTATATTTGGTTCTATTGCTTCATGTCACATTACAACATCAAAGTGTATTCCATGAGGACCATTTTTGACCTTTATTTCACTCCATTTCATGACTTATACCTCACTTATTTCACAAAGTACATTTTTGTAAGAAGCATCAAAACTCACAAATCAAGACATTTCAAAGCCCAAATTCAATTCAGGTGTGATTAGAAAATGAAATATGAGTGATCCATCATAGAAAGCATGGGAATGTACGTGTGGATTAAGGGAGTGAACACAATGCATTTTTGCATAAACCGTCCAAATTCTTTAACCAAGGGATTAATCAAGTCTTAATTGTGATCAGAGCTCTAATGGGATGTATATAAGCTAACTCATGCCCTCACTACTAGGTCATGCACTCTCATTTGCTCAGATTTTAAATTTTCACTCTCACTTTCTCTCCTTCGAACCTCTCTTCTCACAAGGGTTTCTGAAGATTTCTTTCCATATTCTTGATCTACACACTCCATAGAACAAGAATCAACCACTGATTGAAGCTCATACTGAGGTTTTGGACATATAGGAATTTGAGTTGCTCTTCATCAAATCTCAAGATCCAGCCTGATTCAAGCTTCTATTTGCATTTATTTTGCAAATAGAGCTCAAAAGAGGAAGACCTACACTCTTACACTGGATTTCTAGGAGTATTTTGATCGTTTCAAGTTTCAGGTGAGTTGAAATTCATGATCCTAGAACTTAATTTTCTTGTGTGCATTGTGTTCTCTGTGAGTTGCTGATCATTCTGATGTGTTTTGTTTGAGATTTAAACGTGTATCATGGCTGTATTTTGGATCTGAAATTTTTAGATCTAAACTTTTCTTCTTCGATTTGCCTTATGTGTTGATTGTTTGATGAAATGGTTTGCATATTCTTGATCCTCATGAAAGTCTGAGTGGAATAGTGATCTTGTTTGTGGATTCTGGGAAATTTGAAGTTGCAGGTCGCCGGAGAAGACGACCGGAGCTAGGGCTCCGGCATCTGGTTTTTTTTCAGGCAAGGTGAGGGTTTCATTGGGGAAGATGAAATCTGGACCGTCCATGTCCAGATCTGATGGCTCACGTTTAGCCAACTCATTTAATTTCATGTGTTTAATTGGTTTTCATTTTAATACATGTGTATGCTATTCCATGATAGTTATCATGTGCATTAGATCTGAACCTCTCATCTTGCGTGCTTTTGTGATTCATTGACCTAATCTGGAACGTCTGATGCATCTTGTGGTTTAGATCTTGCCAGCGCATTAAAAAGTCACATGTCTCTCACGTGTTTTCTTTTTTTATTCTGAGTATTTGTATGTATGCGCGTGCATGTTTGTTATGGTATGAGTGTGGATCTGAGCCTTCCATCTTGATTACCGTGTATTCTTGTTGACTGATTGCGTGCATTGGATTGATCGTATGGTCATGATTAAGTCTGATGGTTGACTAAATTCCATGTGTTCCTCTCTGACTTCGCTTGTGGACTTCTTGGTCTGGGATTGCTTTCCCCACCCCCTCCTTCAGCCCATTTAATGTTTTAAACGTGAATTGCTTGCTGAATACACCCCTGGGTTCTTCCTTTCATCCTTATTTTATTTAATGAACTCATTTGCATTTTTAATTTTTTAAAAATAGTTTTATGCGTCTAAAAATCACCAAAAAAAATCATGAAGCATATTTTTGCATTTAATTAATTTTGGACATTTTTTATTTCTGACTTTGGTCATTTTTCATCATATTTTTGGCATTTTCTCTTATTTTCTTTGAAAATTGTTCTTATTTGCACACTTCAACTTTGAGAATTTATTTCTCATAGCACATAAAACATTTTGAGTCCATTCTTTTTTGAATTATTTCATAAACATATTGAAGTGCATAAAAACATTTTTCTCATATTTTTAAACTCTTTTCATATTTCATTTTAGCCCCTCTCTTTTGCATATTGATCCATAATCCTTTGTGCTCTTTGTCTAATTGATTGAGGGACCTATCTTGTGAATTTTTGTGTGAGTTTTTAATATGATGTTTACCCCTGGTTGAGGTGTTTTGAGATTTAATTTGTTGATTTTTGAATCATGTTTACTATTTGTTTGATCATTCATGTTTGAGGTCTTCTTTTGTGAACATCTTTGATCATGTTGAATTACTTGCTTGAGAAGGCACTTGTGCCATTGTTTGAGGTTGTTTTCTTTGATTTCTTGAGCCATGTTTAGATCATTATAGGTCTCTTGAATGCAAATTTAAGTCATTGGTGTGAGGTTGTTACTTATTTTGTGTACATGTTCCATGCTTGTTTCACATGCCTCTTTTTGATTTATCTTCTCACTTCTTCTCATCTATGTCTCTTCTTGGTTTGTATTTGGTTTGTGTATACCATGCCATATCTCTTCTTTGCATCTCATATGATGTAAGCTTCTGAATTTAGAGCTTTGCATTCATTCCATATGTTATTCATGTTTTATCTTGCATACTTGAACATGTTTCACTTACATGCTTCTTTCTTCTTCTTCTAATTACTCTCAATGCTTGGATACTTATTTGTATGCCTCATGTGACATTTCTACATCATGTTTAGGCACATGTTTAGGTCATCCACATTCTGACTTTGATTTTATTTAAAGCATTGTTGCATGATCACCTTGCATATCCACTCATTCTTCTTCTACTCCTTCTTTGATGATCTTCTTGGATGTTTGACCATTTGTTTGCATTCTCTTTGCTTAAGTTTGTTTGGTAAACATTATGGGTCACCTCTAAGGTGTACATTCTGACTTGGATGAATTTCATTTGGTTTGTAACCATTTCTCTTTGGGTTGTGACTTGTTTGGGTTTCATTTGTCTTATTGTTGCTTATGTTGGTTTTTGATAACCATGTAGGGGTTAATGGTAAGTGAATGGGATGTGGATAGTTATCCACATTCTAACTTCTCCTTTCTCTTTTAAGCTTTCATACTTGTGTTTGCTTTAGCATTTAAGATGCTTCTTTCTTCTCTTTCACTCTCTTCCTCCCATGGATCTCAAGACTTGTTTAAGTCTTGGATTCTCTCCCTTTAGAGCTACCTAGTCCAACTTAATTTTGATTAAGCTTGGAGTAGGATTAGCATTAGGTTTTAGGTAGTCGTCTCTCCTAAGCCTCACTAACCATAGGTCATCCATGCATGATAACATTAGGACTCTTAGTTTCCCTTTAGAGTTTCCTTTGTGTCTTCTCTTTTCTCATCTCAAAACTTCTTGAAAACACTTAATAAAGATAAAGTGTATTGCGCACGAGCCTTAAGCGTCGGAAGTGATGAGTGAGGGGTTTCCCTTTATTCTTCTAGGGTACCTAGTGTACGTCCTATTGGGGATGATACGCGAAGTATTCGTTCCTATGTCATAGACTTGGGTGCAATGCAAGTTATGAACTAACTTAAAACACTTCTGTCTAAAAAACACCAAACAAATTCAAATCTTTTTATCCTTCGGGATTGTTGGGTTTCAAACTTCTTTTTTCAGAAAAGAGCTCGTCGCTCACGTAAAAAACACTTACCCATCCGTGGTCGTACCCACGAACTACATTAGCTCTGATTCCTCTCTCTCGTCCGATTGAGGATAAGTAGGCACAAGACAGCGATTGTCTTGGTGAGCAACCTTCCCCCATAGTTCCCGTATAAACTATGTTGACTCTGACTTTCCCATTGCACTGAGGGAGTATGTAGGCCTAGGACAACGATAACGTCCTATCGAGTCACTTCCTTTTTTCTTTTCTTCTTCATTTCTCCATTCTTTCCGTTCTCGTTTCTTCTCCGGTCCAGTAGCAGTGGAGCTCCAGACGACGACACCCTTTGATACAGACAACAAGCGTGGATCCCATCGAGTACGATGGATGTGTTGGGTGCTAACACCTTCCCTTCGCGTAACCGACTTCCGTACCCGTTTCTCTTGTTCGTGAGACCATGTTCTTTCCCTTCCCGCAGGTTTATGCAGTGTTTCCTTTCCCTCTCTCGGGATAAATACACATTGTTGGCGACTCTGTGTTTTCTACGCCACTCTCGCGTTTGTACCTTTGGATGCGAATCTTTCGGGAGCGACAGCTGGCGACTCTGCTGGGGACAGGTTGAGCTCTTGTTGGTCCATCCCCGTTTGCGAGTCAATCCTAGCGCTTGTCTATTTTATTTCATTGGGTGTTTTTTGTGGTGCTTTGTTTTGTTGTATATTACTGTATTGCTGTTTACTGTATTTTTGCTTTACTGCTTTACTGTTTTTACCGTATTTTACTGCATTGCCTTTCCTTGTTATGCTGGACTATGCTGCGCTGTGCTGGTTTTCTGTTTGGCAGGTTGGGAGGTTCTGAGAGATGAGCCCACTACCCAGGCTCGAGCATACACATAGGTTTTAGTTTGGGCAGGGGTGACACTCCCGTGGTGTTGGCCACGTGCGGGTGATCACGATCCTTACAGTCAGACGAGGTTCTATCGAGATATATCTGCTACTGTATGTTGATACAGGCCAGTAGTTATTCTCTTGAGGAATTGTTGACTCTGATGACCATTCCCAAGGACTCAGTAACGGCACTCCTCCTGAGAACGATAATGGCAGACCAGAAATGGCAAACCTATTATGATTCTCGACCCGAGGACCCAATGCTGGGAACTTGCCATAGGATCTTTTTTTTTTTAAAGTGAATTAGTGGAGGCGTTCCTCGATTGGCGATAGTACGGTACCCCGAGGGATGAATGTATTATTGCTTCTCGACCTCAGTGCCAGAAGCTGAGGACCTTTCGTTTTGGAGAATCAATTGAGGCCTCCTCGATTGATGATGATGCTAAACCAGAAATGGTGAACGTATCATCATTTCTTAACTTGAGAGCCCGGGATACTGAGGATCTTAGTATCCACATGTGAGAGGGATGGGTGTTTGCAGGTTTGCAGGTGACCTTGACCTTCAACCTACCTGGTATTCTAGTTTTATCATTGTGGTTGCTTTTGTTCTGGGTTTTGGTACAGAGCCTTGATTTGTTCAGTCAGCGCAGTGCAGCCAGTTTGTGTGGATACCTTGATCCCATGCTTCGCATTGCATTCCATTTTTCTGACATTCATGTTTGTGCATTTTCAGGTAGTATCTAGTCTTTTGATTCCAGTCAGAGGGCGTTCATAGGGATGGACACTAAGAGGGGTAAGAAGCACATCATCGTCTACAAGTTCCCGAAGATCACTCTTGGTCCGTTGAACAGTTTACAGAGTATGGCTAGTCCAGAAGTTTTAGGAGTCTTTGAAGAGAAGTATGGTTGGATATTATCCCTGGTTCGGAGCCTCAGTGAATATGAATATAATGGGCTACACACCTTGATGCAGTTTTATGATCCTTCCTTGAGGTGCTTTATGATGCCAGATTATGTGTTGGTTCCTACCCTGGAAAAGTACTCCAACATTTTGAGGATTCCTGTCAAAGAAGGTGTTCCTTTCTGTAGTTCCCAAGGAGATTGTGATTTCCAAGCAGTGGTTGAGGCTCTTTATTTGAGCAAATCGACAATGGAGGCTAAATTTTCTAAGAAGGGAAAATCCCGAGGCTATCACTTGGAGTACTTGGTGAAGAGGGCTCGAGAAGAAGCTAAGGAGAAGAGGTGGATAGCTTTTAATGCAATATTGGCTCTGTGTATATATGGCATTGTGTTATTCCCTAATGAGTCTGAGTTTGTCGATACAGATGCCATTCAGATATTTACAGCTCAGAATCCGGTACCGACCTTGTTAGGTGATCTCCACTACGCCCTATACAACAGGAATGAGAAAAGACGAGGTGGGTGGTTTGTTGTTGCGCATCTCTTTTTTACAAGTGGTTTGCCAAACGTTTACCCCGGTCAGGTGCTTTTGTGGATTCAAAGACTTCTTTAGAGTGGAGTAAGCGTCTGATGGGCCTAGCTGCTAAAGATATTCTTTGGGTGGATAAGGGATTAGTGGGAACTGATATTTTGGATAGCTGTGGCAAGTATCCTAATGTACCCTTGATCGGAAGAAAAGGAGGTATTAACTACAACCCGGCTTTGGCTATCAGGCAGTTTGCATACGCCCTAAAAGACCCTCCAGCTGGAAAAGATTTGGAAGAATCTTTGTATTTTCATATGACTGATGGTGTGGCTATTGCACAAGAAGCTTCTGAAGCTTGGCTCAGCAGACAGAAGATAGGTAAAACCGTTTTGGGTAAACCCAATAATCAAGCTTTCGCTCCATATGTTGAATGGGTAAAGAAGAGGGTAGAAGAGTTCTATTTACCTTTTGATCGGGCGCCTCCCTTGTATCCAGAGATTGTGGAAGAGAGACTCACTGTACCACTCGAAGAATTTGACAAGCAGCGAAAGTTGGTATTTGATCTGAGGGTGGAAAATTCTGATATGAGTAGTCAGCTACAGAATGCTCTACATGACAACTTGGAGTTGAAATGGAAAGTTCAAGACATGACAGCGCATCTAGAAAAAAGAGAGAAGGATTTCGCCGACAGAGCTCAGCACTTCAAAAAGGTCAGTATGGCTGCTGAATCATCAGGCAAAGCTAAAAGAAAAAACAAGAAGCTTTTGACTAAAGCAGAAGACAAGCTTGCCACGTATCAGGATATGTGGGAGGAGGTCAAGATTGAGAATGGAGAACTGAAAAAAGAACTTTAGGCAGTGAAAGTAAGGAAAGATCGTTACTTTGCCAAGTGGAAAGAAGCACAGAAGGAAATTGAAGAGCTCAAGTTGTAAGCTGAGGTCAAGAAGTCGAGGCGCGAGGACGACAACGCTGAAGAGCAGATTGTTAAATTGAACCAAGAGATTGCAAAAAGAAACAAGTTGATCAAAGGGCTGATAAAGCAACCTGCACATCCTGACACTGTGGACCTTCTTGAGGAAGTTGAAGCTAGTTTATTCGGAATTGATTTGTAGTTAATTTTGTTGTTTATCTTTTTTTGGGATTACCATCAGGTTTGTTGATGGAGTCACCTTTGATTATGCTTGAATTTGTCTGTAGGAACTACTTTGTTTTCGATAATGGAATATTTGGTTTAACTATCTGTGCTCTGGCAGTTCTGGTTTCAGAGAGGGTTTGTCCCTGTGGTTTGATCCGGTGGTATTTCTGGGTTCGGATTTATTTTCTGATAGTGAGTCTAATCCCTTGCCCGGTTTCATGGAATAGAATCAAAGCGGATGTGTCTTGGAAATGTTCAAATATGTTTGTTTGCATTTTTACATTCGCATTTGCATAATCATAATCATTTTTGCATCGCAGGTTATCTCGGATTCTCTGGTTTTCTTATGCTCTCTCTTTTTTTTCTCAGTCAAGATTTATCAACCAACTCATCGGTATTCTACCAGGCTTAATCAAAGCAGAGTGATGGACAAAGTTTAGGCAGACATGGCAGCTATGCAAGCTCGCATCGATCAATTTATGGAGATGATGCAAGGTGTGGTGCAAAGTCAGAATGAATTCAGAACTCTAGTTCAGCCTTTGGTGTCGCAGGTTGATGAAAATGGTATCTTACACGGTGGTTTTCTTAATCGTGTTATTCCTCCGGGCGGAGGTGGGGCTGGTATCAACATTTCTATTCCTGGCGCTGGTGGAAAGGGTAGGATTCCTTCAGGGGTTGGAGAAGGAAGCACTGTTCGAGCTATCCATGGTCATCGTATTGATGATCAACAGGATGATGTTTTTTTAGTCAGAAGCTTGGACGCTGACCTACCTGTGGCCAGTGATGAGAGGATCCGTTTAATTGAGGCGCAATTAAAAGGGGTTGTGAAGCAGGATGATCTGGGAATAGATTTGGACGACCTAGGGTTGGTCCCTGATATTGTCATTCCACACAAGATTCAGATTCCTACACTGGAGAAGTATAATGGTTCTACCTGCCCGAGAACTCATGTAAAGGCTTATACCAGGAAGATGGCTGCCCATGCCAAGGATGAAAAACTAATGATGCATTTTTTCCAAGACAGCTTGTCTGGCGCGTCTTTGGAATGGTATATGGCGCTAGAGAGTAGAGATGTTCGTACTTGGAGAAAGCTAGCTGCAGCTTTTATCAAACATTGCCAGTACAACACAGACATGGTACCCAACAGAACTCAGCTGTTGAGCATTCCCAGAAAGGTGGTGAAAGTTTCAAAGAATACACGCAAAGGTGGCGTGAATTGGCGGCTAGGGTACAGCCACCAATGCTGGAAAAAGAGATGTTGGATATGTTTATGGATACACTGCCTAAGCACTATTATAAGAAGCTATTGCCTTGTTCTCTAGGCAAGTTTGCAGATGTGATTGCTATCGGACAGAAGGTAGAGGTCGGAATTAAGGCTGGAAAAGTTTCTAGTGGTGACGGATCGTCTTCCGGGCATGGAAAGAAGCCATTTGATGGTTATAAGAAGAAAGGAGAGGCCAACACTGTATCATCTCACAGGGGAAAAGGGAAACAGCGTCAGGGCAATAATCAACAAGTAGCATCGGTAACTATCTCAGCAACGTTACCTCCACCACAACAACAGAGGAATAATGCTAATCAGAATAGGCGGCAGGGCCAGTATCAGAACAGACAAAAGAATGCAGAGAGACATTTTGATCAACCCCCAATGACGTATGCACAATTATTGCAACATTTGCTGCAATTGCGTCTAGTTGAGCTCCGTACCCTGGCTCCACCAACAGGGGAACTCCCACGAGGCTACGATGCTAACGCACACTGCGATTTTCACTCTGGTGCTCCGGGGCACACTGTGGAGAAGTGTAGGGCATTTCATCACAAGGTGCAAGACCTTGTAGACTCCAAGGCTATCAATTTCTCGAATGTTGGGCCCAATATTATTCAAAACCCGATGCCTGATCATAATGGACCGAGGGTGAATGCGATAATTGAGGAATGTGAAGCTTTGAATTTGATCATGGATGTTGAGGAGCTGAAGACTCCGTTGGCTGTGGTTAAAAACAGGTTATTGAAGGGTGGCGTCTATACGGGTTGTGATGAGAACTGCTCAGATTGTTTGGCGAAGGATAATGGTTGTGATTCGTTGAAGATGTGTATCCAGAGTATGATTAATGAGGGTTGTTTACAGTTTGATAGGGGTAATCAACAAGAAGAGGTTGTTAGTGAGAAGGTTGCTACTATCACCATTCCGTTCAAAACAATTACTATTTCTAGTCCGGCAAGGCCACCTCTAGTTATTATCACAAGGGCTGGACCCATTCCGTATGAAAGCACTAAGGCTATTCCTTGGAATTACGGCGCAGAGGTGTTTGTCAATGGACAAAAGTAGGAATTAATGAATACTTCACCAGTGAGTTCTAGCCCTGAGTTTAAGGTTGAGACTGGTGCTATAACAAGAAGTGGTAGAGTGCTTACTCCTGTTAATGATCAACCCAGTACTTCTAGGCAAGATAAGGGAAAACAGGTAGCTGATGGTTCTGTTCAGACTCCAGTGGTTATTGATTCTACAGTAAAGCCGGTTGATGATGCTTTTTCTGAAAATGTAGAGGAGTTTATGAGGCTCATTAGGAAAAGTGATTACAAGATCGTGGACCAGTTACATCAGACCCCGTCCAAGATCTCTATTCTGTCTTTGCTATTGTGTTCTGATGCTCACAGGAATGTTCTTCTGAAGGTTTTGAATATAGCCTACGTTCCTCAAGAGATTTTTGTTAATCAGCTGGAAGGGGTTGTAGCGCACGTGAATGCGCGTAATGGCTTGGGTTTTACAGATCTTGATTTGACTCCTGCTGGGAGGAATCATAACCATGCCCTGCATATTTCGATTGAGTGTCGTGGTTCACTGATGTCACATGTATTGGTTGATACTGGATCGTCATTGAATGTATTGCCAAAGAAAGCATTAATGAAGTTAGATACCAGGGGACTTATTTGTACACCAAGCGACTTGGTGGTGCGAGCTTTTGATGGCTCGAAGAGGTCTGTTTTTGGTGAGATTGTGCTTCCGATCAAGGTTGGACCTGAAATCTTTGATGCAACATTTTATATAATGGATATTCAGCCAGCATACAGCTATTTGTTGGGTCGTCCTTGGATCCATGGTGCAGGCGCTGTAACCTCCACGTTACATCAAAAGCTGAAATACATGGTTGATGGTCACATAGTGACAGTGTGCGGAGAAGAGGACATAATGATTAGTCAGTTGTCAACCTTCAAATACGTGGAAGTGGATGGTGAAATCCATGAGACGTTGTGTCAGGGGTTTGAAAAGGTGAAGGTTTCTGAAGAGGTTGTCTAGTCTGAGACTACAGAGCAGCCTGCAGTGGCAGATCAACCTGAGGTTTCTATGTCTTCGTTTAAGGACGCCAAAGCTGTGGTTGAGGCTGGTAGCTCACAGAGGTGGGGCCAGGTCGTTGAAGTTCAGGAGAAGAGGGATACTTATGGATTAGGATACAAGCCATCCAGGAGAGACGGGGATCCTCCCAAATTCTATGGCCCAGTCCGTTTCACTAGTGCCGGTGTTTTCTTCGACAAGGTTAATGCCATTGAGGAAGAAGGGGACAATGATTGTGACATGGATAGCTGGATCCGCCCTTGCGTCCCAGGAGAAAGTCTATGCAACTGGTCTTCCGAGAAAGTCATTCAAGTGACTGGCTTCGAGTAATTGCTTTGTTTTCCTATTATGTTAATCTTGCATTCTGCCCAAGACGTAGTGATTTTATTTGTAGGGCTTTTAACTGTTGCATGTTTTGCTTTATCATCAATAAAGGGCTTTTCACACTCAAATATTTTGATCTCTGTCTTTCTGTTTTTATTTGTATGCATTAAAAACCCAGAACAAAATGGCAACGTGTTTCTTGTTGTTGCATACATAATAAGACATACCTCATCAATCATGCAGGTCTTTTTGTTCAGATGACACCGATCATGACTCAGCTATAGCTCGGTATGACTTTGACAATCCAATCTATCAGGCTGAAGAAGAGACTGACGAAGATTACGAACTGGCCGAAGAGTTGGCCAGATTTTTGAAGCAAGAGGAGAGAGTCATCCTGCCTCATCAGGAGGAAATTAAGATTGTGAATCTGGGAACTAAGGACGCCAGAAAGGAAGTAAGGATAGGGGCTGCATTGGAAGACAGTGTCAAGGGAAGATTGATTGAAATGCTCTGTGAGTATGTAGATATCTTCGCCTGGTCTTACCAAGACATGTCTGGGCTCGATACTGATATTGTTGTACACCGGCTACCAATTAAAGAAGGTTGTGCTCCGGTCAAGCAAAAGTTGAGAAGAACTAAACCGGAGATGTCTGTCAAAATCAAGGAAGAGGTTCAGAAACAGCTAGATGTCAGTTTTCTTGCCGTAACAAATTATCCTCCATGGGTTGCTAACATCGTGCCTGTACCTAAGAAGGATGGGAAGGTCAGGATGTGTGTTGATTATAGGGATTTGAACAGAGCAAGCCCAAAGGACGATTTCCCGCTCCCTCACATTGACGTGTTAGTTGACAATACTGCTCAGTATTCTGTGTTTTTCTTCATGGATGGCTTCTCTGGGTATAACCAAATTAAGATGGCCCCAGAGGACATGGAGAACACAACATTCATAACACCGTGGGGAACTTTCTGCTACAAAGTGATGCCCTTTGGATTGAAAAATGCAGGGGCAACCTATCAGCGGGCGATGGTGACTCTCTTTCATGATATGATTCACAAAGAGATTGAGGTCTATGTTGATGACATGATTGCGAAGTCACAGACGGAGGAAGAACATTTGGTAAATCTTCAAAAGTTATTTGAAAGGTTAAGAAAATTCAGACTGAGGTTGAATCCAAACAAATGCACCTTCGGGGTGAGATCAGGAAAATTGCTGGGGTTCATTGTTAGTGAAAAGGGTATCGAGGTTGATCCTGCAAAGGTAAAAGCCATACAAGAAATGCCTGTGCCAAAAACAGAAAAATAAGTTCGTGGTTTCTTGGGGAGATTAAACTACATTGCTAGGTTCATCTCTCATCTCACAGCCACGTGTGAACCAATCTTCAAGTTGCTAAGAAAAGATCAAGCGGTCAGGTGGAATGAAAATTGTCAAAAGGCATTTGAAAAGATAAAAGAATACTTGCAGGAACCTCCGGTCCTTATGCCGCCAGTGCCAGGAAGGCCTTTGATTGTGTATCTCACGGTTCTTGAGAATTCAATGGGTTGTGTGCTTGGTCAACAAGACGAGTCAGGTAGAAAAGAGCACGCCATCTACTACTTGAGTAAAAATTTTACTGATTGCGAGTCAAGGTACTCGATGCTGGAGAAAACATGTTGTGCACTCGCTTGGGCCGCTAAGCGTTTGAGGCAGTATATGTTAAACCACACAACCCTCTTGATTTCGAAGATGGATCCGATCAAGTATGTGTTTGAGAAGCAAGCACTTTCTGGTAGAATAGCCCGTTGGCAGATGGTTCTGGCAGAATACGATATTCAGTATGTTTCCCAAAAGGCCATTAAGGGATCTGTTTTGTCAGAATATCTTGCCGAACAGCCAATTGAGGATTATCAACCGATGAAGTTTGAATTTCCGGATGAGCATATCATGTATCTGAAGATGAAGGATTGTGAAGAACCTTTGCCTGATGAAGGACTTGAGATTGGATCTCAGTGGAAAATGGTCTTTGATGGAGCTGTTAATTCATATGGTAACGGAATCGGGGCAATCATTACGACTCCACAGGATTCTCATATACCCTTCACTGCCCGATTGGCGTTCATATGCACCAACAATGAGGCGGAGTATGAAGCATGCATCATGGGGTTAGAAGAAGCAATTTATTTGAGAATCAAGAACCTCGATGTTTATGGTGATTCTGCGTTGGTGGTTAATTAGATTACAGGTGAATGGGAGACTCGTCAAACAAATCTTGTTCCGTATAACAACTATGCCAGAAGGTTGTTACCTTTCTTTGACAGAGTGGACTTCCATCACATTCCCCGGATAGAGAATCAGATGGCTGATGCATTGGCAACATTGTCATCAATGTATCAAGTGAATCGTTGGAATGAAACTCCTTCAATTAGAATCATGCGCTTGGACAAACCTACTTTTGTATTTGCAGTTGAAGGGGTATCAGATGGCAAGCCTTGGTATCATGACATCAAAGTCTTCTTGAAGAGTCAGGAATACCCAATTGGGGCATCTTCCAAGGATAAAAAGACATTGAGGAGGTTATCAGGAAACTTCTTTTTGAACAAGGACGATGTGTTATACAAGAGAAACTTTGACATGGTCTTGCTACGTTGTGTTGATGAACATGAGGCAGGCCTATTAATGGAAGAAGTTCACGAAGGTTCCTTCGGTACTCATGCCAATGGGCATGCTATGGCAAGAAAATTGTTGAGAGCAGGGTATTATTGGATGACTATGGAGTCTTATTGTTTTAAATATGCCCGGAAATGCCATAAATGCCAGATTTATGCTGATAAGGTGCACGTACCGCCTACTCCTCTGAATGTTTTGTCGTCACCCTGGCCTTTTGCCATGTGGGGCATTGACATGATTAGAAAGATCGAGCCGACTGCTTCGAATGGACATCGTTTTATCCTGGTGGCTATTGATTATTTCACGAAGTGGGTAGAAGCAGCATCGTATGCCAACGTCACCAGATAAGTGGTAGCCTGGTTTATTAAGAAGGACATCATCTGTCGGTATGGAGTCCCGCAGAGAATCATTACTGATAATGGTTCAAATTTGAACAATAAGATGATGAAGGAGCTATGCCAGATCTTTAAGATTGAACACCACAATTCTTCTCCCTACCGCCCGAAGATGAATGGGGCTGTTGAAGCGGCTAATAAGAACATAAAGAAGATTGTGCAAAAGATGGTAGTGACATACAAAGACTGGCATGAGATGTTGCCTTACGCTTTGCATGGATATCGTACTTTGGTACGCATATCAACTAGGGCAACCCCTTTCTCACTGGTGTATGGTATGGAAGCAGTTCTGCCATTAGAGGTTGAGATTCCTTCTTTGAGAATTCTGACAGACGTGAAGCTTGATGAAGCTGAGTGGGTGCGTTCCCGGCTGAATGAATTTAACCTCATTGAAGAGAAGAGATTGAAAGCCATTGCGCATGGCCGGTTGTATCAGAGCAGGATGAAAAAAGCATTTGATCAGAAAGTGCGTCCTCGGTGTTTTCAAACTGGTGAATTAGTTCTGAAAAGGATCACTCCTCCTCAAACAGATCACAGGGGCAAGTGGACTCCGAATTACGAAGGGCCATATGTAGTAAGACAGGTTTTCTCTGGTGGAGCCTTATTACTCTCAACTATGGATGGCGAAGATTTTACGTCCCCTGTGAACGCGGATGTAGTCAAAAAATACTTTGCATAAAAGAGACCCGCTAAACATAAAAAGAAGGTTCAGGAAAAAATGGGGCATCCTGGCGAACCATAAAAGAAAAGGTTTGGGCAAAAATTAGGGATAAAAGAAAAAAGAATAAACCCGCAAGGTTGAAAACCTGAAAAGGCAACTTTGGCAAAAATGGGTATCCCGGTGGATTGAAAACCCGAAAAGGACGATCCAGGCAAAAGTTAGGGATTTAAAAGCAAAGACTATGATCCGCGTTCGATCTGTGATCACTATTCACACTTGGAAAATTCGAAGGAAAGGAATCAGTCCAGTCAGTCATCTTCAAAGGCCAAAATATCTGCGGATAAACAAGTCATATGGGTTATAGTTGAGTCGAGTCATGGTGGATGTTTATTCCCCACATTGCCTACATGTGTATTTTCTTTTACTTTTTGCGCAATTACCTCTTTTCAGGAATTGCTTCCAGATGTAAATTTCTTTTTACAGGCTGATCATTCAATAGAGTTTGCGTTTCAATCAAAGAGCTTTTGTTTTTGTTTTACCTGTTTTGTTTGTGAAAATGTCTGATATTTTTGATAAACATTACATGCTAAATGTTGAGCTTTGTGAAACAAGTTGGAAAACAGTGGCAATTGCTTAGGCGACAGTCACTGTGATGAAAATCAAAGTAATCATTTTTGCACGTAGACCTTTCTGTTGGTTTTGCAGGATGACAGGTGTACCTTCCTAGTAGAGCCCTCCCCAACTTTGAAGTCTGATCGTCCTCAGCAGTGTATTACTCTTCCCCATCAGAGTATCGAGGGCCGTCTTCCTCAACAGAGTATAAAGAGGTAATTCCCCGAGCAGAGTTGTTGAGGATCGTCCCCTTCAGCAGATATAAGAGGTTTTCCCCCAGCCTGAGTTTTGATTTGGCTCATCTTTCCTCAGCAGGTAGCCAGAAGTCATTATTTTTACAGTCTCTCCTGCAAGAGACTGATAGAGCATCTTCTTTGATCAAAGATGGTGTTTCCCCACAAAATATGGGACAGTCGTTTTTCCTCAGCTAGTCAGGAAACATGTGTTTATCCCCTGGCAGAGTAGATGTTGACAACTACTATTTTCCAAGCAGATGTGTCGATGAGGATCGTCCCCCTCAGCAAGATATAAGAGGATCGTCCCCCTCAACAGGAGTACAGAGGATTGTATACCCAGCCAAAGTTGTGTTTGGATTATTATTCCCCAGCAAGCATTCATAAGTTGATTGCTCTAAGGTGGATGTTGTTGTATCTCCAGTAGGAGATTCGTAGACAAAGATGTTATTATCCCCACAGAGTCCTGGGGTCTACTTTCCTCAGTTGGTTAGAAAGTATAGTTTCACCGATAACGGTTTGATCTAATCCCCAGCAGGGTGAGGGTAAAGTTATTTCCCTAGTAGCAGATTAAGCTCACCGACATCCCCAAGCAGAGTCTGGTGGTGATTGGTATCCTCGGCAGGTCTTAAGTCCAATCGTTTTGGGCAGGCGTCAAAGCCAAGTTCTGAAGTATTTGGTGATCCCCAGCGGAGGAGTTTCCATCTTCAGTATTCATCTCCCTCCCCGGCTGAGTGGGTATTCTCTTGGAGTTTCGTCCATCTCCAGCAGAATTGTTGATCTTGATATTCCCCAATAGAGTGGGCATTCTCTCAGAGTTTCGTTCATCTCCAGCAGAGTTGTTGATCTTGATATTCCCCAACAGAGTGGGTATTCTATCGGAGTGTCGTCCGTCTCTAGCAGAATTGGTGATTTTGATCTTCCCTAGCAGGGTGAAGTTTTCCTCAACGTGTTCTTTGTTTGATGACAATGTAGTTTGTCGTCCTCGGTGGAGCTGCTTCTGTTCTCAGCGTTTATTTCGCTGGGACGGTCTTGTTGCATTGCATAAGCATCTTTTTGCATGGCATCCTCCCAAATGCGTAGCATTTCCACTTCGTGTGGAGCATTACGGAAAAATTCAAACATATGCATCCGAAGCATAAGCCAGGTTTGGGTTTTCCTTCGTCAGGAAAATCGGATTTCAGGAGCTATCATTCGAATTTACCCCAAAAGTGTTGGGTTTAGTCATTCAAAGCAATATTTGACATTCCCTTGCAGAGTTGTTTGCCAGGATCGTGAATCCATGATTTCATTTTTACCCCTTTGTCCAAGTGGTCCTTTGGTTTATTCCCTCAAGGTTTTTACCGTCAAACACTCGTCTGTGTTTCCTTCAGCACCCGTCCGTGTTTGAACCTTTTTGTTTTAATACCCGTCCATATTGACCTTTTGATGACACTCGTCCGTGTTTCCTTTAGCACTCGTCCGTGTTTGAACCTTTGATTTCAATACCCGTCCGTATTGACCTTTTGATGACACTCGTCCGTGTTGCCTTCCATTCCCCAGCGAGATTAATCCCCGATAAAAGTTGCTTTACAACCTTTTCGATACCCGTCCGTATTGAAACCCTTGTACACTACCCGTCTGTATTGAAACCTTTTTGCACCCGTCCGTGTACCTTTTCGATACCCGTCCGTATTGAAACCTTTTTGCACCCGTCCGTGTACCTTTTCGATACCCGTCCATATTAAAACTCTTTACACCCGTCCGTGTACCTTTTTGATACCCGTCTGTATTGAAACCTTTTTGCACCCGTCCGTGTACCTTTTCGATACCCGTCCGTATTGAAACTCTTTACACCCGTCCGTGTACCTTTTCAATACCCATCCGTATTGAAACTTTTTACACCCGTCCGTGTACCTTTTCGATACCCGTCCGTATTGAAACTCTTTACACCAGTCCGTGTACCTTTTCGATACCTGTCCGTATTGAAACTCTTTACACCCGTCCGTGTACCTTTTCGATACCTGTCCATATTTAACTCTTTACACCCATCCGTGTACCTTTTCGATACCCGTCCGTATTGAACTCTTTACACCCGTCCGTGTACCTTTTCGATACCCGTCCGTATTGAACTCTTTTACACCCGTCGTGTACCTTTTCGATACCCGTCCGTATTAAACTCTTTACACCCGTCCGTGTACCTTTTCGATACCCGTCTGTATTGAACTCTTTACACCCGTCCGTGTACCTTTTCGATACCCGTCCGTATTGAACTCTTTACACCCGTCCGTGTACCTTTTCGATACCCGTCCGTATTGAACTCTTTTACACCCGTCCGTGTACCTTTTCGATACTCGTCCGTATTGAACTCTTTACACCCGTCCGTGTACCTTTTTGATACCCGTCCGTATTGAACTCTTTACACCCGTCCGTGTACCTTTTCGATACCCGTCCGTATTGAAACCTTTTACACCCGTCCGTGTACCTATTCGATACCCGTCCGTAATGAACCTTTTTACACCCGTCCGTGTATTTTCTCAGTACCCGTCCGTATCTGATATCTTTGATTCCTTGGCACCCGTCCGTGTTTATTCCCAGCATAGCTAACACTCGTTTGTGTTTACTTCAAGACATTTCAATACATTGTTTGTATTGGTTTCCAACACTCGTACGTGTTGTGACAGTGCTGCATTTATTGCTTGTTCCCTAGTGGAGTCGTCCCTCCTTTGAGGATTGCAAATTTCAGGTTTCTTTTGGTATTCAATCTCCGTTAATCCTTTGAACGCATGACAGCCGTTGCTATCATACCTTCAGGACCAAGTCGATTGAATAGGGGCAGTTGTAACACCCCAAAATTTGCCTTCTTGTTTTTAGCTAACTGGCTTACGTTTCTTTGCATTTCTTGCATTAGCATTTGTGCATAGCATTGGTTCTTAGCATGGGATCAAGGTACTTGGTTCATTTCAAAGGAGTCTCAAGCCTCAAGGTGGTTTGAGGGGTTCACCACATCTTCGTAAGATCAAGAATGGCAAAGGATTTCAAATGAATCTTTCTCTCCTAATCAGATGGTCCAAATTAGGGTTTTGGTTCCCAAAGGCTTCTTGATGGGTTTTTCTTGTTCAAATACATTCCCATGAGGTTCTACATGCTTACAAGTGCTCATAGAGGAAGGCTTGGCTAGTGGTTCATTGTGGAAGATGTTCAATGGATCAGTTACTTATGAAGTAAGCAAAAGTCAACAGTTCAAAAGGAAAGTCAACCATGGGTTTTCAAGGGTTCAAATCATGTTTCCCAAGTCCATGTACCTTTATTTGGTCAAGGAATAGCATGGATGACATCATTCTTCAAGAATCAAGAGTTGGTGCAAAAGTTACTAAATTTGGAAAATGACCTATAATGAGAACTTTCAATTTTTGGCAGTTTTTCCACTACATTCAACTTGACTTTTCATCATCAAGGAAGCTTCAAATGAATTTTCCTCCAACATGAAAGTTGAATATCTTTCTCTCCCATTTCCAAAAAGTACTAGAACATCTCCATATCATTTGAGGAACTCTAGATATGACCAAAACAAGGCAAGGTGGTTTTAGGGTTTTCTTATGGTGTCATTTTTACACCTTTTGCATTTTGGTTCATATTGACCTATATTTGGTTCTATTGCTTCATGTCACATTACAACATCAAAGTATATTCCATGAGGACCATTTTTGACCTTTATTTCACTCCATTTCATGACTTGTACCTCACTTATTTCACAAAGTACATTTTTGTAAGAAGCATCAAAACTCACAAATCAAGACATTTCAAAGCCCAAATTCAATTCAGGTGTGATTAGCAAATTAAATATGAGTGATCCATCATAGAAAGCATGGGAATGCATGTGTGGATTAAGGGAGTAAACACAAAATGCATTTTTGCATAAACCGTCCAAATTCATTAACCAAGGGATTAATCAAGTCTTAATTGTGATCAGAGCTCTAATGGGATGTATATAAGCTGACTCATGCCCTCACTACTAGGTCATGCACTCTCATTTGCTCAGATTTGAAATTTTCACTCTCACTTTCTCTCCTTCGAATCTCTCTTCTCCCAAGGGTTTCTGAAGATTTCTTTCCATTTTCTTGATCTACACACTCCATAGAACAAGAATCAACCACGGATTGAAGCTCATACTGAGGTTTTGGCCATATACGAATTTGAGTTGCTCTTCATCAAATCTCAAGATCAAGCCTGATTCAAGCTTCTATTTGCATTTATTTTGCAAATAGAGCTCAGAAGAGGAAGATCTGCACTCTTACACTGGATTTCTAGGAGTATTTTGCTCGTTTCAAGTTTCAGGTGAGTTGAAATTCATGATCCTAGAACTTAATTTTCTTGTGTGCATTGTGTTCTTTGTGAGTTGCTGATCATTCTGATGTGTTTTGTTTGAGATTTGAACGTGTATCATGGCTGTATTTTGGATCTGAAATTTTTAGATATAAACTTTTCTTCTTCGATTTGCCTTATGTGTTGATTGTTTGATGAAATGGTTTGCATATTCTTGATCCTCATGAAAATCTGAGTGGAATAGTGCTCTTGTTTGTGGATTCTGGGAAATTTAAAGTTGCAGGTCGCCGGAGAAGATGACCGGAGCTAGGGCTCCGGCGTCTGGTTTGTTTTCAGGCAAGGTGAGGGTTTCATTGGAGAAGATGAAATCTGGACCGTCCATGTCCAGATCTGATGGCTCACGTTTAGCCAACTCATTTAATTTCACGTGTTTAATTGGTTTTCATTTTAATACATGTGTATGTTATTCCATGATAGTTATCATGTGCATTAGATCTGAACCTCTCATCTTGCGTGCTTTTGTGATTCATTGACCTAATCTGGAACGTCTGATGCATCTTGTGGTTTAGATCTTGCCAGCGCATTAAAAAGTCACATGTCTCTCACGTGTTTTCTTTTTTTATTCTGAGTATTTGTATGTATGCGCGTGCATGTTTGTTATAGTATGAGTGTGGATCTGAGCCTTCCATTTTGATTACCGTGTATTCTTGTTGACTGATTGCGTGCATTGGATTGATCGTATGGTCATGATTGAGTCTGATGGTTGACTAAATTCCATGTGTTCCTCTCTGACTTCGCTTGTGGACTTCTTGGTTTGGGCTTGCTTTCCCCACCCCTCCTTCAGCCCATTTAATGTTTTAAACGTGAATTGCTTGCTGAATACACCCCTGGGTTCTTCCTTTCATCCTTATTTTATTTAATGAACTCATTTGCATTTTTAATTTTTTAAAAATAGTTTTATGCGTCTAAAAATCACCAAAAAAATCATGAAGCATATTTTTGCATTTAATTAATTTTGTACATTTTTTATTTATGACTTTGGTCATTTTTCATCATATTTTTGGCATTTTCTTTTATTTTCTTTGAAAATTGTTCTTATTTGCACACTTCAACTTTGAGAATTTATTTCTCATAGCACATAAAACATTTTGAGTCCATTCTTTTTTGAATTATTTCATCAACATATTGAAGTGCATAAAAACATTTTTATCATATTTTTAAACACTTTTCATATTGCATTTTAGTCCCTCTCTTTTGCATATTGATCCATAATCCTTTGTGCTCTTTGTCTAATTGATTGAGGGACCTATCTTGTGAATTTTTGTGTGAGTTTTTAATATGATGTTTTCCCCTGGTTGAGGTGTTTTGAGATTTAATTTGTTGATTTTTGAATCAAGTTTACTATTTGTTTGATCATTCATGTTTGAGGTCTTCTTTTGTGAACATCTTTGATCATGTTGAATTACTTGCTTGAGAAGGCACTTGTGCCATTGTTTGAGGTTGTTTTCTTTGATTTCTTGAGCCATGTTTAGATCATTATAGGTCTCTTGAATGAAAATTTAAGTCATTGGTGTGAGGTTGTTACTTATTTTGTGTACATGTTCCATGCTTGTTTCACATGCCTCTTTTTGACTTATCTTCTCACTTCTTCTCATCTGTGCCTCTTCTTGGTTTATATTTGGTTTGTGTATACCATGCCATATCTCTTCTTTGCATCTCATATGACGTATGCTTTTGACTTTAGAGCTTTGCATTCATTCCATATGTTATTCATGTTTCATCTTGCATACTTGAACATGTTTCAATTACATGCTTCTTTCTTCTTCTTCTAATTACTCTCAATGCTTGGATACTTGTTTGTATGCCTCATGTGACATTTGTACATCATGTTTAGGCACATGTTTAGGTCATCCACATTCTGACTTTGATTTTATTTGAAGCATTGTTACATGATCACCTTGCATATCCACTCATTCTTCTTCTACTCATTCTTTGATGATCTTCTTGGATGTTTGGCCATTTGTTTGCATTCTCTTTGCTTGAGTTTGTTTGGTAAACATTATGGGTTACCTCTAAGGTGTACATTCTGACTTGGATGAGTTTCATTTGGTTTGTAACCATTTCTCTTTGGGTTGTGACTTGTTTGGGTTTTATTTGTCTTATTGTTGCTTATGTTTGTTTTTGCTAACCATGTAGGGGCTAATGGTAAGTGAATGGGATGTGGATAGTTATCCACATTCTAACTTCTCCTTTCTTTTTTAAGCTTTCATACTTGTGTTTGCTTTAGCATTTAAGATGCTTCTTTCTTCTCTTTCACTCTCTTCCTCCCATGGATCTCAAGACTTGTTTAAGTCTTGGATTCTCTCCCTTTAGAGCTACCTAGTCCAACTTAATTTTTGATTAAGCTTGGAGTAGGATTAGCATTAGGTTTTAGGTAGTCGTCTCTCTTAAGCCTCACTAACCATAGGTCATCCATGCATGATAACATTAGGACTCTTAGTTTCCCTTTAGAGTTTCCTTTGTGTCTTCTCTTTTCTCATCTCAAAACTTCTTGAAAACACTTAATAAAGATAAAGTGTATTGCGCACGAGCCTTAAGCGTGGGAAGTGAGGAGTGAGGGGTTTCCCTTCATTCTTCTAGGGTACCTAGTGTACGTCCTGTTGGGGACGATACGCGAAGTATTCGTTCCTATGTCATAGACTTGGGTGCAATGCAAGTTATGAACTAACTTAAAACACTTATGTCTAAAAAACACCAAACAAATTCAAATCTTTTTATCCTTCGGGATTGTTGGGTTTCAAACTTCTTTTTTCAGAAAAGAGCTTGTCGCTCACGTAAAAAACACTTACCCATCTGTGGTCGTAACCACGAACTACATTAGCTCTGATTCCTCTCTCTTGTCCGATTGAGGATATGTAGGCACAAGACAGCGATTGTTTTGGCGAGCAACCTTCCCCCACAGTTCCCGTCCGAACTACGTTGACTCTGAGTTTCCCATTGCACTGAGGGAGTACGTAGGCCTAGGACAACGATAACGTCCTATCGAGTCACTTCTTTTTTTCTTTTCTTCTTCGTTTCTCCGTTCTTTCCGTTCTCATTTCTTCTCCGGTCCAGTAGCAGTGGAGCTCCAGACGATGACACCCTTTGATACAGACAACAAGCGTGGATCCCATCGAGTACGATGGACGTGTTGGGTGCTAACACCTTCCCTTCGCGTAACCGACTCCCGTACCCGTTTCTCTTGGTCGTGAGACCATGTTCTTTCCCTTCCCTCAGGTTTATGCAGTGTTTCCTTTCCCTTTCTCAGGATAAATACACATTGCTGGCGACTCTGTGTTTTCTGCGCCACTCTCGCATTTGTTCCATTGGATGTGAATCTTTCGGGGGCGACATGACCCACTGGCTTTAGGAGGTGACCCTTGAAGTCTTCGAACTCATTCAGGTGAGAGGTTGGCGTGCATAACCAAACTTCCTTCTGGAAAGGATATGTACCTCTTGTTAATCAATTGTTGCACTTTGGCTTTGAAAGCTTTGCAGTCTTCTATTGAGCGCCCCATGGATCCTCCATGATATCCACACTGCATGTAAAGATTGTACCCAGGCAGGTATGGTTCTGGAACAGGCTTCAGAGACTTAGGAACCACCAACGATCTTTGAATTAGATGTGGTAAGAGTTGGTTGTATGACATAGGAACTGGATGAAGAGGAGCATTCCTCCCTTCCAAGTTGTTGCGAGGCCTATGCGGATTCTGGTGCTGATTTTGATATCCTCGGCCATGGGCTCGTTGATTTACATGAGGAGCGATCCATGGTTTCTGGTATGGCATTCTAGGCATTGTTGGTTGCCTAGGAGAATAACATGGAACTGGAAATGATGATTACTAAGAAGATGAGGGACCATAAAGTTTTACCGGTGCATCCTGAGAACACTCAATATTTGCTATGACTGCATTAATTACATCCTCTTCTTCCTCTTGGGAACTATCGAGAGATTCTATCTGGCTATCCTGGTTACTCGAGGCGTCTTTAATTTGTCCGCTCTTGAGGCCGCTCTCGATGCGTTCTCCCACTATCACAAGGTCAGAGAAGCTTAAAAATGCATTTCCTGCCATTCTTTCAAGATAAAAGCCATGCAAACTGTTTATCAACATATCGATCAATTCTCTGTCTAAGAGTGGTGACCCTAGCTACCAACTCTGTCCATCGTGGTGTGTATTCCTTGAAGGATTCGCTACTCTTCTGAGATAGGATTTGCAACTGCGTGCGACTAGGAGCCATGCCCAAATTATACTGATATTGCTTTAGGAAAGCGCTGGCTAAATCCCTCCATGACTGGATACGGCTTCTTTCTAAATCCATGTACCAACTCAATGATCCCCCACTCAAACCTTTTTTGAAAGCAATGAATCATCAACTTGTCGTTGTGGGTAAAGGAAGTCATGCTTCGACAAAACATCACCAAATGACGCTTTGGGAAACTAAGGCCTGTGTATTTCTCGAAGTTAGGTACTTTGAACTTCGGAGAAATCACCAAGTTTGGCACTAGGCACATATCAGCAGCATCGAGCCCAGACATGTCATGCACTTTCATAGCTTGGAGTTTCTCCTCAATGGCACAAAGCTTTTCCTTTATGGGATCAGTCAATGGAATCATCTGGGGTTGAGTAGGAAAGTTCACTTGTGGAGGATCATCATCAGGCAGAAGACCGTACAGTGGATTAGTCATCACAGTGAAACCCGGTGGAGGATCAAGATTCTCTGCCTCAACATGCTAAAGGTTGTTCTCTAACATAGCTACCATAGCTTCCAATTTGATTTGTCTAACCGGTCTTTCAAGTCTTATTTGTTCCTTCTATCTCTGCTTGATCCCTCTTCAAATGCTTTACAACTACCATGGGTTCAGTGTGAGTGTCGGGAAATCAACTGGATGGTAATGGGCAAGAGGTGGAATGAGTTTCTTGTTGGATTTTGCAAATGGTATGCATACGTGCTGATGAGATGCAGATGCAATGAAATGGATGCAAGGAGATTTTTTTATATGCAAGGAAATGAAATGCAATGCTCATGATCACAGGTATAACTCTGAAGTTAACGGCAACGGGTTTCTCTGATTATCGGAACCCCATAGGTAGGCTCTAAAATAAGTGGGTGCCTAGAGTCATGGATCTTCTCAAAGATATCATCGCCATGACGAATGCTCATAAAGACAACAACATCTTTGAAATGATCTTCTCTAGGTGAGGTTTTCGTGTGGTCTCAACGAGGAAGCCTCCTTGTGAGTCTCTACTACACAACCATCAAGTCCAAGGTTTCTAAAAGGTATCTTAGAGTCATAGATCGAGGTTGAAAATATCATTGTCAAAGTAATGATATGTTCAAGGGAACTCATCTGATTGGGGCTTTCGTGACAACCCAACAAGGAGTGACCCTCATGAGCTAACACTACTAACCATCATGGAAATGGTTAAAAGGACCTTAGAGTTATCGATTCAGGCCTGAAAACATCATTTCTATGATGAAGACTCACTACAACAATAACATTCCCAATGGAATCAACTCTAAGTTGGGTTTTCGTATCGTCCTCACGAGGAAGACTCCTCGTGGGCCTCCACTACACAACCATCATCCTAATCCTATGTTTTTTTCTCAAACTCGGGTAGGGAGCCATCTCACAAAGCCAATAACCAGAGAAACCCAATAGTAACACAAGATAATAATAGGATATAATAATAAGCAAGCAAGTATATAATAAATAATCAAATAAGCAAGCAAACAATAAGAGAAAATAAACAATAAGAGAATAAACAAACGAAACTAAAGCTCACGAACCGAATCAAGTTAGGCTTGACTTTCTCTTGCATAGGGCAATGCACTATCCCCAGCAGAGTCGCCAGTTGTCGTACCTCAAAAAATGATACGACCTTCATGATGGACGCAGAAAAACAGAGTCGCCACCGAATTTTAATCATCCCAAAGAGGGAAAGGAAAATATCAATAAATCCTTTTAGGGGAAGAACATGGTCATCAGAACCACATTCTAGGTTCGGGAGTTGGTTACGTGAGGGGAAGGTATTAGCACCCCCTCACGTCTGTTGCACTCAACGAAAACCTCTTAATTCGATCCTTGAGGAAAATTAGCTAAGGTTGTTTGTTTTCTTCTAAGATGAATAAAGTGAAAAGGTAAGGGAAAAGAGTTTAGATTGCTAAGGAGAAATGGGTGGCTCTTATTAGGGTGCTCGCCAAGGATTGGGGCCCTTATGCCTACGTATCTTCACTTAAAATAAGTGAAGAATCAGAGCGTCCGTAGTTCGTGAGACAACGATGGAAAAAGAGGAGGTTGTTGTTCTTGTTGTTTATTCTATGTTTTTGTTAAGGCGGTTAAGGAGGAATGTTACTCTTTTTATGTCTCGTTTGATTCGAGAGCTGAGGCGGGTTTTGTGGTTCTAGGAGGTTATATGGATTGGAAATGTTTTTTTGAAAGAGGGAGGAAAGTGTGGTGGTTTACATCTTAAAGGTGTATAAGGTGTTATGGTTTTGTGCCTTTGTTATCAGGTTTTGGTGTGTGAGATTCTTCTCTTTGAGATCTGCAATGTTATTCACGAAAGTCCTAATTGTTGAACTGGTGATAGGGATCAGTCAGAATGGAGCTGCATTTTTGTTCTTTTTATTTTGTAGAGCTTTTTGAGAGAGAGAGAGAGAGAGAGAGAGAGAGAGAGAGAGAGAGAATAATGTGAACAAAGGATATTATGGTGGGTGTAGTGAGTAGTGGAAAGTGGATGGAAAAACAAAGGTTGAGGGCGTTTTTATGTTGCTCACGGGTTGCCGGAAGCTATTGGTGGTGGAAGATAAGGAGCAGAAGAAAAAAAGGGTTTGTGTTGTGAGGTAGACAGAGGGAAGGAATGAAAGGTTGTGGTGTTGAATAAAATTGAAGGGAATATGTTTTTTTTTTTTTTAGGAAATCGATTTGGTAGGTTGTGTAGAAATTAAGGAGAAACCTGGGTTTTGATTATTATGGTTTTAAGTGTGGTTAGTGTAAGTGTATAGAAGTTGTTACATGGTGGAAAGTGGAAAAGAAGATGTGAAAATGTTTATGAAATATGAGAGGTGGTTAAATTTAACATGTATATGAAGATGAACAATATGAAAAAGAATGGGGCATCGAAGATATGAGGGTGAAGAGTAAACCGAGTGAGGTAAATTGGACAATGAAGAGGATCTTTTCTTTTTGCTTTTCATTGTATGTAAAAAAGAATGGAGAAGATCTCAAGGTGATCAAAGGCACCTTTTTATTGTTTCTTGCATTTTGAAAATGGGAGAGAGATGGATCCAGTGGAAAGAGCGCCGTTTGGTGAGTAAAAAAGATGGGCCTTTTTCTTCAGTAACTTTAATATTTTTATACTAGGGTTTCTATAAATGAAGCAAAAATATAAAGTAACTTTTCAACACTTAACAAACAAGTGTTTTCAAAAAGAAATAAAAACAAATTTTAAATATTATGACAAAGAAATATAAATTAAAATAATTAAAACCTAATTTAAATAAAAGATTAGTAACTAAAAATTAAATAAAAAACAATTAAAAATGGAATAAAAAGTCAGGTATCGAAATTCTCGAAAAAAAGAAATGATTGCACTAAAATTATCAACGCAAAAGTCAGGTATCGAAATTCTCGAAAAAAAGAAATGATTGTCCGATTTTGAAATAAATCGGGACCGGTACACATGCTCAAACTGATCGAAATGTGATTGAAAAGTCGTCGAAAAATAAGACGAGCGCGTCAGGTTAAACTATGTGAATAGTATATCAATATCAGTGACTTCTGCAAGCTTAGATTTGAAACTTTATAGCCACTGATTTTTTGCACAGTTGACTTATAGTTTGACCGATTCATCTGTAAATCCAATAAATTTACTTTGGATGATATATTAGGAAGTATGCACGATGAAAGGCGTGTTATGCTATGCAGATGATGCAATGTGAGAATAAAGTCAGATGAATGAAAGTTTTAAAAATGCCCGGTCAAAATTGGGGTATGACAACATAGAGCATAAAGGCTTCTAGTTGATAGCCTCATCTGGGGTAAAATCCTCCTCGACCCCGGAGACTTCTGACACTTGGTCATACTCGATTGGTAGCACTGATACTATTCCATATTTAATCTGGAGATCTCCCTCTGACTCTTCTCTGAAATTGTCTTCAACCGTCTCATCGTCCGACCCAAGGGTATACTCAGGTTCTTTGTGCCTTGGTCGAGGTGAATGAAAAGGTATATAAGCATCCTCGACCTAAAGAGAGTATTCAGGATCTTAGTGATGAGGATCCTCCTTGTATGGTTAAGGGGTGTAATCTACAGCCTCTTCCTCTGACCGAGGAGAGTATTCCAGGGTTTTCTCCCTCACCCTAAGTCCTCCTTTGATAGGGGAATCGTGCGCCATATTTAAGACAAACTGTGGTTTCGCACCTTTTATAATCTTCTTAGAGTAGGGCTTCTGATTTGGCTTCTTCGTAGTCGCCTCATGCTTCTCTACTGGCGCAACATACCCATTAGCTTGAGCCTCCCTTTCAGCTTTTTTCCTTCTCTGATAACGCCTCCATTGCGTGCGTGTCATAGGATTCTTTCCTTTGTAATTTAGAGGCACATGAGTTATTTTGTTTACCTCCTTATGGGCCTTGTCATTTGGCATCCTAGGTTTTGGATCAACCTCTCTCCACTTTGGGTTGCTTGCCCACTTTTGGTTAGTAGGTTTCACCCATTTATCTTTTGGCGCACTTGCATGTGGCTTGAAGGTCTTCTATCGAGGTTGCTGGAACTGCCTTCTATAGACCTCATTTCGACGGCACCTGCCCCCATTGTTAGGAGCAAACCTTGTTGTTCTACCTCCATCGCGTCCACGACCGAGATTCGTCCTTCGGAAGCCTTCCATTTTCTTCGCAGCCTCTTTGTCGAAGACAGCACTGCAGCGTGGGCACAACATAGTTTTGGATTCATTCAACTTGCAATGCTCCAAGAAGTTGATTAACCTCTCTTCAGACTGGGGGTAAACCTCTTGGAAGTCAGAGACAGCAATAGCAGAGATTTGCACTCCCTTGTCGACGTCCATGTGGGAGCCATCTGTAGCGTCCACCATTAGGATTTCAACAGGTTCATCATAGCGTCCACTTTCATTGTCGATTTTGGCTTCTTGCCAAATTGCAATCTTCCATCATTCAAAGCCTTTTGAACCAAGTCCCTGAAAAGAATACATTGAGAAGTCTTATGACCCAAGAAATTATGATATTTGTAAAAACCTATTTTTCCTTTGTTCTAAAGGATGAGTTTTCAAACCAGGAGGCACTAATATTTGACCATCTTTAACTAACAAATCAAATATTTTGTCACATTTCATAATTTTGAAGGTATAAGTTCTAGTGGTGAACTTCTCATTCTTGTTAGTTTCGATAGAATTTTTCCCATTGGATGGTTTTAAAAGTTTACAGGGGTCCTGGCTTCAACTCAGCCACATTGACTTCACTTTCATCTAAATCATCTCCGCCTACGTCGGAGACGTACTTGTCTGCGTCTACGTAAGCGACTTTCTCTTTCTTGTGATACTTACTAGTTCTGGCTTTCTCAGCTTTTAGGAGTTTGACTTGATGAACCCTATCTGCAAGTTGCGCCATATCCTTTAGATATTTGGTATCCAATTTCTTTCTAATTGAATAGTCTAGGCCATCCACAACCATCTCGACTAACCCATGCTCTGGCACTTGTGTAAAGAACCTGGCTTTTAGAAGTCTAAACCTTTTCAGATAGTCCTCTATTGACTCAAGGACATTTCTCCTAACACTTGCTAGTTCCTTCAAACTAATCTTCGACTCTCCCATATAGAATTGTTCATGGAATAGCCTCTCTAACTGGTTCCGTGTTTGGACAGATTGGGGAGGGAGAGTCGTAAACCATGTAAAGGTGTTTTTGGTTAAAGAACTTGGAAAGTATTTTAGTTTTAAGTTCTCATTATTGACTAAGTCGCCAACCTCATTTTGATACATAGCGACATGTTCTACTGTCGACTCATTAGTGTCTCCAGCGAACTTGGTGAATTTTGGGATCTTCAATCCCTTAGGTACTTCCAACTGTCGAATATATTCAGGCAGTGGGGAGATAAAATTTGGTCGGTAGAGTCCTACATTTAGGCCATTCTAGGCCAGAATTTGTTCAACCACATTTGTTATATTGTTTTGCCTGCAAGATTATTCTGCTGGACTTGCCTGAGTATCTAATCAGCATTTGGGTTTCTTTGAACTATCAGAGGTGTGGGGTTGTTTTGTTCTATCAGCTTCCCTCTCAAGGGAGGATCTTGTTGCAACCCTTGGTTTTGGGCCAAAGTGGCATGTGTTGTCGTATTCTCAGGGGTTACGACCATTCTAACATTAGATATTTGTGGAGTTGGTCGAATTTGTACTGGGGGCGTGCCAAGGAAATCAGTAATACGCCCATCTGACTTGCCAATACTTCATAAGCTTGGTTTGTATTAGCAATCAATGGATTAAAGATGGTCCCTATTTGTTGGGTGAGAGTGTTTACCATTTCCAGATTACTCTCGTCCATCTGCTGCCTCATAGCAATCATAGAAGTCGTATTCAAGGACGACGTATTTTGGGGGATATAATTTATCCCTCCTGGTCATGCCATATTATTAATGGTCAACCCTCAGGCATGATAGGGATTATACAACGGCGTTGTGGTTATCACATTGTCACCGAAAGTTTACATACATGGTTGTAGGTTAGCCATCATAGATGTTGGCATACCATAAGGATAGTCTCTGCCATGGGGTGGCATTGAGAATCCAAACAAAGGTCTCGTCAGCGCAGGATTGTTAAGGGTGTTTCCTGGCTGCGAAGGGTGTAGTCCCCTGGGATGGCATCTTTATGACCGGTGCCGCTGATGCCTCTGGAGCAGTCATTCTATTCGGCGTCAAAATAACTGGCTCTTCAACTGTCGATACAACCGACTATTGCACTACATTTTTAGGATTATTCTAAGGATTAACATTATCTACAGGAGGACGAGACATACTAGACAAAGTCTTGCCACTCCTTGATTGCATATAAAATGCCCAGAAAAATTCTTAAGAGTAAAACACAATTATCAAACGTAAGAAAAACAAAGAATAATATGAACAAAGGACACTTAGCACAAGTCCCACCGGGTGTGCCAATTTGTTTACCCTAAAAAATGGTAAACAACAACTAGTCTCCAAATATATGGTTTACTTGCAGGATCAACTAGTGAATCCTAGGACATAGTGCTTAAGAACCTATTCGTTGTTGATTTCTTTGTATCTTAAGGTTATTGGCTTCAACTATGTCGAAGGGAATGTGTGAAAATAGTATTACAATGAGTATCTCGACTTCTTGCTGAAAGTGTAAAGTGAAAATAACAATGTTGAATGTACTCAAATGAAAGTAAAGGCTAGGAAAAATATAAAGATGAAGAAAGCAATGTAAATTGAATAAATTAGGAAACTTTGCATTGAACAATAAACCTGATATTTCATCTGTGCTTACATTCTCTCAGCCATTCGCTCGTTTCTCTTAACGCTAATACTTTGAGTTTCTTTGTGAGATTTTGTAATACAAATGAACACCCTAATTCAACAAAATTAACTACTATATATACAAGTCTAAAATAACTACCCTCTAACGCTCCTTTCTCTTTGGTTCGCCACGTGCAATTCTGCATGTAGTTTGCCTTCCAACTTCCTCCACGTGTCCTCTTGAGATAAGAACCCAAGAAGTTATCAAGATTTGAACGTGACATAATTGCGCCCAAATAACCGCCTAATTCGATAAACTTTACTGCGACACTGCCTGCCTAGTCGAAGCAATTGGTGTCGAACTGCTTACTTCAACAACCAAAAAATTCTCTAAGTCCCAAAGCGTGGTCAAACCATTGATCTTCCAATAATTTTCCCTTTTTTTCCAGTTCTTCCTTATTGGTTGAAAATCCCATATAACACCGGGAAAGAGTCATCAAGAGGTAACTCATCCCCTTTCAAATCGGTCAACCTAGACAAGTGATCGACGACCACATTCTTCGTCCCTTTCTTATCCATAATCTCAATATCAAACTCTTGTAGTAATAAGATCCATCTAATGAGCCTAAGCTTGGTATCCATTTTCCCTAAGCGATATCTAATGGTCACATGGTCTGTGTAGACAATTATCTTCAACCCTACAAGGTAAGAGCATAACTTATCTATGGTAAAGACAACGACTAAAAGTGCTTTTTCGATGGTCGCATAATTAATCTGTGCCTCATTCAAAGTCCTACTAGCATAATAAATGGCATGCATTTTATTATCCATTTTTTGACCCAACATTCCGCCTACAACATAGTCATTGGCGTCACACATTATCTGAAAGGGAGCACCCCAATTCGAAGGCTGCATTATGGGAATGGAGATCAAAGCATTCTTCAAAGCCAAAAAAATATTTAAGGCACTTATTATCAAAGTTAAATTCAGCATCTTTCATCAATATCTCGGTTATGGGCTTAAATATCTTAGATAAGTCCTTAATGAAACGACGATAGAAGCCGACATGACCTAGACAACTCCTAACCTCCCTCACAGTGGTGGGGGAGAGTCAGCTTCTCTATTACCTAAATCTTGGCCCTATCGACCTCAAGTCCTCTTTCGAACACTAAATTCCCAAGGATAATGCCTTATTTTACCATGAAATGACATTTTTCCCAAATAAGCACGAGGTTCACTTAACACACCTTTCTAAAACTTTTTTCTAGATATATCAAACAACTATCGAAACTAGACCCATACACTGAGAATTCATTTGAAATTCTGGCAAGGCAGACAGCAGATGCCCTAACACATGTCAAGACATTATACTGCATAATTATTTAAACAAGAACGGAATAGCAGACTGATACTTTGAATATCAGAACTGCAGACAACAAATGTTTCGACATCTGTTCCAACATGTTCATCAAGACCAATAACAGAATATGTAAATCTGTAGAATGATAAAAAAAACACAGCAATTGTTAACCCAGTTCGGTGGAATTCACCTACATCTGGGGGATACCAATCCAGGAATAAGACTCCACTATTTGTAGAATTATCATAAAGCTAAACTCCCCCGTTTACAACTTTATCTCCTAATCTCTACCCAATGAAATCCTTATCAAAGACCACCCTCTTTGATGAGAATCACCACTCACTTCCCTTAATCACGATCTGTGATATCTAAACCATCCCTGTCAATACAGAATTCTGTCAAGCATACTTGACCAACACGCTATCTTGGATTTGCTTCAAAGCTTCATCCAAGAACAATATGTTAGAACAAGGTTTGGTTCTGCAATAATACCTCTGAGTTTTGATGATAACAAACAAGTATGTTTGTATAAATAATTTTGGTATTCTAATGTTTGTTATATTTGAGAATTTAACAAATAGGTTCTGCTTCTGATAAATAGCGTGGCTAAGTTATTAGAAGAGAATTGTTGCGCTTCTACGCTACATATTGTTCTGCTGAACAGTAGCATTTACTTCAAAAGACTCTGAAGTTGTATGACTCTGATATAATGACTTAAGAAAACAAGTTCTGAAGATCTGAAGACAGAAGTTCTGATGGACAAGTCCAGATGCTGAAGACTTAAGAAAACAAGTTCTGAAGATTTGAAGACACAAGTTCTGATGAACAAGTCCAGATGCTGAAGACTTATGATTATGAAGACAACGGGTTCTGAAGACCAAGTGCTGAAGACTCTGAAGATGTAGCTCTGCAGACTCTGAAGACTTGAAGCTCTTAAGACCTAAGTTACATTTTCCCTTCTTCTAACTCATGCTCTCTGAAGCCTCTGAAGTCTGGAAGTTGAGAAGACTAAGCAACGTGGTACAATAGTACAACAGTACAAGGACACACTGCTCCACTCTGGATAGGATGGACGCAAATGTACTATTTGTCCCCCACGATCCTTCAAGCCGCCATAATTCTGAAATGTCAGAAATATCCTTCAACGGTCATATTATACATGGCTATATAAAGGCGTGAAGACTTCAAGAATGGTCACTGCAATTTTCACTATTTATACGTTGTATAGTTAATATCATTCTTAAGTCAATATTGTTCTGAAAACCTGTTTACTTATCTGCTTGTGTAAAAGCCTCACTATTGTAAATAAATCTTTGTAACAAACAGTTGTTTTTGTTCGCTAAAGGACCAGTTGGGTCAAAATTTTTAGGAAGACTAAGACAGTGTGTCTTAGTGTGGTTAGTCACTTGCAGTTGGCTTGTGCATTGTATTCCTTAAGGGATCGGGTAGGTTAGAATTCTTAAGAAGTCTAGGACTAGTGTGTCTTAGAGGTTGTTAGTCACCATCAGTTGGCTAGTGCAATTTTAATCAGTTTGGTTATAGTGGATTAAGTCCTCGTTTGAGAGAGGTGAAATCACCTTGGCGGGTGGACTAGACTAGCTTGAGGATTTCTCAAGTGAACTAGTATAAACATATTGCGCTCTTTCTTTTCAGTTTTTCTTCCTTTATTATCAAGAAGTGAAGTTTGTTTGTAAAGGGGATTATTTTTAACAAATAGTTTTTATTTTCAAAAACCCAATTTAAACCCCCCCCCCCTTTCTTGTGTTTTTCACACCTTCAATTGGTATCAGAGCCTTATTCTGAGTAGATAAAAAGGTTGAATTTTTATCAAGCACCTAATAGTGTTCAGTACCGATCCAAAGTGTGAAAAACAATGGCTGCCCCAGCTGGTACTTCTAATAATAATGAAAGAGACTCATATAGTGCAAAACCTCCTATCTTTGATGGCGAGAAATTTGACTATTGGAAAGACAGAATAGAAAGTTACTTTCTGGGATTTGATTTAGATCTATGTGATTTGGTAGTTGATGGCTACAAACATCCAGTAGATGCTGAAGGCAAAAAGATTGCCAGAAGCTCATTTACAGAGGCTCAAAAGAAAACCTACAAGAATCATCACAGAGCAGGAGCGATTATGCTAAATGCTATTTCATACACAGAGTATGAAAAGATTACAAATATAGAGACTGCAAAATCTATATTTGACTCTCTTCAGATGACTCATGAAGGCAACACTCAAGTCAAGGAGACAAAAGCTCTGGCTCTTATCCATAAGTATGAGGCCTTCAGAATGGAAGATGATGAATCTGTGGAAACTATGTTTTCAAGATTCCAGATGCTTGTTGCAAGACTCAGAGTTATGGACAAAGGTTATTCTACTACTGATCATGTCAAGAAGATTATCAGGAGTCTGCCTGTAAAATGGAGACCAATGGTAACTGCTTTGAAAATGGCAAAAGATCTGAACAACACAAGTCTTGAGGAACTAATTAGTTCTTTAAGAAGTCATGAGATAGAACTTCAAGAAGATGAACCTCAGAAAAGAGGTAAGTCTGTTGCTCTGAAGTCTAAGTCTGAAAAGGCGAAGGCTTACCAAACAGAGGAAAACTCAGAAGAATTAGAAGAAGATTCAGACAAAGATGAACTGTCTCTCATATCAAGAAAGATAAACCAAATGTGGAAACATAGAAAGAGCAAGTTCAAAAGAAGAGGTAGATCTGAATCTACATCTGGTCAAAGGAAAGCTTTTGAAAAAGAAGCTACTTGTTACGAATGCAAGGAGCCTGGACATTATAGGAACGAATTTCCAAAGCTTAAGAAAGATAGAAAACCTAAGAAGGTTTTCAAAGCCAAAAAGGGTATTATGGCAACTTGGGATGATTCAGAGTCAGAAGAAGAAGATTCTGAAGAAGAACATGCCAATGTGGCACTTATGGCAAAAACCAGCATGAGTGAAGCCTTATCAGAGGATCAGCTGACACTTGATGAAGAGTCAGACTCTGACGATGACAAAGAGGTACTTTCTTCCTTATCTCGTTCTAAACTTGAATTAGGTTTATCAGAACTTATAAAAAGGTATCAACTTCTTCTAAGTAAACACAAAACTCTGAAAAAGACTTTTGTGGTTGCCTCTGAGAACTCTACTAAGAGCGAACCAAATACCTCTGATTTAAATGAAAAAAAAAACTTTAGAAAAGTTTAATGCTGCTCTAAAAAGTAAAGTTTCTAAACTAGAAGAAGAAATTATTTCTAACATATCTGTTACCAATGAAGTAATCAGATATGATAGAGCTTTTCAGCACTTCCTTGCTAAAAGCATAGATAGAAGCAAGATGGCTTCAATGATCTATGGAGTTAGCAGAAACGGAAGTAGAGGTCTAGGATATTCAGGACCATCAAAATCAATTGATGAGACTCTGAGTATTAAACTAAAACCTCTGTATGAACATTTTGTGCCTGCTGGCACCGAGCTGAAATGTTCAAAACTAGAAGGTTATGAGTCTGTTGCACCATAATCACAGACACAGAAGAAAACTTCTAAGTCTAAATATCATGCACAAATTTCACTTGATTATCCTGTTGCACGAAAATCCAAAGGTGTCAGAACCTCTGGAAAAACTAACAAGAAAGGGCCCAGAAAATGGGTACCTAAGAGTGAGATAATCTATGTTTCAGACATCCTTGATGGCGCCACTGAAACACCAGTCATGGTACCTGGACAGTGGATGCTCACGACACATGACGGGAGAAAGGAGTATGTTCCAAGATTTAGAAGTTAAGTCTGGAGGCGTCGTTGGTTTCGGAGGAAACCAGAAGGGAAAGATCATTAGCTCTGGAACTGTTGGTAATGGTAAACTTCCTTCCATCAACAATGTTCTTTTAGTTAAGGGTCTAATGCACAACTTATTGTCAATTAGTCAACTTAGTGACAATGGTTATGACGTTATATTTAATCAAACGTCCTGTAAGGCTGTTAGTCGGAAGGATGGGTCAGTTCTGTTCAATGGTAAGAGGAAAAAAATACTTACAAAATTAAATTATTAGATTTGAAAAATCATAATGTAAAATGTCTTCTGTCCATTAATGAAGAGCAATGGGTCTGGCACAGACGTCTGGGTCATGTTAGCTTGAGAAGAATTTCTTAGCTGAACAAGCTAGGACTTGTCAAGGGCTTGCCTAATCTGAAGTATTCTTCAGATGCTTTTTGTGAAGCATGTCAGAAAGGCAAGTTTTCAAAAACTTCCTTTAAAGTAAAAACGAATGTTTCTACCTCTAAACCATTCGAACTTCTTCACATTGATTTATTTGGACCAATGAAAACTGCTTCAGTTAATGGAAAGAAATATGGACTAGTCGTTGTTGATGATTACAGTCATTGGACATGGGTAAAATTCTTAAGACACAAGGATGAGTCACATTCTGTGTTTGCTTCCTTCTGCACCCAAGTGCAAAATGAAAAGAATTGCAAAGTTGTCAGAGTCAGAAGTGATCATGGTGGAGAATTTGAAAACAAAGAATTTGAAAAACTTTTTGATTCTTATGGCATATCCCATGATTTCTCTTGTCCTAGAACTCCACAACAGAATGGGGTTGTAGAAAGAAAGAATAGGACATTGCAAGAAATGGCTCGCACTATGATCCAAGAAACTGACATGGCTAAGCACTTTTGGGCAGAAGCAATTAACACAGCATGTTATATTCAAAATAGAATCTCAATAAGACCTATTTTGGGTAAGACTCCCTATGAATTGTGGAAGAATAGAAAGCCTAACATCTCTTACTCTCATCCTTTTGGATGTGTTTGTTTTATGTTGAACACTAAAGAGAATCAGGGCAAGTTTGATTCCAAAGCACAGAAGTGTCTGTTGTTAGGATATTCTGAACGCTCAAAAGGCTACAGAGTCTATAACACAGAATCACGAATTGTGGAAGAATCAATTCATGTCAGATTCGATGATAAGCTTTACTCTGAAAAGTCAAAGCTAGTTGAAAAGTTTACAGATTTGGAGATCAGTTTTTCAGAACCTAAGGAAAAGGCAGAAGAACCCAAAGATTCAGAAGCTCCTACTTCTGATATTGTTATTGCTCCCTCTGATCCTCCACAACAAAAGAAAAGCAGAGTTGCAACTTCACACCCTGAAGAATTGATTCTGGGAAATAAGGACGCTCATATCATAACCAGATCAACCTTTAAACCTTCTGAAGAAACACTTATGGGTTTGGTGTCCTTGATCGAGCCAACATCTGTTGATGAAGCTCTTCTGGATAAAGACTGGATTCTGGCGATGGAAGAAGAACTTAACCAGTTTTCAAAGAACAATGTTTGGGATCTTGTTCAGAAGCCTAAAGGTGTCCACGTTATTGAAACTAAATGGGTATTCAGAAACAAGCTCAATGAGAAGGATGAGGTTGTCAGAAACAAGGCACGACTGGTTGCACAAGGTTATAGTCAACAAGAAGGAATAGACTATACAGAAACCTTTGCTCCAGTCGCTAGGTTAGAAGCTATTCGACTATTAATTTCCATTTCTGTAAATCATAACATCATATTATATCAGATGGATGTTAAGAGTGCATTTTTGAATGGCTATATTACAGAAGAAGTTTATGCCAAACAACCTCCTAGATTTGAAAATTCTGAAAAATTAGATTTTGTTTTTAAACTTAAAAAATCTCTCTATGGTCTGAAACAAGCTCCCAGAGCTTGGTATGACATATTGCATAGTTTTCTGTTAGAAAATAACTTCACTAGAGGAAAGGTTGACACCACTCTCTTCTATAAAATGAACAAAAATGACATACTTATAGTTCATATTTACGTTGATGACATTATTTTTGGTTCTGCTAATCCCTCTCTTTGTGAAGAGTTTTCTAAGCTAATGCGGGCAGAATTTGAGATGAGTCTGATGGGTGAATTAAAGTTCTTTCTGGGAATTCAAATTGACCAAAGATCAGAGGCTACTTACATTCATCAAAGTAAGTATACCAAAGAACTTCTGAAGAAATTCAACATGATGGATTGTACACCAGCTAAAACTCCAATGCATCCAACATGTATTCTGGAAAAGGATGAGGTAAGTGGAAAGGTTTGTCAGAAGCTCTATCGTGGTATGATAGGCTCTCTTCTGTACTTAACTGCTTCTAGACCTGATATTCTTTTCAGTGTTCATTTGTGTGCTAGATTTTAATCAGATCCTAGAGAATCTCATTTAACTGCTGTTAAAAGAATTCTAAGGTATCTGAAAGGAACTATTAACCTTGGCCTGATGTATGAGAAAACATCAGAGTACTCTCTTTCTGGTTACTGTGATGCAGATTACGCAGGAGACAGATTGGAAAGAAAAAGCACTTTTGGAAACTCTCAGTTTCTCGGGAAGAATCTGATCTCATAGGCAAGCAAGAGGCAATCAACAATTGCTCTCTCAACAGCAGAAGCAGAGTACATATCGGCGTCTCTGTGCAGTACGTAGATGTTGTGGATGAAGAACCAATTGGAAGATTATCAGATACATGAGAGTAACATCCCTATCTTTTGTGATAATACTGCTGCTATCTGTTTAAGTAAGAATCCAGTCTTACATTCTAGGGCTAAGCACATAGAAATTAAACATCATTTTATCAGAGACTATGTTCAGAAGGGAATTTTATGTTTAAAATTTATAGGTTCAGACCATCAATGGGCTGATATTTTTACAAAACCCTTGGCTGAAGATAGATTTTTATTTATTCTGAAGCATCTAAAAATGGACTATTGTCTAGAGTAAGATTTCCTCAGAATCATATGTGTTTAGTCAGAGTCTGAAGATGTTAGATTTTCATTTAAACACAGAAGCATTTGTTTTAACCTCAGTTATCAGAAGATGCTTTGTCAGAAGTGTCTCTGATCAGAAGGAAACCTTTTGGTTTTCCAGACTCTTAGGATATCAATACGTGTCACTTAATTAAAGGGTGATTAACGCGTGAGCAGTACTTTTCTTGGAATTGGTTAAATCATGATTACGTTTAGTTATTAATCCCCATTATTATGTTTAATTTTTCACGTCTACTCAACTTCTCTCCACTTACACATTATATACTCGCTCACATCACTTCATTCCACACTTTATTCTTAGAAACCCTAAAACCCCTTCACTTCTCTGCAACTCCATTATCTTCATCAATGGAGGAATCATCTCAAACTATCTCCAAAGCTAAGTTACTTGAATATCAGTGTATTATTCCTGAAAAATGTCATATCTCTCTCGACACGCCTGTTGATGAACTTCAAGTTCTTAGTGAATCCATGGTTTACTTCAAAAACCTCAGGGATAATGGATGCGATCTTACTCATACTCTCATTTCTCAAGGATGGGATGGTTACTTTAAGAGATTGCAAGGATCCTCACTTCCAAACTTGGTCAAAGATTGCTGGATTCATGCAATCACTAGTAGACATGTCATTATTTCTACCGTGCTTGGAAGACGGATCATCATCACCGAAAAGACAATCAGTGATCTAATCTCTCATGAGGGAAAGGCAAGAAAAGGAAAAGTGACGATGAAGGACCGTCAGCAAAGAAGATGAAGATAGTATCTACAGATCAAAGTAAGTCATTTGAATCATCCTCTGGCATTGCATCAGGTTCATCTCTTCCCATCTCATCAACCCAACCATTTTTATCCACTCGTCCACCAATAGTTTCTACTGTTGTCACCACCTCTCCAATACTTGTGTCTGAAATAATCACTACTTCAACCATTTTTATCCAACCAACACTTGTCCCATCTGTTTCACCTTCTCCAATCATTCAAACCACTAAAGAAATTCTCCCCAAACATCCAACAACAACCATCTCACCTTCACCAACTTCAAAACCTACTCCAGAATCCATAATTAATAATCCTGAAATTTCTCTAGAAAATGATATAATCATTATTGATGACTCTATTGAAGTTGATCTAGCATTGCCTGAAAATCAAACCTATGACCTCCCTCTCAACCTAGATGAAGAAATATCTGTTTTTAAGAACAGTGTGGTTGCAAGGTTCAAGGCACTTTCTGATGAATCAAATTCTAGTGAAAACCCCTCTGATTTGGGTGTTACATGGGATATATTCAATTAGTGGATGGCTGAAGAATTTCAGAAGTTTCAAGATTGTTTTGTTCAGACAAAAGGTTATTTCGTTCAAGAAGCTGAGAAGAGGTTGCAAGAAAAGAAGGAAGCTGAAGCTAAGCTAGCTGCAGAAAAGGAACTGGCTGAAAGATTAGCTACAGAAGCTAATAATCAAGCAGAAGAAGCCACAATTGTCACAATTGTCAACACCTCTGCACCTGCTTCCTCTTTTGAATTTGTCCTTGAGCATTTGGCACGAGCAATTGATGGACTTAAAAAGGATCAACAAACTATAAAGGACGAGCAGAGGATTTTCAGAGAAAGCTTTTCAGAGCAGAAAATTGTCAATAACTCTCTACAGAATATACTTCGGCAAATTCTGAACAAGTTGTCTCCAAACCCTTCATCCTCTGGAACCTATGAACTTAGGCACTTAGGCTCTTTTCATTATTGATCTGGACATTAGGATCCTGCTTTATTTTAATCTTGTTTTGGTCTTTCTAATATTAATGAAATCTTTTCTTTTTTATTATGACAAAAAGGGGGAGAAATATAATATGAACGTAATATTTTGATTCACATAATCAAATTCTGAAAAACAAGCTGCTACATTTTAACCAATAAACTTCTGTTTCTGTTAGATTTGTTTTCTTGTTTCTTTTTCAGGAAATATGAAATCTGAATACTTTTGGTATCCAATGTGTTTGACTCTAAGATATCAAGATTTCAATTGGCACAATTGGCTTCTGAAAACTGAGTAAAGACTCTAAAGATCTCAATATCTGACCTATTGCAACCAGGGGGAGTTCACCCAGAAGGTTCGCAAGTCAGGATATTTGATCTTCATCCAATCTGAGACCCAGGGGGAGATTCTAATCGGAAGGATAAGTATTCCTTAACCTTCTTACTCTGATTACTTTTTATGTTATGTACAAAATTGTGTCATCAAAATACATAGTTTTGTCATCATCAAAAAGGGGGAGATTGTTAGAACAAGGTTTGGTTCTGCAATAATACCTCTGAGGTTTTATGATAACAAACAAGTATGTTTGTATGAATAATTTTGGTATTCTAATGTTTGTTATTTTTGAGAATTTACCAAACAGGTTCTGCTTCTGATAAATAGCGTGGCTAAGTTATTAGAAGAGAATTGTTGCGCTTCTACGCTACATATTATTCTGCTGAACCATAGCATTTACTTCAGAAGACTCTGAAGTTGCATGAATCTGATACAATGACTTAAGAAAACAAGTTCTGAAGATTTGAAGACAGAAGTTCTGATGGAGAAGTCCAGATGCTGAAGACTTAAGAAAGCAAGTTTTGAAGATCTGAAGATAGAAGTTTTGATGAACAAGTCCAGATGCTGAAGACTTATGATTATGAAGACAACGGGTTCTGAAGACCAAGTGCAGAAGACTCTGAAGATGTAGCTCTGCAGACTCTGAAGATGTAGCTCTGCAGACTCTGAAGACTTGAAGCTCTTAAGACCTAAGTTACGTTTTCCCTTCTTCTAACTCATGCTCTCTGAAGCCTCTGAAGTCTGGAAGTTGAGAAGACTAAGCAATGTGGTACAATAGTGCAACAGTACAAGGACACACTGCTCCACTCCGGATAGGACGGATGCAAATGTACTATTTGTCCCCCACGATCCTTCAAGCCGCCATAATTCTGAAATGTCAGAAATATCCTTCAACCGTCATATTATACATGGCTATATAAAGGCGTGAAGACTTCAAGAATGGTCACTGTAATTTTCACTGTTTATACGCTGTATAGTTAATATCATTCTTAAGTCAATACTGTTCTGAAAATCGGTTTACTCATCTGCTTGTGTAGAAGCATCACTATTGTAAACAAATCTTTGTAACAAACAGTTGTTTGTGTTCCCTAAAGGACCAGTTGGGTAAAAATTTTTAGGAAGACTAAGACAGTGTGTCTTATTGTGGTTAGTCACTTGCAGTTGGCTTGTGCATTATATTCCTTAAGGGACCGGGTAGGTCAAAATTCTTAAGAAGTCTAGAACTAGTGTGTCTTAGAGGTTGTTAGTCACCAGCAGTTGGCTAGTGCCATTGTAATCAGTTTGTTTATAGTGGATTAAGTCCTCGTTTGAGAGAGGTGAAATCACCTTGGCGGGTGGACTAGACTAGCTTGAGGATTTCTCAAGTGAACTAGTATAAACATATTGCATTCTTTCTTTTCAGTTTTTCTTCCTTTATTATCAAGAAGTGAAGTTTGTTTGTAAAGGGGATTATTATTAACAAATAGTTTTTATTTTCAAAAACCCAATTCAAACCCCCCTTTCTTGTGTTTTTCACACCTTCACAATACACAATCCAATACCTAAAGGCTTATGGATATGTGTGATACCTACGCCTATCACAGTGCATAAGACGATACACAGGAAGGCTTACAAAGCCTAGAGAGCCAATGACTCTCAAATCCCTAAACCCTTATATTTTATATAAGAACTAAGTTACAAAAAGGTATCTATCTCACCTCATTCAGTCCTAGGTCTAGGTCTTCTTTTATAATCTTCTGTTTCCTTCGGCTTTGAATCTTCTATTTATTTCTTTCTTGTTCCATGTTCTGATTGCTCCTTAAATCTTGCAACAAATTTAGAAACATCCTGCAATATCAGATCAAGATGTCGAGACATTCATTAGGACATCATATCTGACCAGTCTTCTTTCATCAGACTTCTTCATGTTTCAACATATCTTTTGACATTTTGTTCTTCCAAAAATTTGCTCAAATTAGCAGAGCTTTCAATCTCCCCCCTTTTGACAAATTTTTGGTTAAAACTCCTTTGGTAGAAATTTTGGCGTTTGGCAGATATGATTGGAACACTTCTGAGACTCTTTCTTACCCCTGAAATTCCTAGTTGTGTGTTGGTGTACATGAGGAAGAGTATATAACTTACTCCCCCTCAAACCAGTACTTGCCACAAAGGGATAAATCTTCCTCTTAATGGGCATAAGAGAACCTATAAGAAGGTCCAGAAAGAGCTTAAGACGAAACAGTTGTATCATACGTAACACAGAGTCCATAGAGAATGTAACTCAGGTCACAAGACACAACCTGCTTCATAACTCAGATCACAAGGCACAAAGGGAAAGACTCAGATAGAATGTTAGAACATCCTCTCCAACATCCTTGCAACACAACTACAAAGATGAACCAGATGTGTGCTGAAATACCCATCCCCTCACAACCATTTTCCCCCTTTTTACCCAAAAATTGACAAAAGTAGCCAATACAGTTCCATATCCATATGTTACTTACCCAAACACGAATGAAAGACATGATGAATCAACCCCCAACCTGGAATACCATAAACAAATGCATGCTTTAAATACCCAAACAGTTTCTCTAGAGATTCACAATCCAAAGAAGTTACTGCTGAACAATTCAATGGAAAAATAAATTTAGGTAGGTAAATTCAATGTTAATAACTGTGCACCGCCCAACTAGGATAAGACTGTTTCAATTTTTAAGAGTAACCGTCCAAAACAGCCAGTTGTGACCCACCCTCAAGTCTTAAAAAAATGTCCTGACACTTTGTCGGGCTTGTTCAGTCCATCTGAAGCATAGTCTCCATCCTTTTGATGAGTCCCAAGAATAATCCTTTTAAGCAGAAGAAAAATAACACTAACCAAGATGTTACAATATTTCTTCAAACATCTCCCAGTTAGCCACCAAGACACCCAAGATACTTGTATTGACACTTCAATGATGGAATCATCTTTAAAGTGTCAAGTCCCCCACGACCTGCAATAACAGTATAATGTAAAGATATCCTTCTTGACATCCCATCTCCAAAATAATCATAGTTTGCTTGTCCTCTAAACAATCTTGATTCTAAACTGCACCCCTGTAGTAATAGATCTTAGATCAAAGAGCAACTCCCCCTATCTAAGATAATCAGTGCTCTTCCAATGAACACTTATGTAGATGAATGGAAAACATAAGACGCATCTTCATGTCTTCAAGAGCGCACCCTCTGTCCAACCCACCTGTTGAACACAATCATTAACTGCACTTGTTGCTTCTTCTGACAAGAAACAATAATCACTCACACATGAACAATATCATGCTTCCCGTGAGATCACATTAGGATCAACATCCTAAATTAACAAACTATTGGATTGAGATCAAAGCTCCATTGATCCCTCTCTTCTTGAACCCATTTATACACCACACAAATTCCTCTTGAATTCTCATGTATAGCCCTCCATGTTCCTTGAGATGAAACCCAATTGATCTGGAATGCTCCGCATTCCTCAAAGAGATACCTTACCTCTTAGTTTGTTATCTTCTTAACGATGTCATATATCGTATACATGCTCCAGAACTTCTCACCTTCCCAAATTGATATGCTTCTCTCTAGCATGACTCGTAGTAGGGGCGGTATCCCCTTCACAAGTTTTTCTACTGACCTTAGCAAGGCCAATAAATTAGATAGACACTCCATAATCCAAGACACTCATTCCTTCATCATTCTCCCATATGATAACCTGGAATACTTCTGATTCTCCTGGTGAACATCCACTTCCATATTCTGAATACATCAGAAACCAGACCTTCATGTAACCAACTTGTGATCCACTACAGTCTTACCAAAACCTTCACATCAGACTTCCAAGACAGTCCTTTACCCATCATTCTCCCGTATGAAAATTAAATACCTCTTAGACAAGATGTGAGTGTCAAGTTCCACACTCAGAACTTAGAATCATACTCCAAGGATAACCAACCCAGAAGATGTTCTAACATCAGTTAGGACATTCTACACATATCATAGACACCAATCTACATAGTTCTAGATATGATCCACCATTGGACTTACTATCTGCATAGTAATCCAACTGAAGATCTTCAAACAACACTGCGCCACCAGCTTGATCAACAAGAACTCCAGATACCAAAGAGAGAAATAAACTCATCCACCAAAAGAAGGTAATCTTCCATAAACTGAGAACTTCTGTCACAAGCTCCAAGATAGATAAGAATCAACACCTCCTGACATTTTCAACCAACTACCCTTCTGCCCAAGAGTAATTTGTTCCAAGCACCCTGCTTGAATGCGCACTAAAGATCAACCAAATGCCACTATTTGATTCATCTTAAGTTTTTCACAACTCCCACAAGATACACTGATCCACCAATGAAATCTGATCTTCAAGTTACATGAACTACTTGCTCCATAGCAAGACATCTTGGATCCACTAAGCCTTAGACATGTAACATCTTCTCCATCCACAGCTCCCATAAACTGCATGAGATAGACCTTTTTGAAGCATCCATAACATCCATTATCTTGTAGATCAACTTATCCTAAGCTGATGTGCCACATCACCAGCTGAGATTCTGATGTTAAGCTTGATGTCAGAATATTCTGATACGACATCCAGCTGCTGAATTCAGCTCTTCCTTCTGCCACTTAGAAGAACCTCCTCCCTATTACAGAACAAGAGTTCCATGCTCTCATAAACTTGATTCAACAACCAAGTTTGAGTAGACAACCTTCATCCTGCTTAATCTTATCACAGATATTCCATTCAAGCTCACACCTTGATGAATAACCGCTTTGAAACTCCAAAGAACTCACACCTGCAACGTCTGATTCTTCAAAAGATAAGTAGTCCTAGACTACACCATAGCCATACCAAAGAATGCCACTTTCCTTAGTAGAGCAGTCTGTAGAAAGTTATAGATTACTGCCACTTAACCTTAACCTCCAAGATGAGAAAGATCTCATGCTCCTAGGTACCTAGATCAGAAATAAACTGATCCAAGTTGTGCCATCACCAGCACTCCATTCTAGACAAGTCACTTGCCAAGACACTTTCCAGATAAACACCAGATGCTTATAGTAACAACTTGAACACACTTGCTGCACTCCAATACTCCTAGATCATAAATAAACTAATCCAAGAACTATCCATCAAGATTATGATGTCTTCTTCATCTTCCACATCCCCATTGTCTAGACCAATTTCTTGCCAAGAAACTCTCTAGAGATCAGATGCTTCTGCTACACCACACTGAAGCAGATTATTAGGTCAACACCTAAGATAAATATATCCTAAAGCTTATGCAGTACCCCTCCCATGATTTCTCATAAACCAGATGAAGAGATGTTCCAACATCGTGTTGAACATCAACAATCTTGAACTTCACATACAAGGATAATCAATTAAATACTTGTGAGTAACACAAATAGCAATTGATCTTAAATCCTTGTTTAATAATCCTGTTTCACTGTTGAAGCCACACTCCAACAAATCACTTCATGAACACTTATCTAGTATTCAATCTTTTGCAAGTATCTTCTTTAACAAACACATTGTTGAGATACCAAGGCCGCCACCCTTGACTCAAGTAACTAAGATTCTCTCTGAACGAACCCTATTTACCTCAACAGTTCTGAAAACTCCATTTAGATTGGATCCACCTTAGGATTAAGAGAGATGAATCCTTCCTTGCTGTTTTGGATGGTGAAAATAAATCACCTCTACTTTCTTCAGATTTGTGTTTCACAGAAACACCTTCTAGTCAGAAGAATAACTAGAAGACTGCAGATGCACGACTGAGACGCCTTTATGAGTGGACTTGAGAGAATTCTCAGGTATCTTTGACAACTTAGCCGATCAATAATTTATCAAGCTCCCAGAGCAAGAACTTGATAAACCTAAACTCAACTCTTCTCCTCTTCAACTGACTTCAAACTGCACCATGGGACCAAGCTTCCAAGTACCAAGTCACCATAACAGACATCTTCCAACAACTCTTTCCATTCCATCGCTCCTGACTTTGGAATAAAAAGATGCAGATATCTTCACATATAGAGGTCGAAGATTGAGATCTTCCACCATCTGTCTTCGGTAACAACTCCAGAATCTTATAATTCCAGAGCTCTTCCATCAGAAACATATGCAGCGGAAGCACCAAGGAACAAATTCTGCTTGCCCTAATAAGATGTCAGAACATCTTATAAGACACCCCAACAAGAGAAATAACCACTTCTCCTGCAGTTGTTATAGAACCTCCTCAGCACCATGAACAACTACCGGGTTATTACCTTCGATTCAGAACATCCATCCCATCCATTAATACCCTTGGATATGTCTGAATTGATTGATCTGATCTTCAAATATCCTCCTTGTTTAAACGCAAGAAAGTATCTCCCAAAGATCTCATCCAGAAACAAACAGGAAACTAAGCTCTAATACCAATTGAAATTCTGGCAAGGCAGACAGCAGATATCCTAACACATGTCAAGACATTGTTCTGCATAATTATTTAAACAAGAACAGAATAGCAGACTGATACTTTGAATATCAAAACTGCAGACACGCAGATGTTTCGACATCTGTTCCAACATGTTCATCAAGACCAATAACAGAATATGTAAATCTGCGGAATGATAAAAAAACACAGCAATTATTAACCCAGTTTGGTGCAATTCACCTACATCTGGGGGATACCAATCCAGGAAGAAGACTCCACTATCTGTAGAATTATCATAAATCTAAACTCCCCCGTTTACAACTTTATCTCCTAATCTCTACCCAATGAAATCCTTATCAAAGACCACCCTCTTTGATATGAGAATCACCACTCACTTCCTTTAATCACAATCTATGATATCTAAACCATCCCTGTTGATACAGAATTCTATTAAGCATACTTGACCAACACGCTATCTTGAATTTGCTTCAAAGCTTCATCCAAGAACAATACACAATCCAATACCTAAAGGATTATGGATATGTATGATACCTACGCCTATCACAGTGCATCAGACGATACACAAGAAGGCTTACAAAGCCTAGAGAGCCAACAACTCTCAAAACCCTAAACCCTTATATTCTATATAAGAACTAAGTTACAAAAAGGTATTTATCTCACCTCATTCAGTCCTAGGTCTAGGTCTTCTTTTATAATCTTTTGTTTCCTTGGGCTTCGAATCTTCTGTTTATTTCTTCCTTGATCCATGTTCTGATTGCTCCTTAAATCTTGCAACAGATTTTGAAACATCCTGCAATATCAGCTCAAGATGTCGAGACATTCATTAGGACATCATATCTGACCAGTCTTCTTTCATCAGAATTCTTCATGTTTAAACATATCTTTTGACATTCTATTCTTCCAAAAATTTGCTCAAATCAGCAGAGCTTTCATCATCCATGAAGACTTCCATGTTATTCTCTAAGAAGTTAGATAAAATCGACATCATGTAGTACTGGAAAGTAGCAGACGCATTGCATAGCCCATAAGGCATTCGTCGGTAGGAAACCGAACCATGGGGGTAAGTGAATGTCGTAATCTCTTGATCACTAGGGTGAATGGGGATTTGGAAAATCCCCGAGTAACCATCAAGATAGAAAAAGTTGGAGTGCTTGGTCAAGGGCTCAAGCATTTGGTCAATGAAAGGTAGCAGAAAATGGTCTTTTCAGGCTTCCTATAGTCGATACCCATTCTCCACCCCGTCACAGTTATATTGGAAACATGATCTCCCTTTTCATTTTTAATAACTGTCATGCCCCCTTTTTAGGTACAACTTGAACATGACTATTCCACTTACTATCGAAGATGGGATAGATTATCGCGGCCTCTAGAAGTTTAAGCATGTCCTTTATAACTACCTCTTTCATATTGGGATTTTTCCGACTCTGGTGTTCTCTAGAGGGCTTATAATCATCCTAGAGCATTACATTATGTATACAAACATAGGGGCTAATAGCTTTCAGGTGATTTATAGTGTACCCCATGGCTTTTGCGTACTTCCTAAGAACTGCAAGGAGTTTTTCAGCCTTGGCTTCCCCTAAACTAGCATTCGCTATCACGATCTGGTTTCTCTTTTTGTCCAAAAATTCCTACTTGACGGTTAGTGGGAGTTGTTTCAATTCTATTTGGGATTTTTTTTGCTCAGGCTCATCGCCTTGTGTTACAAGTGCTTCAAAGCTTTGTTGATAGGAAATGGTACTTTTGTCCAGTATCTCATCATAGGCTTTTACTTTGATGTTTACTATATTGATTTTGGCACTATCACGCAAACACACTTCCAACTTATTAGTCGGAGGAGGTCCTGATGCACTCTCTCGAACACAAGTGGTGATAATATTGACTAAGCAACAAGAATCCCTCAAATAAGGGTTTTTCATGAGTTTTTCTAGAATGAACTCAATTTTTCCTCTCTTACCTCAAAGTTCAACTTTCCTCTCTTGACATCTACGATGACCCCGTCGTAGCTAAGAAAGGCCTACTAAAAATTATCAGGATTTTGGGATCCTCACCGATGTCCATTATGATAAAGTCAACTGGCACATAATATTATCCAACTCTCACCAGAACATCCTTTAACACACCTATGGGGTACTTAATTGATCTATCACAAAGTTATAAAGACACATTAGTCGATTTTATCTCTCTCATATCTAACTTCTTACATTCAAACAAAGTCTTCAGGCTAACACTAGCTACTAGATCACAAAGTGTTCTCTCAAAGTCAATGGTACCTATATGACAAGGGATAAAGAAACTTCACGGATCTTTGAGCTTAGGGATTACCATGTTTTGAATCACGTCTCTACTATCAGTAATCATGGCCACAGTTTCATGGTCCTCTAGCTTTCTTTTATTGGAATGAATCTCTTTTAAGAACTTAACATATGAGGACATTTGAAATAAAGCCTCGGTGCACATTGAGGTGGACCTTTTTAGAAGTTCCACGAACTTTTTGAATTGGGCCTCCACTTTGGCTTTCACAAGCCTTTGTGGGAAAGGAACAATAGGTTTATAGGGAGGGGAAGCAACATAGGGTGCTTCCTTCTCGACCTCTTCAACAACCTCCTATTTGGGTGGTATTGGCTAATAAGTGTGTTTTGTATCGCTTTTGTTAGCATTTTTCCGTATCGTTTCATTACGTTTCGCATACTTTTCCTTGTTTTTCTGCATTTTATGCTTTGGTGCTTTGTTTCTGTCATTTTCAGGTCCATATGATCGTACCGGAATAAAAGGGGATCAAATAAGGTAAAAATCAATGAAAAGCGCGAAATTCGGAAGTCCCCCGTACAAAGACCAGAGGTCTATTACAGGCGCCCGTAACAGCTTGCATGAAGACTTCCCTTCTTTTCATCGCTTGGACAAAAAACTGAAGCCTGTTACGGGTGCCTGTAACTAGAGGTGGCAATTGGATCCATTAAAGCAAAATCCATTCAATCCATCCATCAAAAAATCCATCCAATCCATCCACCACATAAAAAGTAAGTTAATGGATTTGATTAAATCCATCCATTTATATGCACGGATTGGTTCAATCCATCCAACATATTTTAAGGATCCAATGGATTATTTTTATCTCTGTTAGATTTATTTTTTAAAAAATAATTAAAAATGGATTTTTTTTAAAAAAGAATTTATTTTTTTCCAAAAAAATGAATTTTTTTCCCCAAAAAAACTGATCTTTTTTTCGAAAAAAAAATCGATTTTTTTTCCCAAAAAAACCTATTTTTTTTCTGAAAAAAAACCGACTTTTTTTTCGAAAAAAAATTGATTTTTTTTTTCGAAAATAAACTGACTTTTTTTTCAAAAAAAAAAATGACTTTTTTTCCCGAAAAAAACTGCTTTTTTTTCGAAAAAAAAACTGATTTTGTTCGAAAAAAAACTGACTTTTTTTTTCTGAAAAAAAAACCGATTTTTTTTTCGAAAAAAACTGACTTTTTTTTCCCAAAAAAAAAACTGATTTTTTTTCCTGGAAAAAAGCCGATTTTTTTTTCCGAAAAAAAAAACCGACTTTTTTTTCCCGAAAATAAACCGATTTTTTTTCCGTAAAAAAAACTGACTATTTTTTTTCCGAAAAAAACTGACTTTTTTCCTGAAAAAAAGCCGACTTTTTTTCTGAAAAAAAAAACCGATTTTTTAAAAAAAAAAAAAATCAATTTTTTTAAAATAAAAAAAATGGATGGATGGATATCCATCCATTAAAAATATGTTAATGGATGGATTGGATGGATTTTATTCTTAACGGATGGATTGGATTGGATAATTGTAAGAAAATTTTAGTGGATTGTTAATGGACTAATGGATTGTTTTGATCAATCCATTAACAATCCAATCCATATCCATCCAATCCATCCATTTTGCCACCCCTACCTGTAACGCGTGTTACGGCCCGCAACAGGAGTGAAAAAAACACAACTTTTTGTTTCCTTTCTTGGCGATTTGTGACAATTTGAAGTTTCCAACACTTAGCTGATATGATGGATTTGACATTATGAGGGCATTGAGTGAACTTTATTTTTCATGTTTTATTTTGAATGCCATAAAACTCATAGGTTATAGGAGTTTTGGGGCATCAAGTTTTTATCGTACTTTTCGGAATTTCTCTGCTACTTTACTATAAAAGTCTCTTTGGAGCATTTGGATCTTATTTTTTATTGCAAGCAATTTTATTCAGGTTATTCTATTCCTTTCTATTGCTTTCACTTTTGTTATGGATTGTATGCATTCTTTGTTTTATGTCTTTTCTCACCATGAGTGAGTAGTCCTTTAAGGATTAAGGGTCATGAGACCTAACTCATGACTCTCTGTATAATAATCTATATATGATACAAGGATTGAAGCATTTTTATTTTGAAAGTTCTTAGGTATTGATAGTGTTCCGAAAGGACTCGTATCAATACCTGAAAACATATTTTTTAAACAACCATTCTGATGTTAAGAAAGTACTCGGAAGAGGTTGAGAAATGTTCCTTTATAATAGACCACGCGATAACAATGAGGTTTCGATAAATAACTTTGAATAAGCAAAAGCTGACAAATTATTTATCGAAACCAAGATAACACACTGGCGAAAGCAGGTGTTATCTACAAAATCTATTCTTCTATAATTATTGTGAAAATCCTTGTAGCAAGCCAATTTTATCATATAGAGATGTTAGAGTAAGGGATTGTGACCCTAAATCCTGTTTGTTTTGAATATTTTTCCAACTTTTACTTATTTAAGCTGTTTTCAAAAGTGCTTATTCAAATAAGTTATTTTAGCTTAAGTGCTTTTTCACTTAAGTTTGTCTATTTTCAATCTTTTGATTGCCCTAGATTTACACCGATAAAATAGAAATCGGTAGTTAACCATTGGTCCTTGTGGCTCAATATTCTTTTTACTACTCTGACAGTAGTCGTGCACTTGTTGTGTGTCATTGGCACATTCTTTTCAACCTCTCTTCTCTCTCTCTCATACACACACACACACACACACATACACACACACTAAAACTGCCCACTTGCTTACCACTATGAGTTCTCATAACATTCAAATGTCCATTGGGATTTTGTTTAGGTTGCCCCGGATATGGTCTGGGAGGGACAAAAGAAGCAGATTGTTATTGAGCTACTTGGAAGATTTGAGTCTCCAACATTTTTGTATGGGTGACAATATTGTCAACCTTAGCGTTCAAATGCCTAAGTGCCTCATTGGTGAGGAGGTTTTGATTTCTAAACTCATTGTTTTGAAGGGTTTGCGTCAACACGAAATTTTCCATCAAAATTTCTAGGTTGGATTTCTTAGGCTCGGTTGGGGTAGCTTTTTGGAAACCTGGTGGTCCTATGGCTTGTTGGGGGTTGTTGTTCCTATAAGCAAAATCAGGGTGATCACACTACCCTGGATTATAGGTGTTATAGTACGGATTGTTCCATTGGTTATTGTTCACGAAATTGGCATTTTCTTAGGTGGAACCTCCAACAATGATCATTTGGCAATCTTTATCAGTATGTCCATTAACTCCGCATATCTCACAGTAGAGAGTAGCGAGGGCAATGAAAGAATCAGAGGCAGGAGTAACTGGTATAGAAGGTGTGATGCTTAAACTATCAATTTTTTTGGTAAAGGGCATCCACCGTAGCTTTCATATGGTCAAACACATTAACCTCATAAAGACCACTGGTATTAGGGGTAGACTTAGAGGCAACTTGTAGCACGTTTCCACATTTGAGGTGGTTTTTGGCCATCTCTTCTATCAAGTTATAGGCTACATCATAGGGACTATTCATTAGGGCTCCCCCAGAAGCCGCATCTAAGGTCATCCTTGTAGAGTAAAAGAGACCATTGTAAAAGGTATGGATAATCACCCACTTATCAAGCCCGTGAAAATGGCATAGTATTAACAAATATTTATAATGCTTCCACGCGTCAAACAATGATTCCCCAACTTCTTGCCTAAAAATGTTAATCACATTCCTAACTTGGGTCATTTTACTTGGCAGAAAGTACTGCGCAAGAAAGGCCGATTTCAATTGGGTCCAAAAAGTATTAGAATTAGCGGGAAAGGATTAAAGCCACGTCCACGCACGATCTCTCAATGAAAATGGGAATAAAAGAAGGCATATGGCGTTTTGGTTAACACCATTAGCCTTAACGGTACCACAGTTATCCACAAAGATCGACAGGTGAAGATTTATATTTTCATAAGGTAAACCGGAAAATGGATTTTGTTGCACCGTACCAATCAAAGAAGGTTTTAATTCAAAATTAGTTGCCGCAATCAGTGGGTGCACAATGCTACAATGTGGTTCCTCTTCGGTAGGAATTACATAATCCTTAAGAGGTTTAGTATCAACTACCAAAATATCCATAGCATGCAATCTATGATTCCAGCGTCTCTCGAGTAAGAAACACTTGATTTCGTTCACAAGCTCAACTAAATTTGCAATAGAATGAGTTCTTTGCATACAAGAGCAGCGAGGACCACAGAAGACAAACACAGTAAAAATAAATTGAATAATAAAGCTCTAGTATATGTGGTGATCAAACGGTAATTCAATATTAGACACAATTGGTCCCCAATAACGGCGCCAAAAACTTGGCACGACACAAGTACACGACTGTGCAAAGTAGTAAAAAGATATCGAACCATAGAAACCAATGGAATGAAAACAACTTATTTGTAAAATCACTTAACTTCCAATTGAGGCAAATAGGACATAGGGTTATGGTTTTAACTCTAACACAATCGCACGATCCAAGTCACTTATATTACGAGAATTCCGCATAATTTGTAGAAAATAGATAAATATGGGCACTACCTGCTTTCGCTAACGCATTGCCCCATCGATGACAAATGATACATCTAGTTTTGCACGGTCAAATTATTCGTCAACGATTCGTTACTTTTGCTCAACTATATAGTTTTCTCAAATTCGTCAAAGCGCTTTTATTGGACTCGGTTGTTTAAAAATATGCGCTTCACTATCAACACATATCCTTTCAGATTACAGTCAATATGTGAGAACACCTTACTTTTGTACATAAGCTGGAATGCATGAACTCAGATTATAAAATAAGTTTAGGCAAAAATTCTCGTAATGGATATGTGATAGATCGTACAAAAGGTTATAAGATGATTCTCATAGTCTCTAATAGACAACTCACTCATGGTGAGGGCATACAAAATCAAATCAATATTCGTCATCGAATTCATAATATACAATCCTAATGGATAAGTAATTGAAAAAAAATGAATAAGAAAACCTGATTTAAATTAAGCTTTGATCCAATCTTGCTCCCTTGGAGACTTGAGTACAGAGGAGAAAAATGAGAAATACGTAGAAACTTTGTAGAATAAAACTTGGAGCCAAAACTCATAGCAGGAAAAGAGTTATATAGAAAAATATTAAAAGTAGCATAATATCTTTGGTTCAATGCATATTACGTCAGAATAAGATCAAATCAAATAATGCCTAAGAGCCACAATTATTGAGGATCAATCTAAAAAAGGAAACAAAAGAATTTGGCCCCGCCCTCATGCTACGGCCCGTAGCAACTGCTACGTGTGGCCGTAGCTGGTCCTTGGTGATTGTATTGGATAGGAAGCATGGGAAACCCTAGGAGCCTTTTTTGCTACGGCCCGTAGCAGCTGCTATGGGGTGACCGTAGCAGCTCCCTGGTTTTACTATGAGAAAAACTTGATTTTTGACTCTTTGCCTTATTTTGTTTGTTTTTTATCCCTCTTTGTCTTGGATGCTCAATTAACACTAAAAATAGCAAGAACACACAACCAAAGCGTAAAACATGGTAAACATAAGTAAAAACAATCAAAATACAATGAAATACTAAGAGAAAATGATTAGAAATAACGATACAAAAACCACTCATCACTATGTTAACTCCTCTAGAACAGATGCTATAGGAACAATTTCTTGTTGAGAAAAGTACTTTAGCATCTGAGCAATGTTAAGTGTATTTGATTCATGGGTTGGTTGAGGAGATGATATTATAGAATCCATTGATAGATTCTGGTCATATTTTGGTGAAAGTGTGTGCTCAGATGATGGTTTGGGTTATTTATCTGGTGTTGGTGTGGGTGATTTAGTCATGAGAAAGGAATTGGAAGAATTTAAGTCATTATTAGATATAGAATTCAGATGAATACATGTGGAGACATACTCTGCAGCATCTGAAGTAAGTTGTTCTTCTTCCTTAATGGCCTCAAGAGTCTGAGCAGTAGCTTCTTCTGACACAACAGGAGTACCAACAACAGAAGGACCCTCAACTTCCTTTTCCATATTTTCTGCCTCATTTTCAGCTTCTACTTGCTTCAATGGAGCTTCAGCAATAGAATGCTTTTCCAAAGCTTGATTTAGCATAATAGAGGTTATCAATCTTGCTCCTTCTTTCACAATCTTGGTCCTCTTGAGCAATGGTTGTTCATCTTCTTCTTCTTTTTCTTCAAATTTTTGTAGCACCATCTTCCTTAACTACATCTTCTTGATAGGCTCAGCCAGATCAGAAGTGGTTGCTTTTGGAGGTGTCTTGCCAGTGGCTCCACTCCTAGTATTGGTAGGCATCAAGATAGTTGTGCAGAACACTTCTTAAACCTCCTTTTGAACTGCTGTTTGAAGTACAACCTTCTTATTATATGGCTTCTAAACCACCTTATCAATATCAAAAGCAATTTGCTTTCTTTTTCTTGAAGGCATGTAAGCACTTCCTTTAAGAGCTTCAAGAATGTATTTCATGGTCAGAAGGACTCCAGCCTTTTCTCTGATCTTCTTGATGTATTCCAAAATGACTTTAGGATTGTCTATTTTTGAGATAGATGGGAAGTCATCAATAAATGTAGTCTTGTCATTCCTGATCCCGAGGCTTGCAAAAGGTTGAATCACATCTGTCTTCTTGATAATGTTCATATTCCCTGACACAACAACTGAGAGAATATTCTGATATATCTCATTCATATCTTCATTAACACCAAAACTCATTAGAGTCTCAACCAACCTACTCTGATGAAATAGTTCAAAAAGAAGCCTTGCATAAGGTACATTCTTTTTATTATGTTTTGTTCTTTCCTTGATGGCCTCACTCATGTGATGGGATGTATGCAGGAAGGTTGATCATTTCCTGGTTGACCAAAAACCAGATGAAGTGCTTGTGATCCCAAGAGGTTTGATCAGTGCTTCCTTCTCTTGGAATCAAGCATCCAATCAAGATTATAAAGAGGACTCTGTACTGAACTTTTATGTTTTCACTTTTCTATAGTCTTCAGATTTGACAAACAAACATTGCTTGATTACAGTAGATTCAAGACTGTTATCTTTAGTGCTCAAGGCACATCTACCAATGTTGTCCATTTTCATAAGCTTGGCAATGTGACTCTGAGTGATAGTCACATTAACCCCCATAACAACAGATCTTATCTCCACCTCCTTGAATTCCTCCAGACCCATCTCAACCCTTGACTTCCCCTTGAGATTTCTATTTTTAACAATCTCCTAATTCTCTTTAAGAGTAGCAGAACTTTCATAAAAAAATTCAGCCCTAACCCAGAAATCCTTGACCAAGTAGGGAAAGGTAGGACCATTCAACATTTCAAAGTAGTTTATCCACCCTTGAGCTTCGAAATAGCCTTTTAAGAGAAACCCAATAACCCTAAAAGACTTAAAGTCTACAATTTTCTCAATGATCAACTTTAGATCGTCTTCTCTAAGCATCAAGGTTTTGAGCTTGATTTGGAGAGCTTTTCCAGAGTTTAAAACCATAGGAAATGGATTTGATGAAGATGCCATTGCAATGGGTTTAAGGTTCTAGGAAGGTTTTTAGAAATTTGGTTGTTTTTTTGAGGAGGCTTAAGAACGAATGTGTTGGTAGTGGAGAGAGAGAGAGAGAGAGGGTGTGTGTGTGTGTGTGTGTGTGTGTGTGTGCAGTAATGAAACGTTTAAGTGCCTTTGAGTATAAAAAGGTTTTTATGTTTTGAAAGAAACAAAAATTAATGACAAATGGGCATTATACACAACATTCAAAATATTTTTATCATTAGCCACCAGTTATTATCCAACAGTTTAGAAACCAAGTGTTATAAAACGATTCAGATTCATGACACATAAATGGATAGGTGTTAAAATAAATTTCTCCACTTATGTGCTATCAGAGGTAACTAATCAAATTCTTGGCATCAGAGACTGAGTTGCATTAGATGCTACTATTCATCAGAAGCTAGTTTAGCGTTTATGATCACAATAGCTTTTGATCATCATCAGACTCTTATCCTCCATTCAGAAGCAAGCACTAATCTTTAACAAAATGCATGTTCAGATTCTTTTTGATAAAATCAAATCTTTCAATAGTAAGAGACATGGTAAATGTATCAGCCCATTGATGATAAGTACCAATGATTTGTATATCTACCACACCCTTCTAAACATAGTCTCTAATAAAATGATGTTTTATTTCTACGTGCTTGGTTCGAGAATTTTGAATAGGATTCTTTGTCAAACAGATAGCATCAATATTATCACAAAAGATTGGATTACTGCTTCCACTTATCTGATAGTTTTCCAACTAATATTTCATTCAAGGTAGTTGTGTGCAACAACTTGCAGTTGAGATGTATTCTACTTCTGCTGTTGACAAAGCAATAATTGCTTGCCTTTTACTAGCCAAGGATATTAGGTTTTCACCTATGAATTGATAACTTCCATTAGTGGATTTTCTCTCAATTCTATCCCTAGCATAGTCAGCATCACAGAATACAACTAGCTTATAATCTAAGGGTTTTTTTATAAAGCAACCATATATTGGTTATTTTCTTAAGATACCTAAAGATCCTCTTAACAGCTGTTAAGTGAGTTTCTCTAGGATCTGACTGAAATCTTGCACACAAATGAACACTAAATAATATATCAGGTCTAGAAGCTGTTAAATCAAGTAAAGATTCAATCATACCTCTATACAGCTTCTGACAGAACTTGGTGTTGCTTTCCCCTTTACTCAGGTTATAGTTTAGGTGCATATGAGTGTTCATGACTTTGAAGTCATCTAGATTGAACTTCTTCAGAAGCTCCTTTGTGTACTTTGTCTGATGAACATAAACTACATCCTTGCATTAATTGATTTGAATACCAAGCAAGAACTCCAACTCACCCATTATACTTATCTCTGTAATATCCCATATTCCCTTAAATGCTCAATTGAGTGCCAGTTGAGACTAACTGAGTTCCTATGTATTTTATCTTTTGTCAGTTGAAACAATTTGAGCTTTTATGTGCTCTAAGTGTTGTCAGTTGGGACCAATAGAGTAACCAGTGGACTCTGAAGAGATCAATCTTTATTAAAAGATACAGACCATTATTAATTAATACCCGGAAGGGCATTTTGGCAACAATAATAATAAGTCAATTAGTCTAGTAGTGAGAAAATATCATTTGAGATATTTATTTCCCACAAATTGTTACTAACCACACAATATAATATATTATTATATTGGTATGTGGTAGAAAGAAGAAGTAAAAAGTGGGTAAGAAGAGATAAGAAGAAAGAGAAAAAAGATCAGAGAGAGGAAGAAAAACGAAAAGGAAGAAAGAAATGAGAGAAAGAGATAAAGAAATAAAGAAGGAAGGGAAGAAAGAAGAAGAAGGAATCTCATGGATCATCATCATCATCACCATCATCATCTTCACCAAATCTTTGTGTCACCTTCTTCTTAAACATGTGAGTTCTAGTTAGAAACTTGTGATTGTAGAAGTTAGGTTGGTTGAATCATAGAGAAATTAGTAAGATTCATGATAGTAGGATAAGCATTCTAGGTTGAAAATGAAATTACCATGAACATATGACTTCCATGATTTATGTGTTCCTTTGATTGAATGAAATTGTTGTTGTCCATGTGCTTATTGTTGTAATTGTTGTTACCATGGATTTTATGATGTCTTGGGTCATTTGGGGCCTTAAAATGATGATTTTTGGTATTCTTATCACCCCAAATGCATCTAGACAGTGCCCAGACTCGCTACGGCTCGCTTGATCGGAAATAAGGGATTTTGCTACTAACTTAGTTCGCTTAGCAAACTTCCCTGCACTGAGAAATATATTGCGCCTCTTGTTTTCGCCATAACTCGAGAACCGTAACTCCGTTTAACGCACGGTCGGAAGCCTTGGAAAGCTATTTCAATACTCTATGTGATAGTGAAGCAGAAACATGGATATATTATATTTATTGATAGGATAGTGATTAAATTTAAGTGAATGCGAATATTATGGTTCTCGTTTCCACCATAATTCATGAATCTAGAATCCGATGGATACGAGACTATAGCTATTGGAAGGCTAATCCAATGAGCTATTTCATGGTGATAAGAGACCATGAACTAACCAAGGATGCTTGGTAGAGGATAGTAATGTCTTATATGCCTTAATGTGTATGTGAACTGCTATAGTTGATTATGTTGACTTGTTGTGCATAACCACTTGTGTAGCCTAAGAATTACTGTGATATGTTATGCTATTATGTGTGTTTCATGTATGATATTGTGGAATATATATTGGTTGGATGTTTGATTATGGAATAACATGCTTAAAACCTTATAAAGATGAGTGAGGAAACCTAGGATATGACTAGGTAAATGAATTAGAAAGATAATTAAGGTATGCTGATTGACTTAGATGGCGATGTTTGGACGCAAGGTGTAATGCCCCAGACTGGTTTCAAGATTACCGACTGACCCCACAAACCAACACGAGTCTTTTCAGTATGCTTTGTCCTCACTCACACACTTTCCGAGAAACTTCCCAGAAGGTCACCCATCCCATAATTACTCCAAGTCAAGCACGCTTAACTGTGGAGTTCTTATGAACGAGCTACCGAAAAGAAGATACATCTTGTAGGTATAGGTAGTACCAATTAATCCTTATAAGCATTCCTTCAACCAGGCAGTCTCATACCTGCATAGCCTCAGGATCCCTCTCGTTCCGATGTGAATTCAGTTTTCCCTAGAAGCTGCTAGAAGTGTCTTATTGTCATGCCTTATGCACCGACAACCACTCCCTCACCAAGATGCTAGGAGTGTCTCATTGGCATGCCTCGTACACCGACAACCACTCCCTGCACTCGGGTGTTACATGTAACCACTCTCTGCCCTCTTCAGCCTCGGGTGTTACACAAGGGTACCTGAGTGGGTGTCGTGGACAAGTAGTTGCTAGAACTATAGTTTATTCATGAACTAACATGCTTTGTATGGAACATGATTTTATAGTTATGAGAATTGGTGAATATGGTCACCTTGTGATTGTTGAATATGATCACGTTGTGTTTTATCTAATCATGTAGTCAGAAACAATCCCTTGATTTTGATGTCCCAAGTCATGATGCTTATATAGAGTAAGATTGGGATGTACGCGCCGATACCTGAATGACCTGGGCTTTAGTCCCAAAAGAGGTGGATTAAATTCATGCGTATGTCAAGGTATACACTCATATTTGAATGACCTGGGCTTGAGTCCCAAAGGTGGTGGATCTCATGTTGGGTGAAAATCCCATGAGCAAAAGGCTTGAAATAGGTTAAGAGTCTCATAGGAAGCGACGATTCTCAAGGTAGATGTTATCCCTTAGAATCCAAAATCTATGCGTATGTCAAAGTACGAGATAGGTATCTGTGACCTGAGTCGATAACCCTAGATAGAGGGCTAGCCGCAGAAAGATACCTATGATACAAGGATTCTTGACCTGAGTCGATAACCCTAGACGTAGGACTTGTCGGGGAAAGATGCCTTGGTATGGTTTCCGATTAGTGATTGTTTGATTTGATGAACTAAAAAGACATGTTTCCATACATTGCAAATATCCCTTATACACTTAAGTCTTAGTTACTTTGTGTGATGATACACAACTAATGAGAGACAAAGACTTGAGTTAGGATTTGATTAGAACCCTGTAGAGGCGAGTGAACCCATAGGATAGGGAACTCACTGAGATTATCATCTCACCCCAATATTGTCGTTGCTTTGTAGGTTTAGTATACAAGAGGAGATGTGCATTGATGTTTCAAGGGAATTTTTTGTTGTGGTCTTCCGCTGTGGATCTTGTACAATATCTTGTACCATATTATATTTATTTTGTTTTGTATATTGGACAAGTATGTAAATGATGCCAATAAGCACTTATGATTGTGTCAGTACCAATTAATAACACTTGTATGATATATATATATATATTATACAGGTTGTTACTGTTGGTAACAGAGCAGGTCAATTCTCGACCTACCCTTGAAACATCATAAGTAAATTTGTTCCTGCCTCATATGTGTGTTATGCCAACATGATTCTTAATGTCACGTTATGTAGGATTGGGTTGATCAACCTAATTCTATGTGCGTGGTAGGTAGCATCATGGTTGAGCAACCACGAGGACTTCGAAGTGTTAGTGGAACTTGGACTTTGAGGGTAGGCTCAAGCCAAGAGTTAGAAAGTAAGGAGAACCGGTTAGCTCAGTTGAAGTTCAGTAGGAGTTGTGATTTTGGTAATATGAATTGAAGAGTAGTGTATGGTTCAAGCAATCCTATGGAATTGATGGAGTCAGGAAGTTGAGGATTTCTATCGGATGAATTGTCGGAGTTTTGAGAAATATGTGAATCTGCTAGTAGAACAAGATTGACTCACTAGTATGGAATAAATGTTGTAATTAATACCATACAGTGAAGGAGGGGTGGTTTTGTTGTTCATATGCTATAAGGTCTATAAGTGAGGTAGTGTATTGGTGTTTCAGCTTCTAAGGTCTTTAGGGCATACTGGAAGAACAGGAGTATTTCAGAGAGTATGTTCAGAATGGTACCTTCCAAGTGGTTTATAATTTGAGAGATAAGGACGTTCAACTTTTGTTGGGAATCTAGGTTAGTGGTGAAGTCTAAGGAGAGACTCGAGGACATGACTTTCCATTCTAAGTGGAATATGTATGTACTAAGCGAAGAGTATGAGATAAACCCAATATATCCAATCTTAGAAGAGAGATCACGTTCAGGATAGTTCGTTGAGATTCAACATTTAGTAAGAGACCGTTATGGAAATGTTGAGTTACCAAAGGACCGGTTAAAAGAGATTTGTGTCGAAGAGAGAGAACAAGCATTATACAACGATGAAGGCTTTAATGGGATTAGTTGAAGGAGATCTATGTTGAGGAAAAGAGTAAGTAATTTGGATTCAAGGAATTCTAATATAATTGTTTTATAATTAGAGTTAAGAGAATAACCTTAGAAGAGAAGCGAACGCAGAGTTGAGAACGGTGTAAATATTATAATATGAAAGTGGTAACGCGATGTATTTTAGACAAAGGCACAATGGAGTTATTAAGATTTTGTTAAGACTAAGATAAGGGTGTGTTATTAATGATTATTCACATCGGAAAACTTTTAAAGTGTGAAGTGGATCGAAGAAAGCTATACCTTGGTATTAAGAGAAGCATGTGATAGTAGCATCATGGTCACAAGTGTACATAATTGATTCCTTGTCTTGAGATGGATGCGACATAACACACTCTTTGTTGAGTAGTGAGTATTGTGTTCTTGGAAGTTGAGTCTGTGGTAAACAACGGAAGATAATCCAAGCTTGAGTACAGGAACTAAGTGTGGAACATGACACGCCGCAAGCGTACGACACGTGTCAGAGTAGTAAAAAGATTATCGAACCACAAAGACCAATGGTTAATTACCAGTTTCTATTTTATCAATGTAAAGATAGAGCAGTCAAATGGTTGTAAACAGATAAACTTAAGTGAAAAATCACTTAAGTCAAAACAACTTATTTAAAAAGCACTTTTAGAAAACAACTTAATTGGGAGAAATTTAGAAATTTATCAAAACAAACAGGATTTAGGGTCATAATCCCTTACTCTAACATCTATATATGGTCAAATTAGTCATACTACAAGGATTCTCGCGCAGATTATAGAAAAATAGATTTTATAGATGACACCTGCTTTCGCCAGTGTGTTATCTTATTTTCGATAAATAATTCGTCAGCTTTCGCTTATTCGAAGTTATTTATCAAAAAATCGTTATTACTGCATGGTCTATTACGATGAAATGATTCTCAACTTTATCCGAGTACTTTCGTATCATTGGATTAAGTTGTTCAAAAATCCGTTTTCGGGTACTGATACAAGTCCTTTCGGAACATTATCAATACCTAAGAACCTTTTTTACTTTCGTACCAAAGTTAAATAAAAATTCAGATATTAGAAATAAAAACGTTCGAATCCTTGTAACATATAAGAATAACCATATAGATAGTCATGAGTTAGGTCTCATGACCCTTAATCCCTAGGGAACTACTCACTCTTAGTGAGAAACAACACAAACAAAGCAACTTTAAGATCAATAGCCATTATAATAATAACAATAATAAGAAAAATAGAGAAACAATTGAAATAACCTGAATAATAATAATACTTGCAATATATGAAATCTTGATACAAATGCTCCAAGGAGACTTTTACAAAATAGTCGAAATTGCGAAGAAAATAATTGTACGGTAAAAGCTCGATGCCAAAAACTCCTACTACCTATGAGTTTTATAGCATTCAAAACAAAACCAAGGAATAATGTTTAGTCAATGCCCTCATAATATCATATCCATCAGATTAGCAATATGTTAGAAATCCCAAATGGTAACAAATCGAGCCGAGAAAGTAAATAAAAGAGTGAAATACACCCTCTTGTTACGGGCCGTAATACGTATTACGGGCACCCGTAACAGGTCTCAGGAATTTGGCATGCGCGCTTTTAAAAGAGTTCCCTCGTCTTCATATTGTTACGGTCCGTAATACGCATTACGGGCACCCGTAACAGCCCCTTGGTTTTTCTTCGTCTTTCACCCAATTGGATCTCCTTTCCTTCTGATATGATTATAAAGACCTGAAAATGGCAAAAACATTGTACCAAGGCATAAAACGTAGAAAAATAAAGAAAAGTAAACAAAACAAGATGATATTACGAATAAAAAGTGCTAATAAAAATTATACAAAAGCCGCTTATCAGAACGTGAAATAGAATACATTGTGTGGACTCATATGTAATTGGCAAGAATTATCAGTTGTGAGTCGTCTAGATATGTAACCTTTGTGTGACGAAGCGGATAGTGAGTGTTAAGTTCAGAAGGAAATCCAAGTGAGTCAGTGTGTGAGAATGCCAAGGTTTATCTTGAGTGTTAATATTTGGTTGATAAGAGTGGAAGTAGTTATTGGAAGTCCTGTTGTTGTTTTCCTTCAGAAGTAGTATTTGGATTGATTGAGGAAGGAGTACAATGCTTACACCTTATTGGAATTAAGTATATCTCGGACTTTAATTGGTGAACCATTATGGATGTGTGAGTTTGAGAATGGGATTCCAAGTTAATCCAGGATAGAGGCTTGTTTGAAATTGGAATTTTTGGGGATGTCTTACGAAGTGGTCATATGTTGAGATGTAAGGGAAGTTAGACGCTTTGGGAGCTAACTTCGTGAACCCTGCTCAGTGCATGTAAGTCTTGGATGTATCACTTGTATGATTAATGAGAATCATAGAGAGTGAAGCTGAAAGAGACTTACCAAGTGGCGATCTCGAAGAGATCAATTTGTTATCTTGCTCAGTGACGATAAGGCATGGGTAGGTAGTCATGGCATGACATCAACATAGTTCACTCAGATACATGGCTTCAGAGGTATACCCCCATGAGAGTGGTACTAAATGTATACAATACTACTATATCTTATTAGTAAGACGTGTGAATGATTATGTCAAGATTGAGAATTGAGGAATTTTGGAAATTAAGTACGTGACTCAGACTGCTTATAAGTATGAACTGAGTTAGAATTATAAGGCAATCAAGATGAATGGTTTTGGATAAGAAGTGTAATGTATCACCATATGTGTGACCAATCGTGTAACTCCGTGAGCAACATTGGAAACTCAGATTTGCATTCTTATTGGGTAAGGTCCCTTTGGGAGCATTGTCTTATTGATGGCTTGGAACTTTGAGATGGTATTATATTGTTAATTGTGAATCATGTTCTAACTTCTTGGAATCTTGGGTGTAAACCATGTGAATTTTCGTGATAGTGTAAGCTTAAAGTGAATTGTTGGTTGGTTGGATTCCCGTGTTAGCATAACCTTGAGTGGGTCAGAATCCTATGAAGGACTTAGAATGGATTGTGACATTAAGACCCATATATTTTTTTTAAACTAAGTTGGATTAATGGTACCCAGTGTGGAAGATTCTGAATATGTTGCATCTGCATGGTCGGGGATGTGTGATTCATATGTACCTAACTATGGAAGTTTGGTTGTATTCTTTATCCTTGTGTAGACAAGAAGGTTATTCTGCATGAGAAAGAATGTTAAGGTTTTAGTATGATTGTAAGAAGTCGGTGCTTAGAGAAAGGATGGATTTTCTAAGAAGTCGTATGAGCTAGTCAATAACACCGGTGAATCCCAGGTGTTTCATGGTGTTCAATTCAGAATTGCATAGTAAAGAGTTTTTGATGCAAGGTAATGATGGAGTCTTGTGGAGGAACGAAGAGATAACTACTCGTAGGAATGGGAGTAAAGTGTTTTATCTTGTTATACTAGTATGAGAGAAGTATAACATCAAGTGTATACGTTTGTGGTATGTAGTATCAGGTTAAGTGAGGTTGATATGGTTATTATCATGAGGATTATCAATTTTGCTATAATTGTTGAAGGAATGATAAGGGAAGAGTCGTCAGTATTGTATGTAGTTATGGAATCAGTAAGGTATCTCATAAAGTCTTATTAAGTATAGACTATATAATCAGAGTAAGGTGTTGTGGTTAAATATTTTGGTTAACTTAGTTCAGGGAAGAGTATGTCGCAGACTCAGAGTAAATTTGTGGCCAAGCAGTTCAAAACAACATGTTAGATGAGTTGAGTGTGAAGAGGTTAGGAATTTGTTAAAGTCTGGAAATGAGAGTATAATTACGTTCAAGGAGTTTTGAGAGTTCACGAAAGGATGGAATTTTGTCAATAAAGATAAGTTGGGAATTTGAGTATGACAGAGGATTAGACAGGAAAAGAAGTCAAGTCTTGACCCAAGACGGTGATGTAAGAAGCTGTCTTTTCTTTGTTTGGACAAAATTCAGGGACGAATTTCAATTTAAGAGGGGGAAAGTGTAATATCCCATATTCCCTTAAATGCTCAATTGAGAGTCAGTTGAGACCAACTGAGTTCCTATGTATTTTATCTTTTGTTAGTTGGAACAATTTGAGCTCTTATGTACTCTAAATGTTGGCACTTAGGACCAATAGAGTAACTAGTGCACTCTGAAGAGACCAGTCTTTATTAAAAGATACTAACCATTATTAATTAATGCCCGAAAGAGCATTTTGGTAACATTAATAATGAGTCAATTAGTTTAGTAGTGAGAAAATATCATTTGAGATATTTATTTCACACAAATTATTACTAACCACACAATATAATTTATTATTATATTGGTATGTAGTAGAAAGAAGAAGTAAAAAGTGGGTAAGACATGATAAGAAGAAAGAGCAGATAGAGGAAAAAAACGAAAATGAAGAAAGACATGAGAGAAAGAGAGAAAAGAAAGAAAGAAGGAAGGGAAGAAAGAAAAAGAAGAAGGAATCCCATGGATCATCATCACCATCATCATCTTTGTTAGAACACGATTTGTTCATGACATGTCTTCCTTGGGTTTTGATGATAACAAAATATTGAAAGAACAATGGGTTATTTAATGTGTGTTACATGTGTGCAGGTTCTAATACTTGTAAATATTATAGTCACAATCTTTGTTATATTAAGCACACTTTGAGAGTTGCTGAATTGCTAGATTCTGGTGGCAGAATCTGAAGAACACTTGCTAAGTGATGTCTAGCGTAGACTCTGAAGCTGAAGGTCTCAGCATCAGAAGAAGCGACATAATTTCCTCTTCACTTAGTGAATGCAAATTGGCTTCTGGTACCATCCAGAGTTGGTGATAAAGTTGAAGATGTTCGTACTGCAGAAATCAAGTTGTATTGTCAAATCAGTTTGTCAGCTAGAGTCTACAGATTACGAGGCTCAAGAAAGGATGAGATGATTTATGGATATTTACTCTCAACGGCTCTAATAGTACAGAAAATCTTAAAGACTCAAAGGTTAAACATGTTACACATTGGGTCAAGATCTACTGGTGTATTTATCTTCAACGGCTCTTGTACTATGAAGTTGCAGCAAAGACTCTTGATCAAGTTACCTCTTCAATGGCTACTTTCTAAAAAGGCTATAAATATGGCTAAAGGTTCAAACTGAATCTTTAAGAAGGATCATCCAGAAGAAGGAGTAACAAGATCAGTAATTATCAACACATTGTATATACAAATTTTTCTGATATAGGTTGTAATTGTAAAAGCCTTAAGATTTCTTACACATTGAATATCTTAGAAATCTTAAGTGCTTTAGGTCTTTGTTATGGTGATTTCCCATACCTCTGATACTTGTATCATGTACACCTTGTTCTCTATTCTGCTGAACTTGTTCAACAGTTTAGATAAAAGTCTTATGTCATTGGGATACAAGCAAGGAAGTCTCGAGCCAAGATGAATGAGCAACTTAAGTATCTTGCTATGTGCTTGAGCAGTGAAAGTCTTAATCAAGTAGATTAATTGAGCAGGAAGTCTTGAGCCAGTGTGGCTTAATCAGGATAGCTCGGTACATGAAATTTGGAGCAGTAAGTCTTGACCTGAGGGGTGCAAGCAAAGAGGCTCATTTCATGGGACCTAGAGTAGAAGTCTTTAGCCAAAGGGCTTAAGCAGGAGAGCTCGGTACATGAAATTTGGAGTGAGGAGCTTGAGCAGAAGTCATGGACCTTGGGTCTGAGCAATTGTAAAATTATTATGCAAAATGCATAAGCGATTTTAATCATGATTTGATTATAGTGAAAATATCTTGTGAAGCAGGGGGACTGGACTACTCTCAGTTTTGGAGGAACCAGTATAAATCTTTGTGTCTTCTGTTATTATTTATTTGCTTCTGTTGATATTCCGCTGCTAAGAATTAACCAGAATCTAAACACCAGTTTAGATTTTGAACTCTGATCAGATGCAAACTAAGAAAACGAAAAACACAATTTAACCCCCCTTATTGTGTACTTTTCTCACCTTCAATTGGCATCAGAGCATGGTATGTGCTTAACACTTAACAGTGCTGCAGATAATGATCCAATAAGAAAAGTATGTTTGTCAAGACTTTCCTTCAAGAAGGAATCAAGTGCCACATGAAAAATATTATTCTGCTTTTCGTACCATATTCAAAGGGTGATTCCACTGAATTTAAATGATGAAAAAGTAAAGCATATTTTTAACTCATTGGTCTTGATAAAAGGGGTTTCTGAAGGTCTATAAAATATCCTTGAAAAAGGTATTGCTATAGAAGTTGATGGTGTAGAGATGATCTGTTTGAAAGTCTCTATCACCATCTCAGAAGAAGCTTATTGAATATCTTCAGAGGTAGTTGCATTCTGGTAGGTGCTCTATCTCACTTCTAAGTATGTCAATATCATTTATATGTTTGATGCTCGGACTATCTTTGAATCCTTATGCTCAGATTTGTGAGAATCAGGTTTGAAGCTTGTCTAGTTACATTTCATCTAATTTTCCAAGCAAATTCTGAGAAGATTGGTTTAGATTCAAACTTGAGGTCACTGTTATTCAAGAAGTTATACAACTTGAAATTATTGTGCTCTGATAGTTTGTCTTGCAAATCTTCAAAGAAAATAAATGAAATTAGATGATGAAAAGCTATCTAACAGATCACCTTTCCTAAAGCTTGGTTATTTGAATTGTCTGATGATGAGGGATTTACATTTCTTGTCAGAAGCACTTCTTAACTAGCTGGATGGGTTGTAACATCTGTTGATAGAAAAGTAACTTCATAAGCTTATGAAATACTTGTATTTAAACTGATTTCCCATATCTATATACAAGGATAAATACTACCAGAACCTAATGTCAGTTAATCTTCATTGCATATTCTTTTGAAGATGACATTAGTGCATGATTCAGATAAAAGAGTAATCTGGCTATACCAGTCATTACTGCTTCTGAAGAAGCATCTAAGTCTTGAAATAAAAATCAAGTATTGAAGAGAAAGAGATTATGACAAATCTATCTTGCTTCAATATTTGATAATAAGGAGTCTGCTCTTTAAGGTGATATCTTAAGAGACTCAATTGCTCCTTGATTGAGGGTCATCATGGAACTTGCATTAAAGGACAAGTCTATGAGAAACCTTCAATTTTTCTTTGTGTTATGCAGGAAATTAGATGATGGTGCTTTAATTTGTTTTATGCCATTCTCTGATAGCTAACATCATCTGGTTCTTTGCTTATCAAAGATCTCAAAGTCTTGAGTCGAGACAATGAAATTAATGATTTTGCTAAGAACAAGATCTTGTTCTTATTATGACTTATTCTAGATTAATACTCTGGAATGAATCATGGTATTGCTATCAGAATGTGGCATAAGGCGAAGGAAAGCCTGTTTGAACGTTTATGTATGGTCTCATAGAAATATGAGTTTTATTATTTAAATCTATTTGTTGCAGATATCAAAGAAAGGAGCTGAGGAATCTTCCATGGCATTTATCAAAGGTTGTTTACAACATTTGATGGAAGAAGAGCCCACAACCCATACTGAAGTGCTAGAGGTACTGAGCTTGGTGAGAGAAGTAGAGTCATTGGTTTAACAACCATTTTATCAGAATCCACCCAAGGCGGTGTTTAAACTCTATGGTCAAGTCTGAATATTGATATGTGTCTGACCGAGAAAATAACAAAAAAAGGGGTATGCTTGTTCTTTTCTGGCTTATCTCCTGATTCAATGAGATATTTGAGTATATGTAAATACAAAGTTTCTGTTAGATTTCTAGAGAAGCTCTTTTGAAAAAGGATCTTCATAAATCTTTAAGAAGAAATTCTGTTGTATTTTCCTATACTGAATATTTCATTAAGCTAAATGATGATCATATTTATGGAAACAGTTTCCTCACTTTTTATGATGTTACTACTGTTTGTTAGCTGTCAAAGGAAAATAATTTAATATTCATCTATCACTCATGAATCTTGTTTCAAGAGGAAATATTGGTTCTGAATAGAATCTTGGAGACTAATGACTGACAAAAGATCTCTCTCTCTCTCTCTCTCTCTCTCCCCCTCTCTCTCAGTCTAGTTCTACTAGACTCTGATGGATGATAGCTTTTGGAAGTTGTCAGATTTTGAGATTCAAAAGAGGATTCTTTACTTCTGATAAAGCAGTTTAAGTAAAAGGTTTTTTAAAGATTTTATAACACTTAAATTTTCATAAAGATGAAATTCATCTAGTGGATTCATGAAATTTGTTGGATAAAAACCTTTGGGTAATGATGTTTTCTTTTTGGATACTTATTGTCACTATCCATTGTCTTATGAAACATCATTTTGTCCTTCTTCTGGAAAGATTCTTATTCCTTTAGGAATCTTGTTCAGTTCTTTTCTTTTTATTTTCTCTTTGGTTGTGTGTTGATCAAGCCAAACTTGAAATGAGTTTCCTAGTTAATTCTTCTTTGAATCAACTGGTTGTCATCAATGAAAAGTTTGTGGATTTTGATGAGTTGCTTAAGTTAGGCTTTAACTTCTGGAAGATTGTGTCTGAACAAGGATGGAATGGATACTTTGAGATGCTCTGTGATTTCACTTATCCAGATCTTGTCAAAGAGTTTTGGATTAATGCTTCCATTGTTGAGCTGAATTCTGAGTGTGCTATTCTTTCTAAAGTAATTGGTGTTTCTATAACAGTAACCTCTAAGGCGATTGGTAATGTGATCAATTGTGAGGAGATTGGAGAAATCCCAGGAACTCTTGTTTGGGAACACTATCTTCATACTTGGCGTATCTTTGTAGATCCATCTAATACATCAGGTGTCTCAAATCTTCGTTCTGATGTAGTGGTTTGGAATCAAATTTTAAATTCAAACTTAATTCCTAAGGATAAGGATTTAGACCTCGTGGACCTTATTAAAAAAGATCTGCTTCTGCTTCTCAATTCAGACTTGCAGATTGATCTTCCTCAAGTTATGTTTAACTATTTGAAAAAGACTCTTTCTTCCTTTCACAAGGGAAAGATTTTCTTCATTCCTTTTGGATGAGTTCTTTCAGAATTACTTGTTCAGCAGGGAGTTATAATAAGTTCAGAGGCCGATTTGTCTAAAATCTGGAGAGACAAGTTTGAAGCTATCTAATGAAAGATTATGATGTTAGGTTTCTGCATAGGTATGCCTTGTAATTGGTATTAGAATCTTTGTATTAATAAATCTTATTATTAATTCAAATTTTGTTCATGCTTTTGTGCAGTTTAGCTGTTGAATATATTTATTTATGGTTGTTCAAAATAATTAAAAGTAATGGGAGTAAAAACTCAATGTGTGCAACTTTTATCATTCATAAAATGGAAGGATTACTAATTATTTAGACATTCTAGTATGTTGGATTAACCCTAAGGTATTCCCTAGGATCTCCTGACACGTCCAGATTATCTAAGTAATCTTGCCATTCTTCCTTGGCAAACTCCAAAGCCTCCTTTCTCAGTTGATTTCTACGTCTGGACCTAGAAGATTTTCTTCTTCTGTGTGTCTTCAAAAAGGATGCTGAAGAGGTGAGAGCTTTTGAAGTCATATGCTTGCTAGTAGATCCTTCAGCTACTACTTTGCTTTCTGTTGCCTGAGTTGCTGCATTTAGTATGACTGTCTTTTTGAAATCTCTCTTTGGAACCCAGATTTGTTTCTGTTTATACATCTTGGTGTTTTGAGGATTAAGTGATTATGAAAGTAAGTCTGCTATGAGTCCTTATATAGACGTGTTACATACATTGTTCCAAGTATTTGTTGTTTTAATATTGATTAAGTCTAATCAATGTCTTAAATAATAAATCTTGGAAATGTTATCTAACAGTCTGACCTATTAAAGATTCTTCAACAGCTATGAATATTATAGTTAACTAGTTTAACTGGTGCTTCTGGTGTCAGTTTTACTTCATTAATGTTTTTCAGAAAATTAAGGGAAGTTATTGAAAGTATTTGCATGCAATAACAAAATTTGGTCAAAGGTACTTTTTCATTAATAGAAGCAGAAGGATTACAAAATATTGATTCATAAGGAACTGCTAATGCTTAGTATAGATCTCTATCTAAGTTATCCTAAGCCTTATGATGATAACAATTGTCATAATCTATGTCTATCTCATCCTCATCAGCTTCTTCATCATCTACCTCTAGGATTGGACAGTAGAACATCTTGTTGAACCGCCTTCTTCTCTTTGACCTCTTCATTATCTTCCTTCTGGGCTTCATCACAGCTTCTGATGAACCTACCTCTGTAGATTGTGTTGGAGCTGCTGACGTTGCCTCTTCAGAAGTGATCTTTGCAGACGGCACAGACCCAGTTGTGGACGTCTCAAAAACAGCTCATTTCTGTACGTTTTGGACATCTTGTCTTGTAGAGCTCTTAGAGATTTTTGTCACTACAGAAGTCTTATGACTCTCGGCTGATGATTCCATGACTCTGGTGGATATTGATGAAAATGAACTAGGTTTAGATTGCTTTTATAATGACTTCTGAGTAACTCAAACAACTAATTTAATCCTTGCTTAATTCTTGGAACAGTAACGACCACTAAAAATTTAAAGCATGCACTATACAATCCTTAATGACCCCATGTTACTTGATCGTTTTCCATTTCTTGGAAACTGATCCTGTAATGATGGCATGTGATGCATGTATGACTGTAATTTTTGTCTTCTCTTTTTATTTTTTTTATGTGACAAAAGGGGGAGAAATAATGGCAAGTATTTAATCAAAAACTGAACCCATTGAGTACCTATTCAGTTGTATATATTGTTCATTTATAATTTTGTTATTTATATTTCTGTTTTTATGGTTATCTTGCCCGGGCGACACATTTTAACTTTCTTGTACATAGAACTAAGGAGGAGCTTACAAACCTCAGCCTTAGCCTATCAAACTCAGAAAGAGCTTACAAACCTCGTATTCTGATGTTGCCAAAGGAAGTTAAAATATTATTTTTTGGTTTTCTTAAATATGGAACTAAGGGGCTTACAAACCTCAACCTTGGAACTGTTTGACTCAGGGGGAGCTTACAAACCTCAGACTCTGATGTTACTAAGAAAACTGAATTACTTTTTCTTGAAAGTAGTACCTATTATGAAGTCTACAGAACTCAACTTTGGACTATTAGACTCAGGGGGGGCTTACAAACCTCATACCCTGATGTTGCAGAGAAAATTATAACTGCCCAACATTGTCCTTTAAATACTTGTGTTCGTCATCATCAAAAAGGGGTGATTGTTATAACAAGATTTGTTCATGACATATCTTCCTTGGGATTTGATGATAACAAAGTATTGAAAGAATAATGGATTATTTGATGTGTGTGCAAGTTCTAATACTTGTAAATATTATAGTCAGAATATGTGATACATTAAGCACACTTTGAGAGTTGCTGAATTGCTAGCTTCTGGTGGCAGAATCTGAAGAACACTTGCTAATTGATGTCTGGCGTAGACTCTGAAACTGAAGGTCTCAGCATCAGAAGAAGTAACATAATTGTCTCTACACTTAGTGAATGCAAATTGGCTTCTGGTATCATTCAGAGTTAATGATAAAGTTGAAGCTGTCTGTACTGCAGAAAGCAAGTTGTATTGTCAAATCAGTTTGTCAACTAGAGCCTATAGATTGCAAGGCTCAAGAAAGGCTGAGATGCTTTATGGATATCTACTCTCAATGACTCTGATAGTACAAAAACTCTTGAAGACTCAAAAGTTAAACATGTTACACATTGGATCAAGATCTTCTGGTTATCTATCTTCAACGGCTCTTGTACTATGGAGTAGTAGCAAAGACTCTTGATCAAGTTACCTCTTCAATGGCTAGTTTCTGAAAAGTCTATAAATATGGCTGAAGGTTCAAACTGAATCTTTAACAAGGATCTTCCAGAAGAAGGAGTAACAAGATCAGCAATTATCAACACATTGTATATGCAGATTTTTCTGATGTAGGTTGTAATTGTAAAAGCCTTAAGATTTCTTACACATTTAATATCTTAGAAATCTTAAGTGCTTTAGGTCTTTGTTATGGTGATTTCCCGTACCTCTGATACTTGTATCATGTACACCTTGTTCTCTATTATGCTGAGCTTGTTCAGTAGTTTAGATAAAAGTCTTGTGTCATTGGGAAACAAGCAAGGAAGTCCCGAGCCAAGATGCTTGAGCCACCTAAGTCTCTTGCTATGTGCTTGAGCAGTGAAAGTCTTAATCAAGTAGATTAATTGAGCAGGAAGTCTTGAGCCAGTGTGGCTTAAGCAGGATAGCCCGGTACATGAAATTTGGAGTAGTAAGTCTTGACCTGAGGGGTGCAAGCAGAGAGGCTCGTTTCATGGGACCTGGAGCAGAAGTCTTGAGCCAAAGGGCAAAAGTAGGAGAGCTCGTAACATGAAATTTGGAGCAGTAAGTCTTAACCTGAGGGGTACAAGCAGAGAGGCTCGTTTCATGGGACCTGGAGTATAAGTCTTGGGCTGAGGGCCTTGAAAATGGCTGGTTTATACCTGAGTGAATCGCACACTCAAAGATACAACAGAGTCGCCACCGAACTTTATTTAGTCCCAAAGGACAGGGAAAATATCGATAAAACCCAAGGGGAAGAGAAACGGGAATGGGGGTCGGTTATGCGAAAGGAAGGTACTAGCACCTTACGCATCTGTCGTACTCGACGGAAACCATTTCGCTTGCTTCTATGCTTGGATGGGTTATCTATCTAAAGGCTTCTAGCTAAAGAAAAGGAGAGAGAAAAGAAAGAGAAAGAAAGAAAGTGAAAGAAAAGAAAGTGCTCGCGGAGGACTAGGGCCCTCGTGCCTACGTACCCTCATAGTGCAATAAGGAAATCAGAGCGCCGTGGTTCAAAGGAACCAGGGAAAAGAATGGGGGTATGGAAGAAGGTGGAAGGGTGCTCGCCAAGATCATCGCGATATCATGCCTACGTATCATACATTCGAATGAATGTAGAATCAGAGCTTTCATAGTTTGGGGAACCAAGACGGGAAAAGAAAGGGAAAATGGTGTCAAAACCAAGAGCAAAAGGAGTAGAGGAAGATCCGCTGGGGATGCAAAGAATTGGTGTCAGAACTAAGAAAGAAGTGCAAAGGAACAATAGTAACTGTGCTGAGGATAAAGTGCAAGAATGTGTAGAAACCAAGAAGATAAAAGAGCAAAAGGAATAGAAGGGACTCCATTGGGGAGTAAGAGAACAAAACGGTTGTGTTGGGAATCAGAGGGATAGCGACCCTACTGGGGAACAAACAAGGGTAATGGTGTCGAAACCAAGAGAATAAGGATTCGGTATATTAACTGGCTGGCAGTGGTTAACCGAAGAAAAAGAGATTAAGACTCTGGTGGGGAGAAAAAAGTTAGGTGTCAACAGAGAGGATGTGATGAACCAGAAGGAGAGAGTACTTAAACAAAAGAGGGTGTTTGACTCTGAGGGGACTTTGGTATATTAACTGATAAATAGTGGTTAATCGAAGAAAGAAAAGATTGCAACCGTGCGGGGAGAAAGGTTTTAACAGGTAGACTGTGATCAACCAAAAGAACGGGTGTAGGACAAGCAAAGGTCTTGACCCAAAGAACGGGTGTGGGACCAAGCAAAGGTCGTGACCCAAAAGAAGTTGATACTGACTGAATACGTAGTACTTGACCAACGAAAAGGGTATTGTAATACCCCAAAATTTGCTCTCCCCTTTGTCATCATAGCATGGCATTATCATTTATCATATCATATCCACCTCATTAACATTACATTGCATTTAACATAGAAAAATGAAGCATGGCATCCTCCTTACCATCAGGGCATGTGATCAGGTGGGAGATGGACAATCAAGAGATCATTCAAAGCACAAAAAGGTCAGTCAAGTTGCCTCAAGGCAAGCCAAGAAGCCTCTCATGTCTCATACTATCTCAATTGATCATCCACAACCTCAAGGATAAGAGATGCAATAGGAGATTGAAGCATTACATCCTACACTATGCAAGAAGTCCAAAAATTGAAAGGAAATCCTCAAAAGAGATAGCTCATTGATCCAAAATCATCCTCAAATGGTATATCTCATCATCCTTTAAGAGGATACACAACATACTCTGAGGAATTTGAAATTGAAGACTGCACATTTTTCTCCTAGGAGGTGGGCACCAAAACTAGGGTTTCCCATTAAATCAGGGAATCTTTGATTTTTTGGACAAAACTTGATGTCATGGTATTCTACATGTTCTTAAGTGTATGTGTATGGAGAATTGCCCCTCAATTGGTTTTGGAGGTGGTTCAATTGGAAGAAAGATCAAAAATCAGGAAATTTGGGGCCAAGTCAAATAATCAGGGGAAAAAGTCAACTCTTGAATTTTTTAGCCCAAAATCATGAAATTCATGTTACATATGTCCAATGTACAAAATTTGATCAAGAAACTCCAAAGGAATCATGAAAAAATCAAGATGTGGAAAGTTGCCATTTTTGGATGAAGAAGGGTTACTAAAAATAGCAAGTTTTGGCCATTTTGCATCAGAATTTGAACCAAGGCCATTCAAATTTGGAGCACCAAATGAAAAATCCACTCTGCCTCAATGAAAGATCTTGTTTTAAGCTTCAAATCCATGTGTAGAACATCTCCATTGGATAAAAATTGAGAGAGTTATAGATGATCAAAGTTGAGGGAAACTTGGGCAAAATGCAAGTCAGCTTGGGCAAGTTTCAAGTCACGCGCATGTCATTTCTACAAACACCTGGTGTGCCAAATGTCAAGCTCAATTTCTCCAAGATAAAAGCCTCAAATGGAAAAGTTTTCAACATCAAAGTTGTTCTTTGTAGTGTCATCTTTAATATTGGTGTTGGGAAGATTTTGAATTGATCAAGTTATGAGTGAGTTATAGTGGTCTCAAGATAGGTTGATTAGGCTGAACTTCCATGCATGTCATTTACCATGCCATGACTTGCTTCGTACGCCCACGCACCGGTTGTTTTTCCATCTGTTTATGATGATTTTTAGACATGTTTGAGGTACCTTTTCAACTCAAGTCCAACACCAAAATTGTCCTATGATGCATCCTCAATCCATTGACACCAAGATGATTCATTTTCGTGCCTTGGTCATAAAGGAATCTATGTTCAAACATCACCATCTGCATTGATGCATTGACTGTCATGTGTAGCAGTTCACACATTGTTTTTGATTCAGTCACACCACAAACACTTCACCATCACCAGCTGATTTCTTTTCCTCATTTGCCCAAACATTCTTGCACGTGCTTCCATTTTTGTTACTTCTTACATGAGAAGGGAAATTTGCAAAACTTCCACCACAAGCTACTGCTGCATAATACAACCTCACTCTCGTCCTCACTACAAGTGTCATGAGCTTGACCTCACCATAACCCAACCTTGATCACTCGCCCCCTAACTAACTTGACTCAGTTAGTTAGGGTGGACTCATTTAACCATTCCAACTCACCCTAACTCACTCAGTTAACCATCACAGTTCCCCTTTAACCACACTTATATAACCAAATCTCCTTCATAATCTCACGACAACACTTCATTCTCATTTTTCCTCTGAAATTCGCAAGCTCTCTCTCTGAAGTTTCTCTTCCTCTCACACGATTTCATCATCATCTACATCTGAATCCATCTTCAAGCTTCAATATCAAGCAGCATTAAAACACATTGAAGCTTGGTAACATTGAAGAGATTGAAGTGTCATCCACTGCATATCGAATTTCATCAACATTTGCAAGGATTGGTGAGCCTTTATTTGGCCAGTTGAAGATCAAAGAGGAAGCACATTTCTCTGGTTTTCTTTCAACTCCGGTTTCCTACATTTTCAGGTTTCAATATCTCAAACTTTCTTGGCACGATTTACATTCTGTTTAGCTTGTGTTGTGATGATTTGAGCTCACTAAGAGCATTCCTCCATCTGGCTAGTTGATAGAGCTTCTTAGAAGCTTAGATCCAAAACCTAGGGCTAATTTCATTGCTTCGATTCTCTCTGTTTGTGTGTTGTTTGTGAAAAATAAGCCTAGATTCATGATCTATGTGACTTCCTGAACATTTTGATGTGTATTGCATAAATTTCTGGAATGTTTGATTGATTGCAGTGCCGGAGAGTGGCCGGAGAAGGTGACCGGAGGTCCCTCTCCGGCCGGTGAGGTTTCATTAGGGTTTACATGCCAGATTAAGTCGTGTCCGTTGATTTGTTTTGATCCAAGGGTGTTGGTGGTGCCAGCGAATAAATGGAGAGGGTGCGTGTCACGTGCTTCATTTTTTCCATCTGATGATTAGCATGCGCGTGTGTACATGGTTATTAGTGTGTACTAGCAATGTGATATGCTTGATTTGATTACCTTGACTTTTACATTGACTTGACCTAATCTGATGGTTGTAGTTGCTTTGACTTGTGTTGACTGAGGAGCATGCTTGCTATTGTGTTATGCGCTGAATTGGACCTAATCCAGATTGATATCCACACCCCCTGGTTTAAGGCCCAATGTAATTTGAACTGAATAGTTACTAGGCATGCACCCCCTTTCCTCATTTCATTGCATTTTATTTTTTTCATTTTTCTACACGTTTTCTTTTTAATTTTTAAAAATATCAAACATCATCATAAAATTCCACAAAAATTCATGTGTATTCTTAAAACATTTAGGAAATATTTCATGATTTTATTTTCTGATTTTATGACCTTTTTACCCCTGGTCCATAATTTTCTTTGAATTTCCATTTAGATGCATTCTAAGCATGATACATGAATTTGTTTAATTTTGTTCTTGCTCATTACCAACTGTTTTGACATGATTCTTTTTGCATTAATTCACTAATACATTGAAGCATGTTAGATGATTTTTGTTTGATTTTTTAGGTCACTTTATTACATGTCTTGATGCCTATATTTGTACCACTTTGCATGATGTTTCAATTTGACCTAATTGCTTTGTTTGAAGTCATTTTGCTTGGAATTTTGATATGCTATTTTGATATGTGATTCATCTCTGATTAGTGAACTCCAATACCATGTTTTCATAATTTTCATGAGGACATTTGATTTTTTCTTGATGCATTTCATTTAAAGCATTATGACATGTTATATCATTGTAATCTTTAGTGCATGTTTACATGAATTCTTTTGTGCACATTTGTATGAACATTTGCATATGTTATGAGCCATTCATATGATATTATAGGTCTTTGATACACATTATAGGTCATCTTTACATGTTCATTTCAATTTGAACTTTGTGCATCATTAACATGTATTGTTTGCACTTTCTTTTTGAACTTTCATTTCAATTCTTCTTCTATTACTTCTTGAATGTCTTGATGGTTGATTCATGGATACTTTTGAGATGTTCATAAACCATTTTCCATTTGGTTTCAATTCTGATTGTTGATTTACATGTTCCATTTATGCATGTCCTCTTCATTTCTTTCCATCTTTCATCTATCCCTTCTTCTTGTAACATGTTTAAATGCTAAGGGATGATGATTATTGCTTATTCACTTGCACTTGTATGAGGATATTCACTTGTGGTCCATATGATGCTCATTCTGGTTGTGGTTCTAGGATTTGTTTTCTCATTTAATTCTTTTGAGTTTTATGATGCATTACATGTTCTTTTACTTCTTATACTTCTTATACATGTTTACTAACCATGTAGGGGCTTTGGTAAGTTTCATTTGAGTGTGGATAAGGAATCCACATTCAACTTCTATCCTTTCTCTTTTACAATTCCATTTTGTGTTTTGTCAAGCACTTATGTGCTTTCTTTTAATAACTCATCACTTTCCCCTTGTGAATTACAATTCATCTTCTACTTTAGAAGTGAATTGTTTAATTCATTCTTTCTTTAGACTTTAGGTTGAAACCTCACAAACTTTTAGGATCACTCCCTTAAATCTTCAATTAGGATTGAGTCTTAGTCCATATAGGTTTTACCTTTTCTCCTCTCTTGAGTCTCTCTTCTCATCTCTTAAAGAAAATTCAAAATATCTAATAAAGGTAGGCATTTATTGCATTTAGGCCTTTCACATAAAGAAAAGATTATAAGGGGTCTTCTCTTATAATCTTAAAATGTATAGCATATAACCCATCTTGGGTCAATGTGTTAAACATTTGATCTTGTGTGAGGGACTTAAATGCAATGCTTGTTGAAAGTACAAATAATAAAAAACACTTCTTCATTTCTTAATCAACAAAAACACTTAATAAATACAAGTATGCTAGTGTGTTTGAACCTTAACAATTGGAACTAAGTGTGGGGGTCTTCTTCACTCTTAGTGTGCTTTCTTACCCATTCCATCTTGGAATGTGAGAATGTACACATTCCAATGACTAAGATTCAGATACACTATCATATGCAAACAAATGAAAAGACTCTTAAAAGACAAAAACCAACAATAACGTCTTTCCTTCGGGAATTCTTTTCTCACCTCATTCACTCTTAGCGTACGAACGCGCTCCTACTCGTTCTCTTGCAAGACGGTAACGCACTCGGACCAGCGAGCCTGCAACACCTGAGCTAGAACGTAAGCCGTTCTCTAAAAAACACAAACAACTTTCCCTAGTGAGGGGAACTACGTCGCTCTGATTCTCATGTTCCCGGTGAGATACGTAGGCAGTGGGGTAGGGCCCATGCGAGCACTTCTTTTATTTTCCCTACATTTGTTTCTCTTTCTCTTTCTCTTTCTTTCTTTCAGTTCCTTTTTTTTCAGCATTCTTTTCCTACACCCTTTGATTGAAGCAGCAAGCGTGGATCCCATCGGGTACGATGGACGCGAGGGGGTGCTAATACCTTCCTCTCGCGTAACCGACTCCCTTACCCATTCTCTTGGTCGCAAGACCATGCTCTATCCTTTCCTTCAGGTTTATGCGGTGTTTCCTTTCCCTCTCTTGGGATAAATACACATTGCTGGCGACTCTGTTTCGGTGCCACTTTCGCGTTTGTACTAGGATGAAAATCCCGGGAGCGACAGCTGGCGACTCTGCTGGGGACAAGGGTTGACCTCTTGCTGGTTCATCCTAAGCGAGTCAGTCCTAGCGCTTGTTTGCTTTTCTTTCATTGGGTGTTTACTGGTGTGCTTTATTTTGCTATTTATTTACTCTACTGTATTTACTGCTTCTTAGCATTACATATCATATTATTACTGTTGTGTTGGACTGTGCTATTTTCTGTTTGGCGGGATGGGATTTCTGAGAGATAAGCCCATTACACAGGCTTGAGTATACACTTAGAATTAGAGTGGAGAGTAGTGGGACCTACGTGCCGTTTGGAGTGCGTTGGGTGTTCACGAAATTCACAGCTAGACGAGGCTATCTTGGGACACGTCGTGGCATGCGCATCTTGCGTATTCCAGGATGTAGATCTAGAGAGCTGTCGACTCTAGTGACCGATCATGAGGACCTTAGTGGAAATATCCCTCTTTAGTGGTGACAATGGCAGACCACATTCTGTGGCAAACCCATTCGCACCCGAGGGCCCACTTTGGAACTTGCATAGGATGACTTTTATTTTCTAAGGGGAGTCAGTGGACGACCTCTTTGATTGGCATAGCATTGTATCCTACAGGCTGAATGTGCTATTGCTTCTCAAACCTCCGAAGCTGACAAGCCTTATTTTCTAAGAACCACATGTGAGTATGGGCGGGATGTTTACAGGTTTGCAGGAAACCCAGCCTCCTACCTACCTTATTTGTGATTCTATGACGATTTCAGACATTGTATCCTATGACAGTGATTTAAGTGTTCATCTCAGATATTGCCAGATTCAGTACAGAGACACAGTGCACACAGTTCAATACAGACACCGACACTTGATTACCTGATCACATGCCCTTTTGCATTGCATTATCATATCATAACGGTTATGTTTGTCATTTTCAGGTGCATAATACATTTCCGATTCCAATCCATGGGTTCAACAGAGATCGTTGCCGAGAGAAAGAACAATGTGTCTTACAAGTTTCCAGATCCTGTCTTGGATTCATTGCTCAAAGTTATAGATATGGCTGGTCCGGGTATTCTTGATAGGTTTCAGAAAAGCTACGGGAATTTGGTTGGGATGGTCCGTACAATCACCAAGTATGAACATGATGCTTTGCACACTCTGCTGCAGTTCTACGAGCCTTCGTTGAGGTGCTTTCTTTTTTCAGATTACATTTTGATGCCAACACTGGAAGAATTCTCATTTATTTTGGGAATTCCGATCACGTCGGCAATACCATTCTTCTCTGGTAATTCTCCCAGCGTAAAAGAAATTGCTGCTGCTTTACAAATGGATCAGGCAGTGATAAAGAGTGGTGTGAGCAGTAAAAATGGAGTTAGCGGATTTCATTTAGAATTTCTGTCTGGACAGGCCCAAGAGGCTGCAAGTGCTAAAAATTGGACGGTTTACAATTCCATTCTGGCTCTCTGCATATATGGCCTAGTTTTCTTTCCCAATCAGCAAGACTTTGTGGATATGCAAGCGACAAGAGTTTTCGTTCTTAAAAATCCAGTCCCTACTTTGTTAGGAGATTTTTATCATTCCGTGCACTATAAGAATGAGAAAAGGAGGGGAGGATCTGTTAGTTGTTGTACTCCACTGCTGAGTCATTGGTTTTTCAAACATTTGCCTCAGACAGGTGCCTTTGTGGAAACCAAAGATGTGGCGAAATGGTCTAAACGATTGATGAGTTTAACTGCTGATAACATTGTATGGTTTGATCACCGGTTATTGAGAATAGAGCTTGTCACAAGATGCGGAAATTTTCCAAATGTGCCTTTGATTGGCAGAAAAGGAGGGATCAATTATAATCCAGTTTTGGCCATCCGACAGTTTGGGTATGCTTCCAGGGATCCTCCTACAGGGCAAGATGTGGAAGAATCTTTATTCTTTACAGGAACTAAAGATGCGAAGGTGGTAGAAGTAGTGAATGCTTGGAAAGATAAGCACAAAATTGGAAAAGCAGTTTTTGGAAAAGGAGATTGTAGATCTTATCCTGAATATGACAGGTGGATTGAGACGAAAGTAAAGGAATTGCTTTTACCCTTTTCAAGGGGACCTCTTTTATGTGCAGTACAGCCAGAACAACCCACTATGGTGGCTATTGAAGAATGTGAGAAGTGGAAGAAAATGGTCAGAGAGTTGCAGATAGAGAATTCTGGAATGAGCAGATGTCTTCAGAAAGCTCTAGCTGACAACAAAGAGTTGGAAAAGAGAGCCTTGAAAGCGGAAAAAACCTTGGCTGACAAAGAGGAAGATTTTGATGACCGAGCTCGGTACTTTCGGAAACTTACTTTGGGAGCAGATGACACTAGTCAGGCTCACAAGATTACAAAACAGGCTTTAGCCCGAAGCAAGGATTCATTAGCTCAACTTCGTCAAGCTTGGGATGAAGTCAGAATTGAAAATGCCGAGTTAAAGGATCAGTCGAAGACTAAAGACGAGGAGCTTAAAAAGGCACATGAGCAGAGGAGAAAGTATCAGGAAAGTCTCGGTAAAAGTCAAGAACAGTTAGAAGAAGCTAGAAGCCAGTTGAAGAATACCAAGAAAGAGCTTGAAGAAGTCATGATAGAAAGGGAGATACTCAAGACGCAAGCCGGCATAAAGAGACACAAAGGAGTGCATGATGACGAAGCTCTTATGCTGCATATGGGTTCTTTAACTGAAGCTCTTGAAAAAAGGGATGTCTTGATCAAAGAAATGATTGAAAAGCCGAATCACCAGCGTACCCGTATACTTTTTGAGGAAATCAAGTATTCAAGTGATAGGCTGAAGGATGTGGAATTGTCAGATTGATGTTCTTTTCCCTGTGTTTTGTTGTTAATGGCTACCATCAGGCTTGTTGATGGATCCATTTTTTTTCCTTATATTGCATTTGCGATTGAACCTTTCTTAAATGTACTTGAATATTTTGTTGAATGAGTATGAGCAGTTTTATTTAGAATTATTCCTTATCAGATAGCTGCACACAAGCACATGACCACGACACGTCTCTTTATATCACGATTTCTGGTCTTCAGATTTCTGTGGATTGGATTGGAATCAGGGTATAAAAGCACCTAGGAAATGACAAACATGGCACCGCATGGCATTGCATATCATTTTGCATTTTGTTACTTGCTTTTCAGGTACTCGTTGCAGGGTCTCTAACCTTTATTTAGTTTCAGGCAGTATAGCGGAGGATCATATTCACCGATATTCGACGCGAAGAAATCAAGTAAGAATCATGGATCAAGTGCAAAGTGATTTGGCCGAAATGAGGGCGCGTATGGACCAGTTCATGACCCTCATGACTGGCATGGCGCAAAATCAGGAGAGGTTGAGGCTTCTGGTCGAGCGTCCAGACAATGGGCCCGAAGGTGACCAACATGACAATTCACAGGGACACGACATCCCTCCTCCCGGTGGCAACCCTCCTCCTGGTGGTAACAATCGGGGTAATGGAAAGGGTAGGCATGCTGGTGTTACTCTTAAAGATACTCTGGAAGACCAATTTACTCTACTAGATGCTGATGTGGGTAATCAAGGTGATCGAAGGTATGAGGAGTTAGCGGAAAAGATCAGGGCCATAGAATGCAAGAACTCTATGGGTATTGATGTCACCAGCTTGGGGCTGGTCTCAGGAGTCAGAATTCCCCCTAAATTCAAACCTCCCACTTTTGATAAGTATCACGGCAATGCGTGTCCCCAAACGCATCTTCAAGCTTACTTTGGGAAGATTTCAGCCCATACGGATGACGAGAAGCTATGGATGCACTATTTTCAGGACAGTCTGGCTGGGGCGTCCTTGACCTGGTACATGAAGTTGAATAGAGCTGCTGTGAAGAGTTGGAAAGATCTGGCAGAAGCGTTCCTGAAGCAATACCAGTATAATATTGACATGGCGCCCAACCGCACTCAATTGCAGGGTTTGTCACAAAATGCCAAGGAGAGTTTCAAAGAATATGCACAGAGGTGGAGGGAAATGGCTGCCCAGGTTCAACCTCCCTTGTCAGACAGAGAAATGGCGGATATGTTTATGGGCACCTTGCAAGGGGCTTATCTTGATAGATTAGCTGCTTGTCCGTCAACTGGATTTGCTGATATTGTGATTGCGGGAGAAAGAATAGAAAGTCTGTTAAAGCTTGGAAAGATCCAGGATGTGAGTGGGGCTGGCTCTTCGGGGACGAAGAAACCGTTTGCTAGTAACCAGAAAAGAAGAGAAGGTGATACGAATGCTGTGTTTAGAGGACGAGGCAGAGGGCGTTCTCGAGCTTATTATCAGGTAGATGCTGTAACAATCCCCACACCGTCTGTTCAGAAACAACAACCCCAACAACAAGTTCAACAGCAACAACCTTTTTTCCAGCAAAGGTCTAGACAGAGGGATCGTAAGATGGATCCTCTCCCTATGACTTATGTCGCGCTGTTGCCCCGGCTACTCGAGTTAAAGTTGGTAGAACTCCGTACTATGAAAGCTCCGGTTGCTGGAAACCTGCCACCTAACTTCGATGCTAATGCTCGTTGTGAGTTCCACTCAGGTGCTCAGGGGCACTCCATTGAAAAATGCTGGGCTTTCCATCATAAAGTACAAGATTTGATTGATGCTAAAGCCATCAATTTCTCTCCCGCTCCTAATATTACTCAGCATCCCATGCCTGATCATAGTGCAGCAAATGTGTACGCTATTGAAGATGGGAGGAGTTTGAATTTGGTGTTAGACGTTCATCAAGTGAAAACTTCTTTGTTGGTTGTAAAAGATTGTTTATTGAAGGGACAGGTGTTCCCGGGCTGTAATCAAGATTGCTCTGAGTGTATGAATCAGGAGAACGGCTGTGATAAGTTGAAGATGGGTTTACAGAATCTGATCGATGAAGGATGTCTACAGTTCGACAGAGTTGTGAAAGACACTGATGAGATATCAACCGTGACCATCTATTACACTCCCGCTGAGATTCAAATGCCGGTCAATGCAGTTCCCGTGGCGAGTGTTGCGCCAGAAAGGCCCAGTCCTGTCACTATCACGGTGCCAGGACCAATTCCGTTCACATCTACGAAAGCTATCCCATGGCACTATGGGGCAGATGTATATTACGAAGGTAAAAAGCAGGAAGTTGAATCATCAATCAGCCCAAATATTGATAACGTAGGGGGTGTAGGGGGCTTTACAAGGAGTGGAAGGTTGTTCGCTCCCCAAACCTTGAGAAGTGATAAGGAGGTAGAAGCTGCAGCAAAGGCTAAGGGTAAACAGGTGGTTGAAAGTGCGCCTACACCTGAAGCAGAGACAAAGATTACTTTTGATAAGGAAATGGAAGAATTTATGAAAATAATCAAGAAAAGCGATTATAAGATTGTGGACCAACTGAATCAGACCCCTTCAAAGATTTCAATCTTGTCACTATTGATGTGCTCTGATGCGCACCGGCAGGCGTTGTTGAAAGTGTTGAAGAGTGCGTACGTGCCACAAGAAATTACTGTTAATCAGCTCGAGGGCGTAATCTCCAATGTTAATGTTAGCCATGGCTTGGGCTTTACAAGTAGAGATTTGACTGTTGAAGGAAGAAACCATAATAAGGCTTTGCATATCACGATGGAGTGTAAGGGCGCAGTGTTATCTCATGTACTGGTAGACACTGGTTCGTCACTCAATGTCTTGCCCAAGAAGGCATTAATGAAGCTGGAAGTTGACGGTTTGATCTTAAGGCCTAGTGAATTGGTGGTTAGAGCATTCGATGGAACTAGACGATCTGTGTTTGGTGAGGTGGAATTGCCCGTACAAATTGGACCACAAGTATTCAAATCCACGTTCCATGTAATGGACATACAACCTGCATATAGATGCCTATTGGGACGCCCTTGGATTCACGGAGCCGGGGCTGTTACTTCTACTCTACATCAAAAGCTGAAGTATGAGTTTGAAGGGCAGGTTGTGACAGTGTGTGGGGAAGAAGACATCTTTGTGAGTCACCTGTCCACGTTCAAGTACATTGAAATGGATGGGGAAATTCATGAGATGCTGTGCCAATCATTTGAAGCAGTCAACATTGACGATGCACCTGAGTCTTCTTCTGTACCAGTTGGGGCTGGTACCTCCATTTCATCTTACAAACAAGCTGTCGAAGTCGTCGGGGCAGGCAACGCCCAAGGTTGGGGCAGGTTGATAGAGACCCCAATGAAGGAAGACAAATTTGGTATTGGTTATCATCCCTCTACAACTTCAGATACGGGGAGCAGGGGACCCATTACTTTCAATAGTGGGGGAATTATCTACATGGACCAGTCTTGTGCAGCCACAGAGGATAGTGTTGACAGTAATTGTGACCTGGACAACTGGGTACGCTCTCATGCTGCGGGACAACAAGTGCAGAACTGGTCCGTTGAAGAAGTCATCCGGGTTACTCTTCAGACAGAGTAATTTTTCTTTGTTTTTTTTTTCTAACCATAATGCATGTCAAAATCTTGCGCTCTGCCCAAGGCGTATAGATTCATTTGTAGGGCCACCATGGTTGCATTTGCAATGTTTAATCATTAATAAAGGACGTTTTGCAATCAAATTTTGTTCTCTGTCTTCCAGTTTTTATTTTTGCACAAAAAAATATAAAATGGCAATGTTTCATTTTCTTTTGTTTTGCTTAAAAATAAATTCTAAAACAAGGCATGAACCCGTTCATGCAGACTTGATCCTCCGGATACCACTGATAACGATTTTGATATGGCTATGTATGACTTTGACAATCCGATTTATCAAGCCGAAGAAGGGGATGAGAAAGATTGTGAACTCCCTGAAGAACTGGCCAGATTGTTGAAACAAGAGGAAAGGGTCATCCAGCCTCATCAGGAGACTGTAGACATCATCAATATTGGTACCAAGGACGCCAAAAAAGAGATCAGGATTGGTGCCAGCTTGCAAGCAGATGTGAAGCAAACTTTGACGGAAATGTTGCGCGAGTATGTTGACGTCTTCGCCTGGTCGTATCAAGACATGCCGGGGTTGGATACGGATATTGTCGTGCACAGGCTACCATTGAGAGAAGAATGTCCGCCAGTCAAGCAGAAACTTCGTCGGACTCACCCCGACATGGCTTTAAAGATTAAGGAGGAAGTCCAGAAGCAGTGGGACGCTGGTTTTCTTGCTGTGACAAAGTATCCTCCATGGGTAGCCAACATCGTGCCAGTACCGAAGAAAGATGGAAAAGTGAGAATGTGTGTGGATTATCGAGATCTTAATAAAGCTAGCCCGAAAGATGATTTTCCACTACCTCATATTGATGTGCTGGTCGATAATACAGCTCAGTTTTCAGTGTTCTCATTTATGGACGGTTTCTCCGGGTACAACCAGATCAAGATGGCACCTGAAGATATGGAAAAGACCACGTTCATTACTCCGTGGGGTACTTATTGTTATAAAGTAATGCCTTTTGGTTTGAAAAACGCAGGGGCAACGTACCAGCGGGCGATGGTGACATTGTTTCATGACTTGATTCATAAGGAGATTGAATGTTATGTAGATGATATGATTGCCAAGTCGAGAACCGAAGAGGAACATCTGATTAACCTGAAAAAGCTGTTTGAAAGGTTGAGAAAGTTCCGTCTGAGATTAAATCCAAACAAGTGCACGTTTGGGGTGCGTTCTGGAAAGTTGTTAGGTTTCATTGTGAGCGAAAGAGGAATCGAGGTTGATCCTGCCAAGGTGAAAGCAATACAAGAAATGCCTGAACCGAGAACAGAAAAAGAGGTTCGTGGTTTCTTGGGTAGATTGAACTACATTGCAAGGTTCATATCTCACCTAACAGCCACGTGTGAACCAATATTTAAATTGTTAAGGAAAGATCAAACGGTCAGGTGGAATGACGATTGCCAATTGGCATTCGATAAGATAAAAGAATACTTGCAGGAACCTCCGATTCTAATGCCTCCAGTTGAAGGGAGACCGCTGATAATGTATCTGACAGTGCTTGAAGGTTCCATGGGTTGTGTTCTCGGTCAACATGACGAGACAGGTAGGAAGGAGCATGCTATTTACTACCTGAGCAAAAAGTTCAATGATTGTGAGTCCCGATACTCAATGCTTGAAAAGACATGCTGTGCGCTTGCATGGGCCGCTAAGCGATTGAGGCAATATATGGTTAGGCACACAACCTTGTTGATTTCAAAAATGGATCCTATCAAGTACATTTTCGAGAAACCAGCATTGACAGGCAGAGTTGCACGGTGGCAAATGGTCTTGACAGAGTATGACATTCAGTACACTTCACAAAAGGCCATCAAAGGAAGTATCTTGTCTGATTATCTTGCGCAACAGCCGATTGATGATTACCAACCCATGAAATTTGACTTCCCTGATGAAGACATCATGTTTCTCAAAGTTAAAGACTGTGAGGAACCACTCCCGGAGGAGGGGCCAGACCCTGAATCCAAATGGAGTCTGATGTTTGATGGGGCTGTCAATATGAATGGGTGCGGAGTTGGAGCAGTTCTTATCACGCCGGAAGGTGTTCATATGCCGTTCACTGCCCGAATAACTTTCGGATGCACCAACAATGAAGCAGAGTACGAAGCTTGTATAATGGGGATCGAGGAGGCGATTAATCTACGGATTAAAACCCTTGATATATTCGGCGATTCAGCTTTGGTAATCAATCAAGTGAAAGGGAGTTGGTACACGCACCAAGCAAATCTAGTGCCGTATAGAGATTATACGAGGAGATTGCTGACATTTTTCACAACGGTGAAACTGTACCACATTCCTCGAGATGAGAATAGGTTCGCTGATGCCTTGGCCACTTTGTCTTCCATGATCAAAGTGCAAGGATGGAACCATGTACCTAAGATTGAGGTATCCCGCCTTGACAGACCAGCATTTGTGTTTGCGGTCGATGCAACGTCTGATGACAAGCCATGGTTTCATGACATTAAGTGTTTCTTGAAAAGTCAAGAGTACCCGTCCGGGGCATCGTCCAAAGACAGGAAGACGTTGAGAAGGTTAGCCGGTAGTTTCTTCTTGAACAAAGATGGCGTGCTGTATAAAAGAAATTTTGACACGGTCCTGCTTAGATGTGTGGATAGACATGAAGCAGACTTGTTGATGATTGAAGTGCACGAAGGCTCTTTCGGTACCCATGCCGGAGGGCATGCAATGGCTAAAAAGTTGTTAAGGTCGGGATATTATTGGTTGACTATGGAGTCAGATTGTTGCAAATATGCCCGCAAATGCCATAAATGCCAGATCTACGCAGATAAAGTGCATGTACCTCCAAATCCGTTGAGTATCATGTCGTCGCCTTGGCCGTTTGCCATGTGGGGCATTGATATGATCGAAAAGATTGAGCCTACAGCTTCCAATGGTCATCGTTTCATCTTGGTGGCAATTGATTACTTCACCAAATGGGTTGAAGCCGCATCCTATGCCAATGTTACAAAACAAGTGGTCGCTCGTTTCTTAAAACGGGATATCATTTGCCGATATGGAGTTCCCAAAAGAATCATTACTGATAATGGTTCTAATTTGAACAATAAGATGATGGCTGAGTTATGCCGGGACTTCAAAATCGAACATCACAATTCTTCTCCGTACCGCCCAAAGATGAACGGCGCGGTCGAAGCGGCCAACAAAAATATCAAGAAGATTATGCAGAAGATGGTTGTCACGTACAAAGATTGGCATGAGATGTTACCATTTGCTTTGCATGGGTATCGAACGTCGGTACGAACGTCCACTGGGGCAACCCCATTCTCACTTGTATATGGTATGGAGGCAGTGCTACCAGTTGAAGTAGAGATTCCGTCCCTCAGAGTTATGATGGATGTTAAGCTAGATGAAGCTGAATGGGTACGAGCCAGATTTGATCAGTTGAGCCTTATTGAGGAAAAGCGATTGGCGGCTGTATGTCATGGGCAACTGTACCAGCGCAGAATGAAGCAGGCATTTGACCAAAAGGTGCGTCCTCGGGTTTACAAAGTCGGAGATGTGGTACTCAAAAGGATCCTTCCTCCCAATACAGATCACAGGGGCAAGTGGACTCCCAACTATGAAGGTCCATTCGTGGTTAAAAAGGTCTTTTCAGGCGGAACCTTATTGCTTACAACCATGGATGGCGAAGACTTTTCATCCCCTGTCAACTCAGACGTAGTCAAAAAATACTTCGCATGAATAGACCCGCTGGATAATAAGAATAAAAAAAATCCAGGCAAAAAAGGGCATCCCGGCGAACCAAAAACAGAATAAGGTTCGGGCAAAAATTAGGGATATAATTGAAAAAAGATTTGTACACCCGGTAAGTTGAAAACCCGAAAGGGCAACTTAGGCAAAAAAGGGTATCCTGGTGGATCGAAAACCTGAAAGGGCGGTCCACACAAAAGAGGGATTTAAGCGAATGACTACGGTTTGAGTTATCTGTACCCCATTACCGTTTGAACAACTGACGTTCTGAAAGATAGGAATCGGTCTGATCATTCCTCAGAAGGCAAGGTCGGGGAGTTTTGAAGACATACTGGTCATAACAGAATGGAAACTCAGTGGAATTCCGTTTTCACATTGCCATTAGGATAGTTTCTTTTCTCAATTTTTAGCGATCACCTCTTTCCAGGGATTGCTTCCGGATGTAATTGCCTATTCTGGGCTCTCAGTCAATAAATTGAATTTCAATAAAAAGCTTTCTATTTTTGTTTTATTGCTTTGTTTGCAAAAACGTCCTAATTTTTGATAAAACATTGCATTTGAAAACATGGCAGCCTTGCAATAACATGCGCAAAAAAAAAAAAAAAACATTTGAAATTACTTCGAATGTTGAATACTCCCGGATGATGGATTCTAGCCACACAATATTCGGGGCATGTGTGCATATTTCTTTTGTTGCAGGTAGCAGGTGCAGATGATTTTAAGCACAAGACCAGCAATAAATCACCCCACGCAAAAGACTGGGGCAATTATGGGTAAGGAGATCGGCGTTCATCGTTCGGTCGACGATTGTGCATAACGGGTCGATATCAGTGAATTAAGTTCAACTGGGTACCGTTGCATCTTATTAAGTCGATTCTCTTATTCAGTCCTTCCAACGGCTACAAGCTTTTATATGTCGGTAACGGTCACAGGTTCCCCAAAAGAAGGGTCTCGTCGACACCGAAACTGATGGTCATTATCCCCAGCGAAGTCACAAGAGTTTGAAGAGGCTAGATCTTCTGTAAAATCCTCTTATGACATCCTCTTCGGGGACGAATTGTTGTTTTGTCCAAGCATGGGGCATGTTTGTTTCCCCAGCATGAAGTGTTGATCATCCCCAGTAGAGTTTGAGGACAGTTGGTCTTCTGTAAAATCCTCTCAAAAGGCATTCTCCAGCACGAGACGTTTTAAAGCAGTTTCCTCCAGCAGAGTTTGTCATAAACTCGTCGTCCCTAACAGAATTGTCTAAAGGGAAGCTCGCCTAACATGGGGCATTGTGGTACTTATCCTAAGCTTGACAGTCATATTCTGCAGCAGACTACTGTGGATTTGCTGAGTTTCCCCAAAGGACTCTTTCCTAGCAAGTTGCAGGGGAATGTTCTAACCAGGATTTGCACATCCCTGGCAGAGTAGCCCTGATACCCAGCAAGATCGTATCTCTGGTCATGGTATCCCCACAAAGGTCAGCATTGAATCTTGTCAGCAATACTCCCCAGCTGAGTTGTTGTTCTCCCCGCAGAGGTTTATAAGATCGGCAAAATCTATTCCTCAGCAAGGATGGCACAGTCTTTCCCCAGCCGGGTCAGAAGGTGGATAACCCCTATAAAGGGTCTTGGATTGGATAGATCCTCAAGCAGAGTTTTTATGACTTTTCTTCCCTAGCAAGACGCCATGCAAAGAAATTCTCATCCCCAGCAGAATCGCTGTGACCAGAATTCATTCCCCTAACAGATGAAGTGATTCCTGGCAGATTTATTATTCTTCGAGTCCAATTTATTTTTGGCAAGCTTGACAATTCGAAGCAGACGGATTGTTCATTCATTCTCCAGTGGAGAGGTTATCCTTTCAGGAGTCTCCAAAGTCAAATCATTGGTCTTTGCTCCTCAGCAGAGTCAGCAGAGGTGTCTGACACGGATGCAGAGAATAATACAATTTTACAAATTCTAAAAGCCCAACAGTGGATTGGCAAAAGTCCATCTAAGGGTGGCATATTCCAAAAGTCCAACAGTGGATTGGCAAAAGTCCGTCTTCGGGTGGCAAAAGTCCAACAGTGGATTGGCAAAAGTCCGTCTTCGGGTGGCAAAAGTCCAACAGTGGATTGGCAAAAGTCCGTCTTCGGGTGGCAAAAGTCCAACAGTGGATTGGCAAAAGTCCGTCTTCGGGTGGCAAAAGTCCAACAGGGGATTGGCAAAAGTCCGTCTTCGGGTGGCAAAAGTCCAACAGTGGATTGGCGAAAAAGTCCATCTTCGGGTGGCAAAGCAGCTAAAAGTCCAACAGTGGATTGGCAAAAGTCCGTCTTCGGGTGGCAAAAGTCCAACAGTGGATTGGCAAAAGTCCGTCTTCGGGTGGCAAAAGTCCAACAGTGGATTGGCAAAAGTCCGTCTTCGGGTGGCAAAAGTCCAACAGTGGATTGGCAGAAGTCCATCTTCGGGTGGCACGAAGCTGCAAAGTCCACCAGTAGCGTGGCAGGCCAGTAGTCGTCTGGAATTGCAAAAAGACATTTCTAAAGTCCACCAGCAGCGTGGCAAGCCAGTAGTCGTCTGGCGTCGTTCAAAAGACATTATCAAAGTCCACCAGTAGTGTGGCAGGCCAGTAGTCGTCTGGAATTGCATAAAAGACATTATCAAAGTCCACCAGTGGTGTGGCAAGCCAGTAGTCGTCTGGCGTCGTTCAAAAGACATTATCAAAGTCCACCAGTAGTGTGGCAGGCCAGTAGTCGTCTGGAATTGCATAAAAGACATTATTAAAGTCCACCAGCAGCGTGGCAAGCCAGTAGTCGTCTGGCGTCGTTCAAAAGACAGATCTCTCCGACGTTTCATCGAAGATTCAATCCAGCAGTCTTGTTGGGTTTATATCCCTTTTCTTCTTCATCACCCAGAGCAAATTTTTGGTTATATTTGGTATTCAATCACTATATACCTTGAAAGTCCGAAAGCAATTGCTTTCAGGCATTCAGGTCTACAGCGCTTGAATAGGGGCAGCTGTAATACCCCAAAATTTGCTCTCCCCTTTGTCATCATAGCATGGCATTATCATTTATCATATCATATCCACCTCATTAACATTACATTGCATTTAACATAGAAAAATGAAGCATGGCATCCTCCTTACCATCAGGGCATGTGATCAGGTGGGAGATGGACAATCAAGAGATCATTCAAAGCACAAAAAGGTCAGTCAAGTTGCCTCAAGGCAAGCCAAGAAGCCTCTCATGTCTCATACTATCTCAATTGATCATCCACAACCTCAAGGATAAGAGATGCAATAGGAGATTGAAGCATTACATCCTACACTATGCAAGAAGTCCAAAAATTGAAAGGAAATCCTCAAAAGAGATAGCTCATTGATCCAAAATCATCCTCAAATGGTATATCTCATCATCCTTTAAGAGGATACACAACATACTCTGAGGAATTTGAAATTGAAGACTGCACATTTTTCTCCTAGGAGGTGGGCACCAAAACTAGGGTTTCCCATTAAATCAGGGAATCTTTGATTTTTTGGACAAAACTTGATGTCATGGTATTCTACATGTTCTTAAGTGTATGTGTATGGAGAATTGCCCCTCAATTGGTTTTGGAGGTGGTTCAATTGGAAGAAAGATCAAAAATCAGGAAATTTGGGGCCAAGTCAAATAATCAGGGGAAAAAGTCAACTCTTGAATTTTTGAGCCCAAAATCATGAAATTCATGTTACATATGTCCAATGTACAAAATTTGATCAAGAAACTCCAAAGGAATCATGAAAAAATCAAGATGTGGAAAGTTGCCATTTTTGGATGAAGAAGGGTTACTAAAAATAGCAAGTTTTGGCCATTTTGCATCAGAATTTGAACCAAGGCCATTCAAATTTGGAGCACCAAATGAAAAATCCACTCTGCCTCAATGAAAGATCTTGTTTTAAGCTTCAAATCCATGTGTAGAACATCTCCATTGGATAAAAATTGAGAGAGTTATAGATGATCAAAGTTGAGGGAAACTTGGGCAAAATGCAAGTCAGCTTGGGCAAGTTTCAAGTCACGCGCATGTCATTTCTACAAACACCTGGTGTGCCAAATGTCAAGCTCAATTTCTCCAAGATAAAAGCCTCAAATGGAAAAGTTTTCAACATCAAAGTTGTTCTTTGTAGTGTCATCTTTAATATTGGTGTTGGGAAGATTTTGAATTGATCAAGTTATGAGTGAGTTATAGTGGTCTCAAGATAGGTTGATTAGGCTGAACTTCCATGCATGTCATTTACCATGCCATGACTTGCTTCGTACGCCCACGCACCGGTTGTTTTTCCATCTGTTTATGATGATTTTTAGACATGTTTGAGGTACCTTTTCAACTCAAGTCCAACACCAAAATTGTCCTATGATGCATCCTCAATCCATTGACACCAAGATGATTCATTTTCGTGCCTTGGTCATAAAGGAATCTATGTTCAAACATCACCATCTGCATTGATGCATTGACTGTCATGTGTAGCAGTTCACACATTGTTTTTGATTCAGTCACACCACAAACACTTCACCATCACCAGCTGATTTCTTTTCCTCATTTGCCCAAACATTCTTGCACGTGCTTCCATTTTTGTTACTTCTTACATGAGAAGGGAAATTTGCAAAACTTCCACCACAAGCTACTGCTGCATAATACAACCTCACTCTCGTCCTCACTACAAGTGTCATGAGCTTGACCTCACCATAACCCAACCTTGATCACTCGCCCCCTAACTAACTTGACTCAGTTAGTTAGGGTGGACTCATTTAACCATTCCAACTCACCCTAACTCACTCAGTTAACCATCACAGTTCCCCTTTAACCACACTTATATAATCAAATCTCCTTCATAATCTCACGACAACACTTCATTCTCATTTTTCCTCTGAAATTCGCAAGCTCTCTCTCTGAAGTTTCTCTTCCTCTCACACGATTTCATCATCATCTACATCTGAATCCATCTTCAAGCTTCAATATCAAGCAGCATTAAAACACATTGAAGCTTGGTAACATTGAAGAGATTGAAGTGTCATCCACTGCATATCGAATTTCATCAACATTTGCAAGGATTGGTGAGCCTTTATTTGGCCAGTTGAAGATCAAAGAGGAAGCACATTTCTCTGGTTTTCTTTCAACTCCGGTTTCCTACATTTTCAGGTTTCAATATCTCAAACTTTCTTGGCACGATTTACATTCTGTTTAGCTTGTGTTGTGATGATTTGAGCTCACTAAGAGCATTCCTCCATCTGGCTAGTTGATAGAGCTTCTTAGAAGCTTAGATCCAAAACCTAGGGCTAATTTCATTGCTTCGATTCTCTCTGTTTGTGTGTTGTTTGTGAAAAATAAGCCTAGATTCATGATCTATGTGACTTCCTGAACATTTTGATGTGTATTGCATAAATTTCTGGAATGTTTGATTGATTGCAGTGCCGGAGAGTGGCCGGAGAAGGTGACCGGAGGTCCCTCTCCGGCCGGTGAGGTTTCATTAGGGTTTACATGCCAGATTAAGTCGTGTCCGTTGATTTGTTTTGATCCAAGGGTGTTGGTGGTGCCAGCGAATAAATGGAGAGGGTGCGTGTCACGTGCTTCATTTTTTCCATCTGATGATTAGCATGCGCGTGTGTACATGGTTATTAGTGTGTACTAGCAATGTGATATGCTTGATTTGATTACCTTGACTTTTACATTGACTTGACCTAATCTGATGGTTGTAGTTGCTTTGACTTGTGTTGACTGAGGAGCATGCTTGCTATTGTGTTATGCGCTGAATTGGACCTAATCCAGATTGATATCCACACCCCCTGGTTTAAGGCCCAATGTAATTTGAACTGAATAGTTACTAGGCATGCACCCCCTTTCCTCATTTCATTGCATTTTATTTTTTTCATTTTTCTACACGTTTTCTTTTTAATTTTTAAAAATATCAAACATCATCATAAAATTCCACAAAAATTCATGTGTATTCTTAAAACATTTAGGAAATATTTCATGATTTTATTTTCTGATTTTATGACCTTTTTACCCCTGGTCCATAATTTTCTTTGAATTTCCATTTAGATGCATTCTAAGCATGATACATGAATTTGTTTAATTTTGTTCTTGCTCATTACCAACTGTTTTGACATGATTCTTTTTGCATTAATTCACTAATACATTGAAGCATGTTAGATGATTTTTGTTTGATTTTTTAGGTCACTTTATTACATGTCTTGATGCCTATATTTGTACCACTTTGCATGATGTTTCAATTTGACCTAATTGCTTTGTTTGAAGTCATTTTGCTTGGAATTTTGATATGCTATTTTGATATGTGATTCATCTCTGATTAGTGAACTCCAATACCATGTTTTCATAATTTTCATGAGGACATTTGATTTTTTCTTGATGCATTTCATTTAAAGCATTATGACATGTTATATCATTGTAATCTTTAGTGCATGTTTACATGAATTCTTTTGTGCACATTTGTATGAACATTTGCATATGTTATCAGCCATTCATATGATATTATAGGTCTTTGATACACATTATAGGTCATCTTTACATGTTCATTTCAATTTGAACTTTGTGCATCATTAACATGTATTGTTTGCACTTTCTTTTTGAACTTTCATTTCAATTCTTCTTCTATTACTTCTTGAATGTCTTGATGGTTGATTCATGGATACTTTTGAGATGTTCATAAACCATTTTCCATTTGGTTTCAATTCTGATTGTTGATTTACATGTTCCATTTATGCATGTCCTCTTCATTTCTTTCCATCTTTCATCTATCCCTTCTTCTTGTAACATGTTTAAATGCTAAGGGATGATGATTATTGCTTATTCACTTGCACTTGTATGAGGATATTCACTTGTGGTCCATATGATGCTCATTCTGGTTGTGGTTCTAGGATTTGTTTTCTCATTTAATTCTTTTGAGTTTTATGATGCATTACATGTTCTTTTACTTCTTATACTTCTTATACATGTTTACTAACCATGTAGGGGCTTTGGTAAGTTTCATTTGAGTGTGGATAAGGAATCCACATTCAACTTCTATCCTTTCTCTTTTACAATTCCATTTTGTGTTTTGTCAAGCACTTATGTGCTTTCTTTTAATAACTCATCACTTTCCCCTTGTGAATTACAATTCATCTTCTACTTTAGAAGTGAATTGTTTAATTCATTCTTTCTTTAGACTTTAGGTTGAAACCTCACAAACTTTTAGGATCACTCCCTTAAATCTTCAATTAGGATTGAGTCTTAGTCCATATAGGTTTTACCTTTTCTCCTCTCTTGAGTCTCTCTTCTCATCTCTTAAAGAAAATTCAAAATATCTAATAAAGGTAGGCATTTATTGCATTTAGGCCTTTCACATAAAGAAAAGATTATAAGGGGTCTTCTCTTATAATCTTAAAATGTATAGCATATAACCCATCTTGGGTCAATGTGTTAAACATTTGATCTTGTGTGAGGGACTTAAATGCAATGCTTGTTGAAAGTACAAATAATAAAAAACACTTCTTCATTTCTTAATCAACAAAAACACTTAATAAATACAAGTATGCTAGTGTGTTTGAACCTTAACAATTGGAACTAAGTGTGGGGGTCTTCTTCACTCTTAGTGTGCTTTCTTACCCATTCCATCTTGGAATGTGAGAATGTACACATTCCAATGACTAAGATTCAGATACACTATCATATGCAAACAAATGAAAAGACTCTTAAAAGACAAAAACCAACAATAACGTCTTTCCTTCGGGAATTCTTTTCTCACCTCATTCACTCTTAGCGTACGAACGCGCTCCTACTCGTTCTCTTGCAAGACGGTAACGCACTCGGACCAGCGAGCCTGCAACACCTGAGCTAGAACGTAAGCCGTTCTCTAAAAAACACAAACAACTTTCCCTAGTGAGGGGAACTACGTCGCTCTGATTCTCATGTTCCCGGTGAGATACGTAGGCAGTGGGGTAGGGCCCATGCGAGCACTTCTTTTATTTTCCCTACATTTGTTTCTCTTTCTCTTTCTCTTTCTTTCTTTCAGTTCCTTTTTTTTCAGCATTCTTTTCCTACACCCTTTGATTGAAGCAGCAAGCGTGGATCCCATCGGGTACGATGGACGCGAGGGGGTGCTAATACCTTCCTCTCGCGTAACCGACTCCCTTACCCATTCTCTTGGTCGCAAGACCATGCTCTATCCTTTCCTTCAGGTTTATGCGGTGTTTCCTTTCCCTCTCTTGGGATAAATACACATTGCTGGCGACTCTGTTTCGGTGCCACTTTCGCGTTTGTACTAGGATGAAAATCCCGGGAGCGACAGCTGGCGACTCTGCTGGGGACAAGGGTTGACCTCTTGCTGGTTCATCCTAAGCGAGTCAGTCCTAGCGCTTGTTTGCTTTTCTTTCATTGGGTGTTTACTGGTGTGCTTTATTTTGCTATTTATTTACTCTACTGTATTTACTGCTTCTTAGCATTACATATCATATTATTACTGTTGTGTTGGACTGTGCTATTTTCTGTTTGGCGGGATGGGATTTCTGAGAGATAAGCCCATTACACAGGCTTGAGTATACACTTAGAATTAGAGTGGAGAGTAGTGGGACCTACGTGCCGTTTGGAGTGCGTTGGGTGTTCACGAAATTCACAGCTAGACGAGGCTATCTTGGGACACGTCGTGGCATGCGCATCTTGCGTATTCCAGGATGTAGATCTAGAGAGCTGTCGACTCTAGTGACCGATCATGAGGATCTTGCGTATTTGTTGATGATGTGGTGATTTTGTGAGGATGAGATTAATCGAGCTTGGAAAACCTGAATATTCCTGCAACAAAAACCACAGAGAAAAAGCGTGTGAATGCGTATGCCAGCGATGCGAAATGCACATGCTTATGCAAAAGGCAAAAGGGAGGTCAAATTTCGGGTTACGACAGCTGCCCCTATTTAATCCACATGGACCTGAATGTTCGAATTGTGTCAGCTTTTCGATGATTCGAGGTAGAAGGGATTAAATAAAAGAGTAGCTCGAGAATTTGGCCGACGGCGGCAAAAAGAAGAAGTGTAAGTGTAGGGAGTTTGATTAGGTGAGAAGTTTGGCTGAATATCTGTTGGGGAGATGAATCAGGCCAAAGGAAAGTATGCTTGATGCATATGCTATGTATGTGCGATTCTATATGATGCTTGATATCATGCAATGCAAAGGTGCAGGCTAAAGTAATGCGCGGTGGTTTGGCAGAAATTGTAGCAGAACGAACTTGATATCCTCGGTTGGGGAGAGAACCCACAGATGAAGACAGATCCGTCTAAGGAAAAGCCCCTAAATGGTGACGACTCCGCTGGGGAAGAAACCAAGAAGTAACAAATTTTAGACTATCACCATTGCCATTGCTGGGGATGTAGGAATCAGGTCGATCTTCTAACCATGACTGACTCTGACTGGGGAATGAACTCAGAAAAACTCCGATTTCTAAGCTGCCCTTGACTCTGCTGCAGGGAATTACCAAGGTCCTGAGGATCTTCGCCGCTTGGGGAAGATGAGAAACCAAGCCATACCGCCGCTGGTGCGTGACAATTTCGACATGCTGGGGATGATACACGACCCTTGCTGGGAAAAAGGACAATCGTGTCTCTTCTCAGGGCGCATCATGATAACTTTACTGGGAACATCACGGATCTTCCAGAGAAATGGAGAGTGAACAACCTTTTCGAAGAACCATAATGGCGCTTGCTGGGGAAATAATGGCTCTGTTGGGGAGATGGTCGCTTCTTCATAGAATCATCACTATGTTGATCAGGCATTAGGCTTGCCGATGGATATTATCGATTATCCTGTAGGAATTACCAGTAAAATATGCAATGCATAATGCTTTCTCGATTGATTTAGCCTTTTATTATTCTCAACGCTTTATAGTATTATGTGATCACAAATAATTATTTATTTTACAAACAAAATACTGAAAAGAAAATAATTGAGAAATCAAATAATGCATTTTATTGAATGTGAAAATTATGTACATAAGATGTGTACAAGGATGCAAAAATCCTTGAGGAGGAAATTTTCAATAAAATTGAGAAACAAATGTAAATGGCAAAGGGAAATCATATTTTGCATTGATTACAACATTAGCTACTATCCACTGCAAGTATTGGTTCCAATGCCTTGCACCAGTTGATGATGATTTGACTGCTCTGTTACCGTCTAATGTCCAGCTATGATGAAAAGAGGCTAAAGTCTTCGCAGTCAAATGCCTTTATCCCTAATTTTTGCCTGGACATTTGTCTATTTTTTTTTTCGTCCACCGGGATACCCATTTTTGCCTAAGTCGCCCTTTCGGGTTTTCAACTTAGCGGGCTATTATTATATTTTTCATTGTCCGTAACTTTTGCATGGACATTTCTTTTTTTTGGTCCATCGGGACGCCCATTTTTTGCCTAGATTGTCCTTTCGGATGTCAATCTAGCAGGCTCTTTATCCATTTTTTTAGGTATAATATTTTTTGTCTGCATCGGAGTTCACGGGCGATGGCATCTCCTCCCCATCCATGGTGGTGAGGATCAGGGCTCTGCCTGAGAAGGCCTTCTTGACAACAAAGGGTCATTCGTAATTGGGAGTCCACTTGCCTCGTGGATCCGAGTGAACAGGTGAATACCTCTTGAGCACGTGTTCACCTTCTTGGAACGCTCGAGGGAGAACTTTCTTGTCAAAAGCTCGCTTGAGGCATTTCTGATACAATTGACCATGACAAACGGCTGTAAGGCGTTTCTCTTCGATGAGATTCAGCTGGTCATATATGGATTGGACCCATTTAGCTTCGTCAAGACCTGCTTCCATGATGACTCTGAGCGAAAGAATTTCAACTTCAATGGGTAGAATAACCTCCATAACCATACACAAGCGAATATGGAGTTGCCCCAGTAGAAGTATGAACTGAAGCCATGCAGTGCAAAGGGAAACATTTCATGCCAATCCTTATAAGTCTTGACCATTTTCTGGACAAACCTCTTGATGTTTTTGTTTGCTGCTTCGACGACACCGTTCATCTTGGGCCGATATGGTGACGAGTTGTGGTGCTCGATCTTGAATTCTTGACACAACTCCTTCATCATCTTGTTGTTTAGGTTGCTTGCATTGTCATTAATAATGCTGCTAGGAATGCCATAGCGACAGATTATCTCTTTCTTGATGAATCTAGCAACTACTTGTTGTGTGACGTTTGCGTAAGAAGCAGCTTCAACCCACTTAGTGAAGTAGTCAATAGCGACTAGAATGAATCGATGATCATTAGAAGCCTTCGTCTTGATCATCCCAATCATATCTATACCCCACTTAGAGAATGTCCAAGGCTAAGTCAAGACATTCAACGGAGTTGGAGGCACATGGATCTTGTCTCCGTAGATTTGGCATTTGTGACATCTTTTGGCAAAGTTGTAACAATCTACCTCCATTGTTGTCCAATAATATCCAGCTTGAAGGATCTTTTTGGCCATGGCAAGACCTTTAGCATGTACACCCTCACAACCCTCATGTATGGACCTTATGATCGTGTTTGCTTCGAGTCTATCCATGCATCTGAGCAACACGGAATTATAATTCCTCTTGTACAGTACACCACCACTTAAGAAGAATTTGGCGCAGAGCCGCCTAAGAGCCTTCTTGTCAGTGATAGTAATACCCTCGGGATATTTCTGTTTTTTTAGATATCTCTTGATGTCATAGAACCAAGGCTTGTCATCAGACTCGTCCTCAGTTGCTAAACAGTGTGCTGGTTCGTTCAAATGATCAATGCGGATCGAATGAGCTTCATTCTTCCACTTGACTTTGAACATGGATGCCATGGTGGCAAGTGCATCAGCTAGTTGATTTTCCTCTCTGGGAATATGATGAAAAGAGATCTCATCAAAGTAAGGAATCAATTTTGCGATGTACTTTTGGTACGAAACCAGCTTGGAATCCCGAGTTACAAAGTTCCCTCTGACTTGGCCAATAACCAAAGCAGAATCTCCATAGACATCAAGAATCTTGATTCTCATGTCAATTTCCACTTCAATACCGTAGATACATGCTTCGTATTCATCCATATTGTTGGTGCACGCAAAGCATAATCTGGCAGTGAAGGGAAGGTGAAAACCCGTTGGAGAGATGAGGATAGCACCAATTCCACGACCTTTAGCATTGGAGGCACCATCGAACACGAGCGTCCATCGCGCCCCTGGTTCAGGTCCTATGTCAGGGTCTGGAGTCTCATAATCTCAGATGAACAAAACATCCTCATCGGGAAAGTCAAACTTCATTTGTTGATAACCCTCTACAGGCTGATGAGCAAGGTAGTCGGACAAGACGCTCCCTTTTATTGCTTTCTGGGTAACATGTTGGATATCATACTCAGTTAACATCATCTGCCACCAAGCAATCCTTCCAGAGAGAGTAGGCTTTTCAAATATGTACTTTATCAGATCCATTTTGGATATCAATAAAGTAGTATGGCAAATCATGTATTGTCTTAGGCGTCGAGCTTCCCAGACCAGAGCACAACAAGTTTTCTCTAAAAGTGAGTATCTGGTCTCACAATCAGTGAACTTCTTGCTCAGATAGTAAATTGCATGTTCGTTTCTGCCAGTGTTATCATGTTAACCCAATACATATCCCATCGATTCATCGAGAATGGTAAGATACATAATTAAAGGCCTACCAGGAACCGGCGGTACTAAGATCGGTGGTTCTTGCAAATATTGTTTTATTTTGTCAAATGCTTTTTGACAATCATTGTTCCATTCGACCGATTGATTTTTCCTTAGTAATTTGAACATTGGTTCACAGGTAGTCATCAAGTGAGAAATGAATCTTGAAATGTAATTAAGTCTGCCCAGAAAGCCACAGACTTCTTTTTCTGTTTTGGGAGGCGGCATGTTCTAAATTGCTCGAACCTTGTCAGGATCAACTTCAATGCCCTTCTGACTCACAATAAAGCCCAACAGTTTGCCCGATCAAACTCCAAAGGTACACTTCACAGGATTCAACCGCAGTCTAAACTCTCGGAGTCTGTCAAACAGCTTCTTCAGATGAACCAGGTGATCATCTTCAGTTTTAGATTTGGAAATCATATCGTCCACGTAAACCTCAATCTCTCTATGGATCATATCGTGAAAGAGGGTTGTCATGACACGTTGGTATGTTGCCCCTGCATTCTTCAAACTAAATGGCATGACTTTGTAACAATATATACCCCATGGCGTGATGAAAATAGTCTTTTCCATATTAGTTGGGGACATTTTGATCTGATTATATCTTGAGAAACCGTCCATGAAGGAAAAGACAGAGAACTGCATCGTGTTGTCTACCGAGACATCAATATGAGGCAAAGGAAAATTATCTTTCGGGCTTGCCTTATTGAGATCTCGATAATCCACACATATTCTGACCTTCCCGTCTTTCTTTGGAACCGGGACGATGTTAGCGATCCATTCAGGATACTCGGAAGTGGCCAGGAACCCAGCATCAAGCTGTTTCTTCACCTCTTCTCTGATTTTGAGTGCCATGTCGGGTCTAGTCTTCCTTAATTTCTGCTTAACGGGAAGACATCTGGGCTTGAGTGGCAAGTGATGTTCAACGATGTTGGTATCCAACCCAGGCATATCTTGATAGGACTAGGTGAAGATATAAACATACTCTTTCAATAACTTGACCAACTCGGAGTGTACATGCTTAGCGAGGGATGCGTCAACCTTGACTTCTCTTCTGACCTCATCAGTACCAAGATTAATAACTTCTACTAGCTCTTTGTGCGGTTGAATCTCTTTATGCTCGTACTCAAGGAGCCTTGCTAGTTCGGCCGGTAATTCACAATCTTCCTCACCATCTTCTTCGGCTTGGTTAATTGGAATCCCAGAATTACAATGGATGTTTACCATGTTATTATCAATGCATTTATTTGTTCTGCATGTTTATGAATATGTTTAGAATGAGCTATTTTGAAAAGTGAAAAATAAAATAAACTTTTGCCATTTGTTTGTGAAAAAGTAAAATAAAGAAAAAATAGAGCATGATTTTGAATGCAAAAAAAACTTTTATTCATTGATCACATAATATTGCAAAAGCGTGAGGCCCTTTACAAGTTATCCACTCGTCTCGGGTGAGGACGAGAGAATGAGAAAGCAAAATACATTACATGTTTGTTGGAAAAACCACAGAAATCACGGTAGATGTCCAATTGTTGAGCACGAAACCCGACGGGCACTTGTGCACAAAGCTTGAAATCTGGTTACTAGGGCCAGCATCATCAATGGAAGCCACGATGTCACCTTTTTGAAAACCAGCGCTATTGAATTTGATCAAGTTGCACTGCTTCTGACCATGTGAGTTAGATTGTCGACTAGGACGATATCCCAATCCAAAATGATTATGCTTTTCAACCACTTCAATCACATGCCCCCAGCCAGACAAGAAACCTTTCTCGATGGTCTCTTTAGTACTTTTGGCGGATGCTAAGGTCATTTGTGGTGATCTACTTTGATTAGTTGAAGCAGAGCTGACATCTTCGAACTCAAGACACTGCAACAGCACCTCAGCTATGCCTTCCTCGGTCTCAACGTATCGAAAAGATGACAACTCGCTCACAATCAGATCCTCTTCACCATAGACGATGACCAGCTGATCGTCACACATGAATTTCAATTTCTGATGTAAAGTGGAAGTAACTGTCCCTGCGGCGTGAATCCACGGGCGACCCAATAGGCAACTGTATGCAGGATTAATATCCATCAATTGGAAAGTAATGGTGAACAAATGCGGTCCAACCTTGATGGGTAAATCCACTTCTCCAATAACTTGCCTTCGAGATCCATCAAAGGCTCTGACAACTAAGGTGCTCGGCCTCATCTCGCTCCCTTTTACCGGTAATTGACTCAATGTGCCCTTAGGCATCACATTGAGAGAAGATCTGGTATCCACTAGGACACGAGATAATAAGGCGTCCATGCAAGTTACAGATATGTGCAGTGCTCGATTGTGGGCAGCTCCTTCAGGAGGCAATTCTAATTCATTAAAACCCAAATATCTGCTTGCTGTTATGTTAGCCACTACATCATCGAAATCGACAACGGATACATCATGCATCATGTGGGCAGTGTTTAAGACCTTCAACAAAGCTGATCTGTGTGCCGGTGAGCTCATGAGTAAGGACAAAATCGAGATCCTTGAGGGAGTCTGCCCCAGCTGATCCATAATTTTAAAATCACTTTTCTTAATCAGCTTTAGGAACTCTTGATCATCAATTGTTTCCTTGTCCTTTATTACATCCTCAGATGGAATAGTTGGCACTGGTACTGTAGTAGATGCCCCTCTTTGAACAACAGGGATTGCAGATGCAGGCTTCTCCTTGGGAGGAACGATAGTTGGAACTTGTACTGGCTCTGTAGTGACCTTCGAAGCAAACACCCGTCCACTACGAGTCATACCTCCAGCGGTGGTAACATTCAAAATCTCTGATTCGACAACCCTTATCTCTTGACCTCCAGAAAACACAGTAAACCCATACCTCCAAGGTACCTCCTTAGAATTATGACACGGAAATAGTTTTGGCGAGAAAACAACAATAGGTTGTATCTTCTTCTGCTTAGGGGATTCCATAGGAACCTTCCTATATATGATGGTGAATGGCTTGATAGTAGCAACCTCTTCAATAGGTTTAGATCTAGCAAATTGAACTTCACCTCGATTCATCAAAATTTTTACACAACCCTTCAGCCTTCGACACTGGTTGGGATTATCGTCGCAAATCTGACACTTACCAGCAACCCTTTCAGCAACCCATGTTCATTCAATTTCTCGATAACCACGGTCATCGGGGTCTTTACCTCATCAATATCCATGATCAATTCAACCCTTGAATTATCCTCAATCATGTTACCGCAGGTCCACCGTGATTGGGCAACGGATTATACTGAATGTTAGGACCTTCCTCAGCAAAATTCAAGATCTTCCGGTCAATGAGCTCTTGAACGTTGGTTTTGAAAACAATACAGTCCTCTGTTGCATGTCCTATGTATCCAGCGTGATAAGCACATGACGCATTTGGATTATGCTTTGGGGTTGAACGAAAGAATTGCAGGTGCGATCTCTTTGGGAACAATTGCCCCTTGGTGAACCAAGTAAGGAAACAATTCAGTATATGGCACTGGAATTCTGTTGAAATTCGGACGCTTACGATTTCCTTGATTGTTGTTGTTTTGTCGGTTTTGATTATGCTGATTTTTGTTGTTCTGTTGAGCCTATTGCTGACGTTGTGGTTGTTGCTGATTCTGAACATTCTGAACTGGCTATTGCGGATGATACTGGTACGGAGGTTATGGATATTGTGCAGCAGCAATGTACGGATATGGATAGTAAGGCATGGGAGCCATGGGTGCTTGATACTGAGGAGAAACTTGTGCTGTCACGGTGTTGGCTTCACCTTCCTTTTTCTTTGACTGACTGTTCTGAGATTTTCTGTTGGCCGGCTGCTGGGAAGCAGCTCCAGGAATCTTTCTAGTTTTTAAACCATTCTCAATCCGTTCGCCGATGGTTACAATGTCAACAAAGTTAGATGAAGAACTACCCACCATTTTCTCATAGTAGGATCCTTGCAATGTACCCATAAAGATATTAACCAACTCGTTGTCAGAGAGAGTAGGTCGCACACGAGATGCCATCTCACACCATCTTTGTGCATACTCTTTGAATGTTTCAGCTGAGCGCTGAGACTGGTTTTGCAACTGTAATCTGGTAGGCGCTAGATCAAGATTATATTTGTATTGCTTCAAAAATGCTTTAGACAGATCTCTCCAAGAACGGATTTTGGTGCATTATAAGCCCATGTACCAATCCAATGAAGCACCGGACAAGCTATCTTGAAAACAATGAACCCACAATTCATCATTATCAATATAGGATGCCATCTTCCTGCAGTACATAGTGATGTGACTACGTGGGCAACTCAAACCTTTATACTTTGGAAGCTCAGGTATCTTGAATTTCTGCGGTAGTACCACATTTGGAACCAAACATAAGTATTTGGCCTCCATGCCAAAAGCAGAAAATCCTTCAATAGCTTTGATACGGTCTTCCACCAACTTGTAACCAGCAGGTCTATCTTGATTAGCAGGCCTGACAAGAATCTAAGGATTTGGCAGCTGAGATGTAGTCGGAGCGAGCACTTGTGGAGTAGCAAACTGAGAAGGATATACCAATCCCTGATTAACCATCTGACCAGTATTCTGACCCATATGAACATCAAATAGATAATTCGAAGGAGGTATCATAGCAGTTGAAGATGCCCTAGGGTAGGGCATTGCAAAATGAACATTCTGAACAGCGGTTTGAGCAACTTGGGATGAAACCGGAACATGAATAGGAGGACCCCTATATACATGCTCATCGGCATCAGGAGTTTCAATGCCAGTCAACCCATGAGTCTGACGAGTCTGAACCTGAAGATTCTCATGATCATCACTCACCACCGGAGGTGGAACCGGAGTAGGCATACCCCACGGATATGAAGCAGCATTCCCATTAGGCATGGGCACAACAAATGGCTGATATGGTACGAAGGCACCATTATTTGCAGTCTGAGGAGTGAAATTCGAAGGCATGCCCCAAGGAAAAGCAGCATGCATCTTGTTCAAATCGGACTAAGAATTTGATGGATGAATAGCAGGATGAATCACAGGCTCAACTGGCACTTCAACAGTAGTAGGAGAAGGAACAACAGTGACAACAGGAGACATGGTCACAACAGGAGTGACAACGGTCACATCAGTGACAGTTACAACAACAGTGGCAGCAGCGGCAGCATCCTTCTGAGCACGAAAGAGTTCCATAATAACATCCATGTTGGTCTCAAACTGATCCATCCGACCCTAGAATTGAGCCAGAGTTTCCTTATAAGCAGCATTCTCAGCTTCGAAGTCACCCTTGATTCTAGCTTTTCTTGAGCGAGTGAAATACCGATGTCGAGTCGTCATCTTGCTACAAGCGAAAGGCGGACAAGGTAAGCAACGGTTTTTCGGATGAAGGGATGTGCATATATGTGTAGATGAATGTATGTTATGCATGCAAAAATAAAGTTTTAAATTCCAGGAATTCGTAAACTTATCTTTGTTGATAATAATCATAAAGCATATAAGTAAAGGTGCAAAAGATAAAGCTGGCAAGAAACTCCATTCATTCAACAGTAAAGGAAAGAAGCATAAGTCAAATGCAAATCAAATATCTGCCTTTTGGGCTACAACAAGATCAACATGGATCCTATCAAAGACCACCCTACAAACAGCAATAAGTGAAAAACAGTCCAAGGAGTCTGGTGCGGTAATACATCAGCATATGCATCTCTCAACAACCCAGGTAAGTCCTCAAGTGCATGCTCAGGAAATCTGTCTAGACGGTCGTGCCTCTCACTCCAATACTTCGCATCCTTTATGAGGTTACGCAGCAAAGAATGGTTAGGTCCCTGAAGCATATCCTTAAGGAATGCCTCTTTCTGATCTAAGAGAACTTGCAGATGATGACTTTGTAGCTCCCAATTAGTACTCTCTGTGTTGAGCTGACTAATCTGTTCTTGGCTATGATGTGCTTGATCTTGCAACTTCTAAATTTCACCGAAGGCTTTGTCGAGCTTAGCTTGACATTGAGAAAAGTCCTTTGCCAACTGATTAGCACGGCCTTTCTCACTTTGCCACTTTGTCTTGTACTCGGATAACTTCCCTCGAAGCTCTTCAAGTTGCTTCTTATAGCTCAACTCATCCTTGTAGGCTTGATACTGAGTATCGGCTAGCTGCCTCTTCTTTGAAGTAAGTCCCTCATAGGTACTCTTCAAAGCATCATCCACTTTCCTTCGCTTGTTCTGTTTAGCTTCCACCTCTTTGAGCTTGCACTCGCGCTTCTGGTGGAGCTCAATCTGTAGGCTATCCTTCTCGGATGTGACTTTATCAAGGTTGAGACGAAGATCAACATTCTCCTTCTTCAGCATCTCAATAGTCAGCTTGAGATGGTCGACTTTAGATGGAGGAACAATGGCAAGTTCAGGAAGCTTGGCATTCATGGAAGGCTCAGGAGAAAATGGCAACAAGATCTCTTTGATGCGCTCTTTGACCCAAAGTGTGTAAGCTTCCTTGGCTATGCAATTCTTCTTACCCAAATTGGCTCTTCCTTCGAGGTGAATCTGAGTCCAAGCGGCACTAAACCTCTTCAGTAATCCCATGTCATCAACCCCTTCATGAAAGATGAACTCTTCCACTACCTCAGGATCTGGCCTAGCAACCATAGGATATCCCAACTATCGGAAGGAAAGTCTCGGATTGTAGTTAATTCCACCCTTTGTACCTAAGAGAGGCACATTGGAGAATTTCCCACAATGAAGAATAATCTTAGTATCATCGAAGACTCAAGAATACCAAGAGATGTCATCAGCAGTAAGAGACATGATCCGTTGAGACCACTTGAGATTACCCTTATTCTCAACAAAGGGACCCTTCTGCGGAAGGTGTGACATGAACCATCGGTACAGCAGCGGAGCACAACAGATAATGGTTCCCTTCTTCTTTTTATTCCTCGAATGAATAGAATGATAGGTATCAACAAGGATCGTTAAAACAGGGTTCTTGGACAAGAAGATACTGATGGCGACCTGATCTACGAAATCCTTCATGTTCGAAAACAAGACCATCCCATATATCAGCAAGGCAAGAATGGCGTTGAAAGCCTTCCAGTTTCCATCTGTAGCAAAGGAAGTAGCCTTGTCAACCAGAAACTTTAAAGCAAACCCTCGAATATCTTTCCCTTTGGTCTTGATTTAGCTTCCACATCCTTCTTACTAATGCAAAGAGCATCAACAATAAGGGGAAACTTCGGACAACCACTAGTGTAGACAAAAGGAACCTGTTTCTTGATCTCAACCCCTAGAATATAAGCATACTCCTCGAGTGTAGGTGCTAGCTGATAATCCTGGAATGTGAAGCACCTAAGTGGCGGGTCATAGAACTGAACCAGTGTATGAATGGCAGTGATGTTGACTTCAGTGTTGAGGATGGCTAACAGATTACCATAATAGTTCTTGAAAACCCCCTTGTTATCTTCAACCACACGGGATGTTAAACCTCTCAAAGCATTCAGCTTAGGCTCCACAAACTTGTAGCTAAAGATGCCTCGGCAACCAGTACTCATCTCTATGATAATGTCAACAAAGAATAAGTCTTCGAACAACCTGGAAATGCACATGCAAAAATTAAATTACATGATGACATGATATTCCACACAAGAACAAGAAACTAGCACTGTCTGAACAATCCAATCTGAACAATCTGAATATCTGCATATAATTCTGTGTCGGTGCAAAAATTTGATGTGTATGAGAGAACAAAGGTATGAAGTGGCTTGGTTTCCTGTAAAAACCCATATCCCCCTCACAGGTGTGATCTAGACACAACAAGGTGGTCCCTAGAAAAGGTCGCCCAAACCATAGGACTCAGAGTGAAAACCCCCCGCCGTAGCGAATTCTCGTAGGACGAAAGTATTCTCAAGCAAATCACGATCTGGGATATGGCTCTCGTGGTAACCCAACGCGCAAAATACAGGCCTCACGACTATCCACGTTCTAGCCTATGTGTATGCTAAGCTCGGTGTTAGGACTTTTCTCTCCAATAATATCTACTCATCCCAACAACAGCAGAAAATAGAAGATATCCAGAATATACAGTATATGGATATTCAAAGCAGTAAAGAAATGTACTAAATAAACATAAAGCAAATAAAGCATAAATATAAAGCAAGTAAAGCGTAAAAGATAAACACCCAAGCAAGCAAGAAAAGCAAACAAAACTAGGCGAGACCCCAACTTGCAAGAGCAAGGAATCCCCAACAGAGTCGCCAGCTGAAGATGGCTGGTTTATACCTGAGTGAATCGCACACTCAAAGATACAACAGAGTCGCCACCGAACTTTATTTAGTCCCAAAGGACAGGGAAAATATCGATAAAACCCAAGGGGAAGAGAAACGGGAACGGGGGTCGGTTATGCGAAAGGAAGGTACTAGCACCTTACGCATCCGTCGTACTCGACGGGAACCATTTCGCTTGCTTCTAGGCTTGGATGGGTTATCTATCTAAAGGATTCTAGCTAAAGAAAATGAGATAGAAAAGAAAGAGAAAGAAAGAAAGTGAAAGAAAAGAAAGTGCTCGCGGAGGACTAGGGCCCTCGTGCCTACGTACCCTCATAGTGCAATGAGGAAATCAAAGCATTGTAGTTCAAAGGAACCAGGGAAAAGAAGGGCGAATGGAAGAAAGTGGAAGGGTGCTCGCCAAGATCATCGCGATCTCGTCCCTACATATCATACATTCAAATGAATGCAGAATCAGAGCTTCCGTAGTTCGGGGAACCAAGACGGGAAAAGAAAGGGACAGTGGTGTCAAAACCAAGAGCAAAAGGAGTAGAGGAAGATCCGCTGGGGATGCAAAGAATTGGTGTCAGAACCAAGAAAGAAGTGCAAAGGAACACTAGTAACTGTGCTGAGGATAAAGTGCAAGAATGGTGTAGAAACCAAGAAGATAAAAGAGCAAAAGGAATAGAAGGGACTCCACTGGGGAGTAAGAGAACAAAGAGGCTTTGTTGGGAATCAGAGGGATAGCGACCCTACTGGGGAACAAACAAGGGTAATGGTGTCGAAACCAAGAGAATAAGGATTCGGTATGTTAATTGACTGGCAGTGGTTAACTGAAGAAAAAGAGATTAAGACTCTGGTGGGGAGAAAAGAGTTAGGTGTCAACAGATAGGCTGTAATGAACCAGAAGGAGAGAGTACTGAAACAAGAGAGGGAGTTTGAATCTGAGGGGACTTCGGTATATTAACTAATAAACAGTGGTTAACCGAAGAAAGAAAAGATTGCAACCATGCGGGGAGAAAGGTTTTAATAGGTAGAATGTGATCAACCAAAAGAACGGGTGTTGGACAAGCGAAGGTCGTGACCCAAAGAACGGGTGTGGGACCAAGCGAAGGTCGTGACCCAAAAGATGTTGATACTGACTGAATAAGCAGTACTTGACCAACGAAAAGGGGTATTTGAACCAAGAGAAGATTACTAACCCAAAGGTGTGAGGATTCGGTATTAACAGAGAAACTGTAATTAACCGAAAAGAAAACGCGAGTGATTAACCAAGAGAAGGTGATTAACTCGAAAGGGGCTCAGTATATTAACAGGCAGGTTGTGGTTAACTGAAAGAATGGGTGATTAACCAAGAGAAGGTGATTAACCCAAGAAGGAAAACTCAGTATGTCAACAGATAGACTGTGGATGTTATGATGTCTTGGGTCATTTGGGGCCTTAAAATGATGATTTTTGGTGTTCTTATCACCCCAAATACGTCCAGACACTGCCCAGGATCGTTACAGCTCGCTACGGCTCGCTTGAGCGAAAACAGGGGATTCTGTTACTGACTTAGTTCGCTTAGCGAACTTCCCTGCACTAAGAAATATACCGTGCCTCTGTTTTCGCCATAACTCGAGAACCATAACTCCGTTTAACGCACGGTCGGAAGAGTTGGAAAGCTATTTCAATGATTTATGTGATAGTGAAGCAGAAACATAGATATATTCCATTCATTGATAGAATAATGATGAAATTTAAGTGAATGTGAATATTATAGTTCTAGTTTCCACCATGATTCATGCATCGAGAATCTGATGGATACGAGACTATAGCCATTGGAAGGCTATTCCAATGAGCTATTGCATGGTGATAAGAGACCATGAACTAACCAAGGATGCTTAGTAGAAGATAGTAATGGCTTATATGCCTTAATGTGTATGTGATTTACTATGGTTGATTATGTTGACTTGTTGTGCATAACCACTTGTGTAACCTAAGAATTATTGTAATATGTTATGCTATTATGTGTTTCATGTATGATATTGTGGAATATATATGGTTGGATGTTTGATTGTGGAATGACATGCTTAAAACCTTATAAGATGAGTGAGGAAACCTAGGATATGACTAGGTAAATGAATTAGAAAGATAATTAAGGTATGATGATTGACTTAGATGGAGATGCTTGGATGCAAGGGTACCTCAGTGGGTGTCGTGGACAAGTAGTCGCTAGAATTATAGTTTAGTCATGAACTAACATGCTTTGTATGGAACATGATTTTATAGTTACGAGTATTGGTGAATGTGGTCATCTTGTGATTGTTGAATACGATCACGTTGTGTTTTATCTAATCATGTAGTCGGAAACAGCCTCTTGATTATGTTGTCCCAAGTCATGATGCTTATATAGAGTAAGATTGGGATGTACGCACCGATACCTCAATGACTTGGGCTTGAGCCCCAAAAGCGGTGGATTAAATCCATGTGCATGTTGAGGTATACACTCATACTTGAATGACTTGGGCTTGAGTCCCAAAGGTGGTGGATATCATGGTGGGTGAAAATACCATATGGTTAAAAGGCTTGAAATGGGTTAAGAGTCCCATAGGAAGCGACGATTCTCAAGGTAGGTGTTATCCCTTAGAATCTGAAATCCATGTGTATATCAAAGTATGAGATAGGTATTTGTGACCTGAGTCGATAAACCTAGATATAGGGCTTTCCGGGGAAAGATACCTATGATACTACGATCCGTGACCCGAGTCGATAACCATAGACGTAAGGCTTGCCGGGAAAAGATGCCTTGGTATGGTTTCTGATTAGTGATTGTTTGAGTTGATGAACTCAAGAGACATGTTTTCATACATTGCGAATATCCCTTGGACACTTAAGTCTTAGTTACTTTGTGTGATGATACATAAGTAATGAGAAACAAAGACTTGAGTTAGGATTTGACTAGAACCCTGTAGAGCCGAGTGAACCCATAGGATAGGGGACTCTTTGAGATTATTATCCCACCCCATTGTTGTTGCTTTTCAGATATTGTTTGCAGGTTTAGTATACAAGAGGAGTTGTGCATTGATGTTTCAAGGGAAGCTTTTGTTGTGGTATTTTGCTATGAATAATGTACAATGACAGATATTGTGCTTAGATCTTAGATTTTTATTTTTTGGCGCTTTCATATCTTGTACCATATTATATGTATTTTGTTTTGTATATTGGACAAGTATATAAATAATGCCAATAGGCACTTATGATTGTGTCAGTACCAATTAATAACACTTGTATGATATCATTCTTGAGTGTCTTTCGGAAGGGTGTAATGTCAACTTGTCCTTTCTTAAAACTATTTTCTAACAGAAAATTACTCAGTCTCTCATACCAAGCTCTGGAAGCTTGCTTAAGTCCATAGAGTGATTTCTTAAGTTTGAAAACATACTCTGGGTGGATTGAATCCTCAAACCCCGGTGGCTGTTTGTCATACACTTCTTCAGAAATGATTCTATTTAAAAATGCACTCTTAACATCCTTTCCATATAAAATAATGTCATGATTAATAACATTAGAGAGAAGTAACCTGATTACCTTTAACCTTGCAACTGGTGCAAAGGTTTTAGAGAAATCTATATCTTTTTGCTGACTGTAGCCTTGAGCTACAAGTCTAGCCTTATTTCTTTCCACTTCTCCTTGCTCATTGAACTTGTTTGTTAATACCCATTTTTTACAAGAATGTTATTCTACAAAGGTTTGGGTAACAGGTCTCATACATCATTTTTTTGAAACTAATTCAACTCTTCTTGCATTGCCACAATCCAACCATCATCGAAAAATGCTTCATCAATAGAAGTGGGTTGAAGCATGCAAAGTAGTCCTATTGATTGCTCTTCTCTGAAGGCAAACCATGTATTTTTAGGACTACCTTTATTTCCATAAATTAACTCTTATTGATGAGAAGACTTGTACTTAAAGGTTCTCTTGGATTGTGATGCATCTAAGGGTCCATCTTGAGCTTCTTCAGAATCTTCAACATCTAGATAGCTTCTGAGGCTGAATCAACTTCTAGAGCATCAGCTTCTGAAGTTCTGATAGCTTCTAAACATCCAGCTTTTGATGGATTTTTAGCTTCTGAACTTACAGCTTCTGGACCTCTAGCTCCTGCTATGTCTTTAGATACACATATTTCTTAAAAACTTGAACTAGCTCTGGCATTTTACTGTTAGGCTCTTTGTCATCAAATTTGATGTGTATTAACTCTTCAACCATATTGTTTTCAAAGTTATACACCCTATATGCCTTTGAGAGTGCAGAAGTATCCTAAAAAAGACACCCTTTTGAGCTTTGGCATAAAATTTCTCCAGATAGACTTTATTGTTTAATATGTAACATGTAGATCCAAATTGATGAAAATAAGAAATGCTTGACTTTCTTCCCTTGTACAACTCATATAAAGTCTTATTCATAATAGGTCTAATATAGATTCTATTATGAACATAACATGATGTGTTTACAACTTTAGCTTTAGCCCACAAGTACTTAGGTAAATTGTTTTCATGGATCATGGTTCTGGCCATTTCTTGTAAAGATCTATTCTTTCTCTCCAACTTCATGTTCTTGTGGAGTTATAAGAGAAGATAACTCATGGAGAATTTCATGTTTTTCACAAAAAAGTTCAAATGGCTCATTTTCGAATTCACCACCATGATCACTCCTTACCTTCAAAAAAATTTAATTCCTTTTCAGTTTGTACTTGTGTGCAGAAGATGCTCAACACATCATATGATTCATCCTTTGTTCTAAGGAATTTAACCCGAAGTCCATCTGCTATAGTCATAAATAATGACTAGTCCATATTTCTTGCCATTGATTAATGTAGTACTAACATGACCAGACAAATCAATGCGAAGCAGTTCTAAGGGTCTGTAGGTATAGACAATGTTTTTAGTTTTGAAAAAAGTTTTGCTAATTTTCCCTTCTTGGCATGCTCCACAAAGAGCGTATGAGTGATAATTGAGGTCTCGCAATCCTTTAATAAGTTTTAACTTGCTAAGTTTAGAGATTAATCTCCAGTTAGCATGACATAACCTTCTATATCAGAGCCACTTCTCATTACTCACTGATATAAGGCAAAGTACCTTCTGATCAACCAATTTAGAAAAACTAATTTTATAAACATTACCTTTCCTCTTACCTTTGAATATTATGGACTTGTCAGATTCATTCATAACTATGCAGTTGTTCTTATTAAACATGACTTCATAACCACTGTCACAAAATTTTCTAATGCTCATCAGTAGGTTATGTTTAAGTCCATCTACAAGCCAAACATTATTTATTAAGATAGAGAAGTTACCAATAGTACCCATACCAATTATATTTCCTTTCTGGTTTCCTCCAAATCCCACAGTTCTACCCTCTTTCAGAGTTAGGGTTTGGAACATATGCTTTTCTCTTGTCATATGTCGTGAGCAGTCATTGTCTAGGTACCATGATTGTTGATTTGCTTCTCCCTTGAAGGATATTTGTAGCAAAAATAATTTGAGATTTAGGTACCTGTAATATTTTGGGTCCTTTAGGGTTAGTTCTGATTGGTTTATTCTTGTTTTGTACCTTTGCTCTCATATGATAAGGCTTAGGATCATTCAAGACTTTTGATTTAAAAGTTTGTTGTCTTGAATGGATATTTGCATTAGGTTTTGAACCTTTCAGAACCTTAGCTCCTAATTTCTTTGGTTTTGGCTTCTTCAGAACCTTTGACTTTAGAGTCTTAAGTTCTGGTTTCTTCAGAACCCTTGACTCAAAAAGTTTAGGTTCTAACTGGTTCATAACCTTTGCATTTTCACTAGTAGGTACAAAATAAGAGTTGAGCCCTTTCTAAGAAGAGCTTTAATAGGAAGGAATTATTGGTTTCCTCAAGTTTCAAAACTTGGATTACAAGATTTTTTTAAGTAACCAAGATCATCCCCTTTGCTTATACATACTCCATAAATCATATAAGAAAGTTTAATTATATTAAAACCATTTATGATAAACTCTTGAAGAGACATTTAATTCTCATCAAGAGGTTTATCAAACACTTCTTTTACTAGAGCAATATGATCTTTCTATAGGGCTTCATTTTTGCTATTAACAGAATTTAACTCTTTCTTCAAAAGATCATATTGCTTTTTCAATGTTTTCATGTGTCTAGCTTTATCTTGACATCTTCCCATGAGATCTTGAATAAAATTAATTAAATTAGAACGAGATAATTTAGAAAATACCTCATCCTCTTCCTCAGACTCTAAACCAGAATCATGTTAGACAAAGGCGACTTATCTAGAAGGGGGTGAATACTATTTTAAAAAAATTATGGCTTGCAGAAGTAACTCAGATCAATTCATCTAAACCAAACCACTGTCGAAAAGCTCGGATATGCATATATGAAAACAAATTGAAGATAATGATAAGCAATTCAATCAATATGCTTTAATCACAATCCCTTAAAAGCTATTCAACAAGTAACATTATTCCCAATGATAAATCGCACAAAAATACTATTGATACTAATTATCGAACACCTTGTGTGCAATCGATTTTGTTTGGAAATTTGTATAGTTTTGTTGATCTTAAAATCCAACCATAATTTAAAGGATTACGATCAACTCAACAAAATGTTTTTCAAATGATTTTAAAAAGAAATAACTAAATGTATCGATCATACAATTAATGAACTCAATAATTTGCAAATGAAATATAAAAGAGATGGAGAATACACAAGGATTTGTTTAAGCAGTTCCCCAATCAGCCTCGCTATGGGTACGTCTGTCCTCAATTCGAACTCGAATTGAGATAGTGAAATTAACCTTACTTTGTAAAAGTAATTTACAAGAGAAATGTAACAATGAAACCCTACAAACCCTATGTTTGATGTTGATTCTAACATACTATCTTCCCTTGATTTGAGCTTGATAAAGTCACCCAACAATGCCAATTTGATTCACCGTCTCACGCTACTCCTTTGCAAGAACCCCTATTATTCAAATTCTTCACTCGATCGAATCCAAATTGCAAATTGTTGTAACCCAAGATTTACCAATTTGATCATTGTCTCACGCTACTCCTTTGCAAGAAACCCCCGTTCTTCAAATCCTTCACTTGATCGAATCCAAATATGCGTAATCTTGTCCAAAAGATTCAAATCCCCAATTGATCTTGAAGGAAAACCCACCTTGGTTTTCTTATTTGAAACCCCCCAAAAATCACAACCCAATTTACAGATCACCAACCTAAATTGGACATTATCAACTTGATTTTAGATGGAACCCAAATAATGAATGGTTATGTGTAATTTATTTGTGTGTATGCATAAAATCAAGGTTGAAGATGAAGAAGACTCTTTGTATATTCCAGGTTTCCTTTATGACTTTCACAAAATCATTGAAAAGAAATGATGCATGTGACAAGTATATATATGTGAGCAAGTATGAAGCAAAAGGAATGCAAAAGGAATAGAATACTATACAAAATTTCAAGATTTTTAATGTATGTGTCAACCTATGTAAGTCATGTGTCGGCACATACGATGCATGTGTCGACCTGTAGAGGCGGCACATCAAATAGAGCCTACAGACTTTAAAAATGCAGTACATGAGACGACTGAAAAAACGGATGTGTCGACCTGTAGAAAAAAATTATTTCTATGTGTCGGCCTATATAGCGTATGTGTCGACACATAGTTGTTTTTCACATGAAAATTAGTTCTTGATGCATGAAACATTTTATTTGATGCATGAAACTTTTTCTTTGATGCATAAAACTTTTATAAACCTTTTCCAACATGTTATTAAGCTTCCTAATGCTAAAATACACAACTAGACTCAAAGGATACCGTCCAATGTACATAAACACTAAAGTATCCTAGTTTTGAAATCATACAAAATACATCTAACAGAAAGTTTCACTCACATACTCCCTTTTTTTTATGATGGAAAAACTTGAGACGATGCATTTCGTGTCTTCATGAAGGCTCCCCCTAAATGTATACATCATAGCTTCATAGCTACATATACTTCTCCCCCTTTAACAACATCAAAAGGAGACAAATCAAGCTATTAGCCGTATCAAATAGACATAATATAACACATATACAATATACCATACAGAGGCGTTTGCAAAGATAAGAACTTGCACTCACATATACGTTACATACATGAAGATACACAATAGAAATTAACACAACATAAATAAAGTGGCAATACCAACATTACACAATTGTCATCCAAGGTAATACACATAGTAGAACCATTGTCTCATACTTAAATAAAAAGTAACATTGTCAAGACATAACTAAAAGAGAAAAAGAAATGCATGATGACACAAAGAAAGAACTCCATGAAGGAAATGCTCCAAAAGACATGAGACTCAAAGACACAACACCACAACACTTCATCATCCTCCACGGCCCCTAGGAATTGGCCTCACTCCCCGATGCCAACCTTGCACATCATTACCAAAATGATGATCCAAGAAATCACACATTTCTTGGTAAAACTGAGCATAATGACAATGATTCACATTCTGAGCAGAGATCATATGATTAATCCAAGCAATTGTAGCTGCATGATTTGCATCCATCTCATTGTGCATAGACACAAGACTTTCTGTTACATAAGAAGCAAAGGCTTCAAATTTTGCATCTTGTGAAGTCATGTGATCTTGCATTAGACAAAATCTCTCCACTTGAGCAGCCTCAAAGGCGTCTCGCCTCCTACAATCCTCCTCATAACATGTATCTTACCTAAGTTGCATGTTTTGTAGCATAGTCATGATGGAAGACGAATCACCAAATCTAGCACCAGCTATTACCATGAACATCCTCATGAGTAGCAACTGGCATAACATCATCACCCTCAGGAACATCATGAGAAGTACTAATTGGTTTATCATCAACCATATGTGTCTCACCAGCATCATCACCAAACTCTACAGGATCATCAAAATTATATTTCTTCCTACCATTCTTTCCCATACAGAGGTAGTACACCCGACGGTTTACATCCTAAAAGTATCCCATGTTTTTCAAGGTTCGCTGAGAAAACTCTTGAGATAGACTCAGAGATTTATGCTGAAGATTCACCATCCCTATGTTGAAATAGTTAAAAATCTTGGCAATCATGGAAACATAGCAGAATGACGTTCCTTTGTTGCAATCCTTGTAGGAAAACATCTGAGACATAAAGTAATTTGACCAATTAGTTTTAATCTTGTTCAAAAGAATATATACCATAAGAATTTCAACATAGTCTATTCTTGAAAACACACTATTCTTTGGGCGTAAGACATGAGAAACCAACCATAATGGGTTTTCAAACGTATTGTTTCACAAAAAGTCGATGTTAGTGTTTTTCTTCAAATATCATTACACACCGAGTTGAAACTAATGAAAATGGAGTTTCCGAAACTGTAGCTGATGTAATAGCCTTACGCATACCTTTAGACTCACCATTGGTTCTTGCAATCTTAGGTGCCATGGAGATTTGTAAAAACAGAATTCGCGCGCCAAGTGTTCTATGGAATGTGTGAACGAGAAGTGAAGATATTTGAAGGATAAATGATTTCCACAAACCCAAATCAGATAATCAGATACAAAAACACACAAAGATGTGAATAAAAACCAAAAGTGAGTTTAAATTTAGAGTTTTGAAGAATTTGGATGAATGTGGGTTTTAGAAGATGAAATGAAGATAATGGATGAGATGAACTAATAATTTGTTTGAGATTTGAATATGGATGATAGATGGTGAATGAATCTAACAAGGTTTAACAACAATCTTAAGTGTTTGCAAGATTCAAGCAAAAATGAAGAGTGTTGGAGATTTGATGCATGTATGAGAGGGAATGTGAAATGAAGTGAATTATCCCAAAAATGACTTATGTGCCGACCTCTTGGAAGCATGTGCCGACCTGAAAAAGGTCATGAGTCGCACATACTGAAACGAATTTGAAATATTCTAAAAAAAATTAATTATATGAGTAGACCTATGAAAAACATGAGTCGACACATACTGAACCAAATAAAAAAATTTAGAAATTGTTTTTCATGTGTCGACCTATACGAAACATGTGTCGACACATGAGGTCTAAAAATTGAAAATTTTGACCCATATGATTTTGGTTTTACCATGGAAGACTCAAATAGACACATGCATAACTAGTGTATGAGAAACACATGAAAATGATTGTTTTTATGTTTTTCTAGCCAATAACATGCAAACACACAAATGTAAGCATGAAATATTAAAAGATATAGAATACATGTGAAGATATTTAGAATGAGACCACTATAAACATGTTAAATGAAACACACAATGGTTATCATTTGAAATTTTTGGAAATGACCACTTATAACATATATCATACACACAATATATCACATACCTTTGAGAAATAAATAGGTAAAAGAAGGAAACTTACTTACAAGCAAAAATTGAAACGATATTACCTCGGCGTACGAATGACGAAGGATGCACATGCATTCCACAAGAAAATCTCGAACGAAAGTTGGAATGAATGCAAAATGTGCCACAAACCTATTAACAATAATGATCTTACCCCCTTTCACTTTGACAAAGTATCTAATAGTGTGATTTGTAATGAATCCAAGAAAGTTATTCATTTGATGATCATCCTTTTTTATTGAACTTTCATTTTTGTCTCTTTCATGATAGATATCTTGCTCCTCCTCAAGTTTCATCATCTTAGGTTGATTAATCCCTTGTTCGATGTTTTTGAGTATGTCTTTTGAAGATATGCCTACTTCATGAAACGAAATACCTTTTCTACATTTCTCGAATAGAAGAATTACAAGTAGTCTACACACTTTTACCAATTAATAAACACTAGTTGTTGACTTCCTTGGTCACAAACTCCTTCTTCCATGCCACAAAGTCAATGAAATAGGGGGATGTCACCCGTTATATGTCTTGAGCACCTACAAATGAGATCCCATACTCCTATCATAAAGCCAAGACATTTATCCTGCAAAATCAACAAGAAATGCTAGGTATCCAATCTTCATTGGGTCCTTGAAGGTGAGTGAAGCCTTGATTGCATTAAGGGAACCATTGAAAAACACATTTAGGCACAAGAAATTTCCTAAACTTGCATTTTGCAATGGTATGACCATTTTTGCAACAAAAGTGACAAGTTCAATGGTGAGAAGAGTGACCTTTGCTATTTTGATCCTTTTCAACAAAGTTATACCTTCTATAAGGATTATGAGAAGGCATCTTATATTTGGTAGTATCAATAGCCAAAGTGACCTTTGGTTGTAATGCCTTGTCCAATTTAGCTTTAAGAGTATTTACCTCTCTTTGCCAAATCTGACAAGTTTCACAACCGAACCATGAAGGTTCTTCATCCTCATCTTTAACTTTTTGAATATCTACCATAGATTGTGATCGTACCTGGATCAGACAGTGATGGTGAGAGACGGCGGGGGGGGTTGTACCTGCAAGGTACTCCGACGCTCAAGTGAGAGAGTGTACAAAATATCAGCAAATACAAGAAGTGAGAATGGTAGGAAGAAAAAGTGTCTAACCTGACCCTCTCAAATGAGAGGGTATTTATAGAGAGCCCCCAGCGCGGGGCCAGTGGTTACCTGCAATGGGCTGGATCAACCAGGCCCACTCCAAGTAACTGCTAGGGCTTACGTGTAGTAGTGAAAACCAGCACGTGGTCTTCGCCCTAGAGTAACTGCTCCTAGATTTCCGGAAGTAGGGCAGACCGAATCTTTCGGAAGTGGGAGGTTACTTGGAACGTGTCCACGCGGGATGGACCGTTAGGTGCTCCTCGCGGGGAGGAGCCTTATGTGTCGAGGAGATATGAAGCTCGTAGAATGGGCATGGCCTCGCGAGGGAGGAATCGTGTCCGTCGAGGAGTGCTGTGTAGCATACTCGCGGGGAGAAGCTATCTTGTTGAGGAGTCGCATCTCAGCGGGGTGGGACGTCCTCGACTCCTATTGTCCCCCCGTGCCTGACACTACCTGAGTGCCCGGCGAGACTGTGGCTAGCACGTGGCAGTCGCGTGTCTGCAGAAGGACCTTACCTTATTGGGCCTCCCCAGGCAGTATGGGTTGGGCCTGCTCGACTGCTGGGCAGCCTCGGCCCAGTCCAGAACAGGAGCCCCCCAAGTCGTTGCTCTGAGGTGTCAGAGCAATGACTTAAGGCTTACTGGCACGTCGGGGATACGCCAAGAGAGGAACCGAGGAGGCCATTCTCGTGGTCCACATCCGTACGGCCGCACATAAGTCGGGCATCATTCAGTCGTGTTTGGTCGGCACGCCGGGGAGATGAGGAGTTTCAGATTCAAAGCGTTGGGGAAAGCTAGAACGACACGCGTGGAAAGACGCGCAGCTGCATGTGTGCCACGTGTCGCCTGTCATTATTACCTAGGGAGGCTAGGGCGGCTGGCTAGGGTAGTGCACTTGAGTGCCCTATGCCCCTCGAGTTTCGCGAGAATCGCTTATAAAAAGCTGCTCCCCTAGTTCATTTTCACTTTTCTGCTTCTCTCTCAAGAATCTCTCTCCTTCTCTCTCTACCCTCTCTAGTTGCCGTTCGCCGCCGTCAACCGCCGGACACTCCGTGCCAGAAACCTAGTCTCTCCTACAACAGTCGTTCGCCGCCGTAAAGCCGCCGGAAACTCTGTGCCGGAACCCTAAACCGCTACTCACAAGGTACTTGCTTCGAAATTGATCTTTTTCTTACATTCTCTTTAATTTCATCTAGTATATGGCATTTCCTTGATGAACTGATGATGTTCTCACGAGAAATGAGAGGATTCCTGGCGAATACGGCGGGAATCTTTAGTTGTTGAGAGAGGGGGTGCTAAGAACTTCACCCGCTCTCGTTGAATATTTCGGGGACTAGGGATGAACATGTCGGGGACCCGTTGAATGTCTCGGGGTCCTCAATAGTTACTCTTTTCCTTAGCGTCACGGGGACACGGGGCAGAATCTTCCGGGGAGGCGATGAGTTCCCCGGCGAATGTGTCGATCCTCGGCCGGTTATGTCGGGGAACCAAGAGAGCCTTGCCTCTTCCTCGCCCGTTCGCTTGAATAGCGGTGGAGGGGTGAATTTGATACGACCCATCGAATTCACTGTTTCCTTCTGCTTTTCAGGTAAATGGACGATTTGTCTGCGAAGATGGCCGTAGGATCATTCGAAGAAGACGACGACCAACCCGAATCCCCCATGGCCCACATGGCTTTCGCGCAGGAGCGCCTGCTCGAAGAGTGGGTCTGTAAAGAAGCCCTGGAGATGTCGTCTATCTTTGTCTACAAAGACGTGGACGACGCGTTCTGCACCGTCGAACACAGGCTCATCGGGTCTGACAAATCTTGTAAAGTTTTCTGTCCAGAGGAGCATCATCGGATATGCTCGCCTTACCGGGGAATGCGCATCCCGTTATATGAATTCATGTTCGACAAGGCGGGGTGGAGGCTGCCCTTCACGGATTTACAAGAGGGAATCTTCTCCTGGTTGAAGCTGGCCCCCTCGCAGATTCATCCGAACTCCCTGGCTTTTATCCGGGCCTTCGAGCTCGTTTGTAAGTATTTAAAAATCGTCCCGACGGCATCCCTCTTTTTCCGGATATTCCATCTACAGAGGTCGTCAACCGGTGGACGACATGGATGGGTGTCCTTCAAGCAGAGCAATGCCCTGTTCCATACATATTTAGATTCCATCCAGGACTTCAAGTTCTGCTATTATTTCGTGAAGCCGGTCACCATCGGGGCCGTATACTCATTGTACCGGAAAGTCACTCGCGAGGTCGACGGTGTCGCCGAGGAGGTTCTAGAGCCGAGGTTCCCCCTATACTGGACGAAGGAACACTTCAAAAAGGGGGTCGACAAATACAAGGTGAAGCATAATCAGTTGGATGCCTATGAGCGGGAAGCCTACGATAAGATCGTCATGTTCATCGCGAGCTTCAACGAGGCTCAGCACGAAATGCTGGACGGCCAGCCTATAATGGGAGCAGACGGGCAGGTGAAGAAACAACGTCGTCTGATCAATACCTGCGTTCTGCTCGAGACCTTCTCCGATGAAGAGGCCATCGAGTTGTTAGGTGGTGAAAACATCCACGATCTAAGCTTTCCTCGCATCTGTATTCTTTTCATTCTTTGCCTCACTAACATTTGCTTTCTTTTTGCAGGAAAAATTGCCAGAGCCGAGGAGAGGTTCAAGAAATTGAAGGCGAAGAGGGCTAGGGAAGAGCAAGCCCGGGGAGAGGCGTCCCGCTCAAAAGGTCAAGATGTTGCTCCTTCCGGGGCCATGCCTGAGGGTGGTTCCTCGGCCGCTATGCCCGAAGGTTCCAGTCAGTCTCAGCCTGCTGCCACTGTGTCGGAGATTTTAGAGAGGCGGACACCTCCTGCTGGGAGCCAGTCTCCGGGTACTCAAGGGACGCCAAAACGACAACGGGTTTCGAGCGAGGAGATCGTCGACCTAGGCCACGAAGACAGTCCCCCACCTCCTTCAAGGTTTGAACTTCCACCATGCCATCAAAAGCCTCGCTTCTTCTCCGAAGTCATCTATCCTCGTGTCCCTCCCTCTGAAGTCCAAGCTGTGCTGGGAGCCACCGCGGAGGCGAGGAGGAAGACAATCTTCGAGGACCTGTCTGCGGTCATGCGGCTTTGCTCGACCGCCATTGTCCTGAATGACGAGACTCGCCCTGCTGCTGACTTTTCTCGACTGCAAGAAAAGCTCGAGAAATTGGATGCTGAGATGCTCGACCTGCGCAAGGAGTTGAAGGAGTGCAGGGACCTGAACAAAGAACAGAGCGAGCAGCAGCAGCGGGCTGAGAGGAAGCTGAAGAAAGTCGAGGAAACGGAGAGAGGCCACCTTGCCCGAATCACCGAGCTGGAGGTGGAGGAGAAGCGGCTCAAGGAGCGGGTCGCCGAGTTAGAGGATGCAGTGCGGCCGGCCGAAGGCAAAACCGAGAAGGATAGGCTGCTAACCACTCGAGCAGCGCTGGTGGCTCAACTCAGGAAACTCGAGCAGGATCTCCGGCTAGCCGAGGACGGTGCTCTTGAAACTGCAGGGATAGGGTTCCGGAACGCGGTGGCGCAGCTTCGGGTCCTAAACCCCGACCTGGTGACCGATGGGGCAGATGCTGACTTTGAGGTGGTCGACAGCCGGATAGTGCCGCCCGGGCAAGGAGGAGACGCCAACGAGGGAGGTGGGTCGGACGCCACCGAGACTGCCGCAGAGTAGGGACATAGTTTGCTTGGCCTGCGTGCCATTTTGTTTTTGCCCGGCTTGTGGGCTTGTTTGATGTACTATTAGTACAATGGTTATTTTCGCCCGACTTGTGGGCTTGTATCCGCAACATTTTGTACTAAGGGTTTTGCCCGATTTTCCTACTTCGTTATGCCTCTTTATTAATTTTGCTTGTGTGTGATATTTTATGCATTACTTATTTTTGTCTAAGTAGTTGAGATCACTGGCGCCTTGGGCTTTTGCTCGACTTTGATGATGCTCGACTGCGTAGAGAGCTTAGCCGAGTGGTCAGGGGTTGTACTCCGACCTTCGACGAGGCTAAGAAAGCGGTCGATTTCTTAGCTTCGTGGCGCGAACTTCCCATCGCGAGCTAGGTGTTCCGCCTGTTTGGTACGTCGACGACGGAGCTCGGTTGAGGACTCCTCGCCGGGCCAAAAAGTATCACGCACACAATTCGTGGTTTTTGGCCGCCATGTGCTATATAGAGGTGTCGCGCATGTACCGTTGCACGCCCCCGTGTTCGCAACGTTGTATTGTCCCGGGCAGTGTCTAACTGTAGTATTGCTTGAGCTTCTCAGCATTCCATGGTCGAGCAAGTTGTTCACCGTGGAGGTTCTCGAGGTAATAGGCACCCGTCCCCGTCTTAGCAGTGACGCGGTACGGGCCCTCCCAGTTTGCGGCCAGCTTTCCTTCGCGTGAATCTTTTTTATTTCTTCGCAGGACAAGACTGCCTACTTGGAAGTCTCGTTTGATAACTTTGTCATTATAACGCAAAGTTATTTTTTGTTTTAAAGAGGCTTCTCGGAGGGAAGCGCCGGTCCTTATCTCTTCTACAAGGTCGAGTTCCTCGCGCAGGGCTTCGTCGTTCGTTTCATCATCGAGGGGAGCTTCTGTTCTCCTCGAGGGTTCCCTGATCTCGACGGGGATAACCGCTTCGGTTCCATATGTTAGGCGAAACGGGGTCTCCCCGGTCGTAGAGTGTGGGGTCGTTCGATACGCCCAGAGGACGCTGTGCAACTCCTCGACCCACCGTTGTTTGGCCTCGCCGAGTCGTCGCTTGAGTCCCCGGAGTATCACTCTGTTCGCTGCTTCGGCCTGCCCGTTAGTTTGAGGGTGTTCGACCGACGTGAAGTGTTGCTTTGTGCCTAATTTGGTGACGAAATCTTGGAAGTTCCTGTCGGTGAACTGTGTCCCGTTGTCCGTGATAATGGCTTGGGGCACCCCGAATCGGGCGAGGATGTTTCTCTTGTAGAAACGGAGTATGTTGAAAGTAGTGATTTTGGCCAGCGCCTCGGCCTCAATCCACTTCGTGAAGTAATCCACCCCGACTATGAGGTACTTGTTTTGGTACGACCCCATGACGAAGGGTCCGAGGATATCCATTCCCCACCACGCGAATGGCCACGGGGACGACAATGACTTAAGCTCATTTGGGGGAGCGAGGTGCATGTCCCCGTGTCTTTGGCAGCGGTCATATTTCTTAACGTGCTCCTTTGCATCATGTTGCATAGTGGGCCAATAATACCCTGCTCGGAGTGCCTTTCGGGCTAAGGACCTTCCGCCGAGGTGCTGGGCGTTGATCCCTTCGTGGATCTCTTGGAGGATCCCAGACACTTTGACTTCTTCGATGCACCGGAGCAAGGGAATGGAGAATCCTCGACGGTATAGCTTACCTTCAATGATGGTATAGGCACATGCCCGCCTCTTGACTATCCCTGCTTCTTTAGGATCGTCGGGCAGTTTGCCCATTGTCAAATATTCGTAAACCGGGGTCATCCAACAGTTTGCGTCCCCTATGGCGTTGACTTCGGTTGTCGGTGCAGTTTTGTTAATGCTCGGCTGTGTCAGTATCTCCTGGATAACTGATTTGTTTCCTCCTTTTTTCTTGGTGCTCGCAAGCTTGGAGAGCACGTCTGCTCGGGTGTTGTGCTCGCGCGGTATGTGAACCACCTCCGCGGAGACGAATTTCTTCAACCTTTCTTGCACCAAGGTTAGGTACTCGATGAGACTATCGTTTTTGGCCTGGAATTCGCCCCGCACCTGCGATGCCACGAGCTGGGAGTCTATAAAGATTTTGACTTCTCTTGCGCCGAGGTCTTCTGCGAGTCGAAGTCCCACGAGGAAGGACTCGTATTCGGCTTGGTTATTCGATGTCTTGAAGGACAGTTCGAGGGAGACCTCTATCAGGATGACCTGTTTATTTTCGAGGATAATGCCCGCTCCGCTGCCTTTTGCGCTGGAGGCCCCGTCGACGTAAATCGTCCATTTCTGGGAGTCGTTGGTCGAGGATTCCGGTGTGGTCATTTCTGTTACGAAGTCGGCCAGTTCTTGGGCTTTCAAGGCTTTTCTTCCTTCGTATCGAAGGTCGAACTCGGATAGCTCGAGAGACCATCGGAGCATTCTCCCCGCCATATCTGGCCGGCTGAGGAGCTGTCGGATAGGCTGCTCTGTCCTTACCACGATTGTGTGGGCCAGGAAGTAATGACGTAATCTTCTGGCTGCGGATATGAGGGCCAAGGCGACCTTTTCAATCTGTTGGTATCTGAGCTCGGGGCCCTGAAGAGCTCTGCTCGTGAAGTAAATCGGTTTTTGTCCGTCGGGGGTCTCCCGTATAAGGACAGCACTCACCGCTTCGCCGCTGACGGCCAGGTACAAGAAAAGTGTTTCCCCGGTATCTGGTCGGGATAAGACCGGGGGTTGAGACAAGACTTGCTTTAGATGGAGGAGGGCTTGTTCGCATTCCTCACTCCATTCAAAGGTCGCCCTCTGCCTTAAAAGCCTGAAGAAGGGGGGTGCGTACTGAGCGGATTTGGGTACGAAACGGGAGAGAGACGTCAGCATTCCGTTAAGCGACTGGATCGACTTCTTCGAGTTCGGGGTGGGGATTTCGGAGAACGCCCTGCATTTGTCGGGGTTCGCCTCGATGCCCCTCTCCGTGAGGTAGAAGCTGAGGAATTTCCCTGCGCGAACACCGAAGGTGCATTTGTCGGGGTTGAACCTCATGCGACATTTCCTCGCCGTGTCGAACACTTTCTGGAGATGAGCGGCATGGTCGATTTCCTCTGCGGATTTGACGATCATGTCATCCATGTAAACCTTGAGCACGTCGCCGATATCTGCCCGGAAGACCTTGTTCATCATCCGTTGGTAGGTGGCGCCAACATTTTTCAAGCCGAAGGGCATTACGTTATAGTAATAATTGCCTGACTCGGTCATGAAGGTTGTATGCCGTTTGTCGGCCTCGTCCATGGGGATTTGGTTGTACCCCGAATAAGCGTCCATAAAGGATAGTAATTTAAATCCTGCAGAATTATCGACTAGTTGGTCGATGTTAGGTAAAGGATAAGAGTCCTTCGGGCATGCCCGGTTAAGATCCGTGTAGTCAACGCACATCCTCCATTTTCCATTATTTTTCTTAACGAGTACAACATTTGAGAGCCAGGTTGTGTACTTGGCCTCGGAAATAAAATTTTCCTCTAGGAGGTCTTTTACAGCTTTTTCAGCAGCCTCCATTTTTTCAGGAGACTGCCTACGCCTACGTTGAGCTACGGCCCTAGCGGTCGGATCTATAGCCAGCTGATGACAAGCTACTTCAGGGTCCAGTCCGGGCATCTCTGCAGCACTCCAGGCGAACAAAACTACATTTTCTTGGAGACACGCCTTCAGTTGCCTCTTCACTAGGTCGGGGAGTCCAGAGCCAATCTTCACGCTTCGGTCTGGGCTGTCGCCGAGAGGAACCAGCTCGAAATCTCCATCTGGAACGGGGCGCGTTGGGTGGAGTGGCTGTCCGTTGACTTCAAGTGGGAGGTCCTCGCCAGCAGTTTCTTCCAGCTCCCCGGGAAATCGGCTGTCAAGGTCGACCGCGCTGACCGGCGGGAGTGGAGCCTGCACGACGTCTGAAGGTGTCTCAGCCTGAGTCTTAGATTTGATGCCGCCAACGACGCTCAGACCCCTGATTACTGCGTCGAAACATCTTCTGGCCGCGTTGATGTCTCCGTGGACGGTGACCACACGTCCGCGCTTCGTGTAGTATTTCATCTTCAGGTGGATTGTTGATGGTACTGCCGTTAGCTCCGCCAACGTGGTCCTCCCCATTATACAGTTGTAGAGGGACGGACAGTCCACCACTAAGAAACGCGTCTTCACCTGTCGAGCAATTTCCTCAATCTCGAAGGTGACCATCAATTCCACGAAACCCCACGGTCTGGTGGTCGCGCCGTTGAAACCTTGTAGGTCTGATCCTACGTACGGGGACAAGTGTTTCTTGGTCAGCTGGAGGGTCTCGAAAAAGTGGACGTACATGATGTCCACCGAGCTCCCCTGGTCAACCAAAATTCTGTGGACGTCGAAGTTGGCCATCTGTGCCCGGATCAGGAGGGGGATGTTGGCGTTCGGTGCCCCGCCGGGAAGTTCCTCGAGGTAGAAGGTAATCGGATTTGATCTTCCTTTAACCCTCTCGAGGGTAGGAGCTCGAGGAGTTGTTGCTTTCAGCTCGTCAAACTTCCTCTTTATTGACCCTACGATCAAGCGGTCAGGGGCTCCGCCCGATATGACCAGGGCTTGGGGGAAAGACTCCCAGGTGCTTCGGGCACTTATCGAGTCTTCAGCCGGGAAGTTCTTCCACATGTCCCAGACAGCTTCAGGGCTGTCGAGTTATCCTGAAAAACCGAAGTCTTCAGGTCGCGTGATGCTCAACGCGACTTGCAGCGATCCGTTGTTGGGAGAGGGAGTTGACTCCTCGACATTCTGAGCCTCCTGGCCGCTGGGGCGGGGGGGCTCTTGCTGTTTGGCGTACTTCTTCAGGTACCCTTCTTTAATTAGCGTTTCGATTGCGTCCTTAAGGTGGACGCAATATTCAGTAACGTGCCCGTGACTGCGATGAAACCGACAATACTTGGACTTGTCAGCATTTGGTTTGGAAGCCGTCGGTTTCGGGAAGCGGATTCCCCCTTTGACGAACTCCGAATTGGTACAGTCGCTGAAAATGCGCGAGTGGGACACGTTCAGCGGTGTGTAATCTTTGAAAAGGCCAGACGGTCCCCGTGATTCGCGGGGCTCTTTGGTCCAGGCTTCTTTCTTTCTTTCCCCGCCTCGCCTGGGTGGAGGGGAGTCTTCTCTTCTCCTGTCTCCACCTCGCCTGGGTGGAGGGGATTCTTCTTCCTTGTTGCTGCGGGGGCCTTCTCTGTGCCTCGAGTCGAGGGCAATTTGTGCAGCCTCAGCTTCCTCGAACTCAATATGCGACTGAGCCCTCTCGAGGAGGCCTTCAAAGCTGCGGGGATGGTGCAGCCCGACGGATTCTGCGAACTTGGATCCTATCCTCAAACCCTTGATGATGAGATACATTTTGATGTGGTTGGTCACGTGGATCTCGACTGCCTCTTTGTTGAACCTCTCTATGTAGCTCCGGAGAGGTTCATCCTTCCCCTGAAAGATGGCTTCTAGGGAGGCTATCGTCTTCGGATGTCGACGAGACGCCGTAAAGTGTTTTCGAAAGCGTTCCCTCAGGACCCTCCACGACGTAATTGACTCAGAAGCTAGGTTTTTATACCAAGCCATGGCCCCTTTCCGAAGAGTCGTAGGGAATAGTCGACATTTGATGGCGCCGGAGACGTTCCTGAAATCGAGCAGAGCTTCGAAACTCTCGACATGGTCATCAGGATCGGATGTCCCGTCATAGGTTCCTAAGGATGGGGGTCTCTCCAGGCCCTTAGGGATAGGGGCGTCCATGATGTGCCTGGCCAGAGGGGTCCGATAGTCGTGTCCTCACTGGCTCCCGGAGACACAGAGGGGGAGTGTCGTCCATGAACATAGTGACGTCTCGGGGAGTGGTCCCTCGGGCGTCCTCTCGGATCCTCGGTTTCCGTCTTGTTCCTTTTATTTTTCGAGGATCGAACTGGTCCCTTTGGTGGCGGGGAGCGGTGGCGTTTCTGAGGCTGTTCCGGCTGGGTACGCTCTAAGCGTGGCCTACGACCTCTGGGAACCGGGGAAGGACTGCGCGATGCCTCCGGGGACTGCGAACGTCTTGGAAATGAAGGTGGTCGGTGCCTTCGCGGGGAAGACCGACCACGGCTTTTCTCCAGCGCCTCGATCCGGACGTTCTGGTTGAAGATCATCTGGTTGGTCTGATTGACCAACGCAAACAGGGAGGCAGTGCTCGGATCTGCATTTGGCGGCGGGTCCACGGGCTGGAGGACTGTTTCCTGTCCGTCTTGGTGAGCTGTCTCGTACTCCACTTCGTCGGAAGACAGGGAGGTGGTGAGTCCGTCTCTGACGTCGTTTTCCACGACGGGTCGGGAAGAGTTGTTGTCGACGTGGTTGCCAGTGCTGAGCTGTGTAATAACGTTGTCTAGAGCTTGATTCGCCGACGGGTTGGCCATGATAGTTGTTGAACGGAGAAAGCTTTGGTTTATCTAACAGAAAAACGGGGAAGCTTATGTTGTTCCCACAGACGGCGCCATTGATCGTACCTGGATCAGATAGTGATGGTGGCCAACGGCGTCTGGAACGGCAGCTCCTGGTGATGGTGAGAGACGGCCGGGGGGGGTGTACCTGCAAGGTACTCCGACGCTCAAGTGAGAGAGTGTACAGAATATCAGCAAATACAAGAAGTGAGAATGGTAGGAAGAAAAAGTGTCTAACCTGACCCTCTCAAATGAGAGGGTATTTATAGAGAGCCCCCAGCGCGGGGCCAACGGTTACCTGCAATGGGCTGGATCAACCAGGCCCACTCCAAGTAACTGCTAGGGCTTACGTGTAGTAGTGAAAACCAGCACGTGGTTTTCGCCCTAGAGTAACTGCTCCTAGATTTCCGGAAGTAGGGCAGACCGAATCTTTCGGAAGTGGGAGGTTACTTGGAACGTGTCCACGCGGGATGGACCGTTGGGTGCTCCTTGCGGGGAGGAGCCTTATGTGTCGAGGAGATATGAAGCTCGTAGAATGGGTATGGCCTCGCGGGGGAGGAATCGTGTCCGTCGAGGAGTGCTATGTAGCATACTCGCGGGGAGAAGCTATCTTGTCGAGGAGTCGCATCTCAGCGGGGTGGGACGTCCTCGACTCCTATTGTCCCCCCGTGCCCGACACTACCTGAGTGCCCGGCGAGACTGTGGCTAGCACGTGGCAGTCGCGTGTCCGCAGAAGGACCTTACCTTATTGGGCCTCCCCAGGCAGTATGGGTTGGGCCTGCTCGACTGCTAGGCAGTCTCGGCCCAGTCCAGAACAGATTGGTTAAGAGCTTCCATATTCTTTTCGGTTTCCAAAACTTTAACTTTTAAATGTTTAAAGATTCTTTTGTTTGAACCTAACTTTTTGAAAGCATCTATGGCTTTTCTATGTAGATTTTCAAAAGCTTTTTGTAACTCGAAATAAGACAAATTATCAACATGTTCATATTTAGAATTACTTACATTCTTTTTCTTCTTTTCACGATAATAAGTTGCGAGACAAAAATTTGTCAATTCTTTGTTATCACTTGAGCCTTCATCACCCGAGGATTCATTATCACTTTCCCAAGCAATATAAGCTCTTCTAGACTTGCTAGATTTCTTGTGATGACCTTTCTCTTTGTCTTTCTCAATCAATGCACACTCCGGCGTGTAATGACCGATTTTGCCACAATTGTAACATGAACGTCATGATCTTCCTTTCTAGTTATCCTCTTCCTTTGATGAGTTTGATTGTCTTCTAAATTTGATGAGGTTCTTGTCAGATAAATTTACACAATTCTTTTTTATGTATCTATTGAACCTTTTCACAAAAAGTCTCGTATCTTCATCATCTGAATTCTCGTTATCACTTTCTTCACAATCACATTTCTCATTGGTTGATGTCATACCCCCAAATTTGTCCTACCCTTCAGTCAAATCTTATGGCTTATGCATCTCATTTTCCTCATACGCATACCTCTCATTAGGGCATTTAAATGCATCATGCATTCATTAGCATAGGCTTGTTACTTGGATCAGAGGTCTCGAAGAACCAGTGTTTCATGGCAAATAGGGTTTTCATTCTTCTACAGGATTGTGTCAGTGGGAATGCAAAGATCAGTGATTAGGGTTTGTCCCTGTGCTTGTGTTTATCAAGTGGATCCTCAAAATCTGGCCAGGCAATCATCAAAGAGATCTAGTGGTTCACAATGATTACTTGTGGTACAAGGCATCCGAAAAGTTGCAATGGACTTGGGTTCTTGTTATGAGCAGTTGAAGAGCAAGCTCTTGGATTGTTACTTGGAAAAAACAGATGTTATAGCACAGTTGACCTCTGACCTAAGCCTTGGAAATTTCTCCATATTCATGTCCAATATCCATTTTCATCATTCAAAACCATCTTTTATCCATTTCCTAAGTCTCTTTTTAAATACATACCCATGACCATATTCAAATTCAAATCCAAAAATCCATGTTCAATATCCAAACCTAATTCCATAAGTCGTTCTTGAGTCAAATGCTATAAACCATTTTTAAGCCCAATTCAATTTAATATCCATTTCTATCCATTTCTTTAGAATCATTATCCATTTTACCCACAATTCTTTATCCATTTTTAAAGCCCGTCATTCTAAATCATTTTCATTTATATCCATTTTCATATCCAATTAAACCGTATTTATTTCAAAATCCGTTTATCCATAATCTGTATCCATTTTTCAAACCATTTTTTTTAATTGAATCCAAAAATCCAATTTTTAAATCCAAGAAACAAATCCCAAATTCCAAATTAAATCCATATCCATTCCTTATCCATTTTTATCCATATCCAATTTCAATTCATATTCAGAAGTCCATTTTCTAGACATGTCCAAAACTAATCCAAATTTAAATCCAAAATCCATAAACTAATCCATATCCAAATCCAATTACCCAATATCCATTTTATATCCAAACCAAACTTAAACCCAAACCATGTAAATATCCAAATAGCAAAACAAATGAAAAAGAAAAAATAGTTGCAGCAGAAAACTTCAGGCGCAGGAAAAATAGTTGCAGCAGAAAGCTTCAGTTGCAGTGAGAAACTCTCTCCATTTTTTCACCTTCACATTCAATAACCTTCTCCATTTTCCTCTGCACATTCTCAACAAACTCTTCTTCAACTTCACCTTCACATTATATCAAACTTCTCCAATTCATCTTCACGCTTCAACGGAAAAACTCTTTGATTCATCTTCAAACTTCTTCAATTTCGCCAATTCATCTTCAACCATAACAACCTCCTGCAATTCAATTCGCCTTCACCTCACAAGAACCTTCGTCGATTCATCAGCACAACCGCAACCAAGCTTTATCAAGAAAAGAAAATCGCAACAACAACAAGCTGAGATCAAAGCAGTAGAGAAGAAGAAGGATAGGATTCGAAAAGAGGAGCAAGGAGCAAAAGCTCACATACCTCGATTCGCGTCTTCTTCAGCGCCGTTCTCATCGCAGGTTGGTTTTTCTTCCATTCGAATCTTGCCAATCCAAGCTTTAGCATGATGTAGACCATCGTTTAAACTCCTAATCGTGTCACTAAGTGGTTTAATCTTGATTGTGTTAACCTAGGGTTCGATAGCAATTTGAATCAGTTTAGGTGTTAGAGTGAGATTTCGTTTCAATTGAGTAGGGAAGGAGAGAAGGACAAAACGAGTCAAGTGTCGTAGAGATCGTGTTAGTGAGTACTCCGCCGCCGGCGATGAGCTCCGGCGCGGTGGAAGCATTTGTTTACCGATGGTGTAATGTGAAAGAGGCTGAGATTGTAATGGGGGAAATTAACACGTGAAGTTGTGCGTGTTTTGTCTCAGAACCCTATACTTTCATATCATAAGTGGTTTGGGCTTCAAAACATGTCCATATTGCTATTTACACATGAATCATGTGCGACCCCCAGTTCATGATTCCTTGTGCGTTTGGGCTCAGTTCCAAGCCCTGACATGCGCTTACTTACTGATACCCTAGTTTCAAACTTACACCTCCCCCTGTAGTTTATAGATCTTGATTGCTATTATTATTAGATTTGTAATTAAACTTTTGATTGAATTTTTTATTAGAATTTTAATTGTTTTTTTTAATTGAAATTTTGATTGTGTTTTAGTAGAATTTTGATTAAAATTGTGATGTTTTTTCTTTAATTAGAATTTTGATTGGATTGTTATTAGAATTTTGATTGATTTTCTAATTGAATTTGTGATGTTAATTTTAGTAGAAGTTTGATTAAACTTTGATCAAGATTGCTTGTAGATTTAATTCAAGTTCATGCTAGATTTTAATTGAGTTGTTTTTTCTTGTTGAATCTTTGATTAATGCTTGTTAGTTCTTAGTTGATTTTTTGGATTAATATTGACTGAATTCTTTGTCAATTTTGTAGAACTTTTCTTGCTAAATTTGTGATCAATTGTCTTGTTAAACTTTGATTAAATTTGCTTAGTGATGTTAATTGGATTTTTGTTAGAATTCCTTGTTGAACTTTGTTCAATTCACGGTGAATAAAATGAATCATAATAAAACTTTAAAAATCATGGATCATTTGACTTTTGTTTTGGAGTTTTGGACTATGGACTAGTTGTTAAACCCTTGCTTTGAATTTTTGAACCATGGACTAATAGTTTAAGCCTTTGCATTAGAGTTTTGACCATGAACTAATTGAATAAACCTTTGCTTTGGAGTTTTGGACTATGAACCATATGAGCCCTTTGCTTTGGAGGATTTTTTAGACTATTTGGACAATGGACTTAACACAATCAACATTAACACTTTGACATAATCCTAATTCACCTTGTTTGATTGATTTTTTAAGGGTTTTTAGTTGTGCTTTTTATTTAATACTGATTGATTGTTTTTATGCTTAGTTTCTATTCACCATTTAATTACATCATATTGCATCTATTTTGCATATTACTAACCGATAACACTATTTTAGTGTGTTACTCTTAACCAATTTTTGTGACAATTCTAGTTCATGATTTCATTTTTACAGCATGATTTTATGTTTTTGCACTATTAAAGCTTTAAGCACTTTATGTGTTTCTTTTACGTTTTCATTGTGTTTGTGCTTTAAAAGGAAGATAGATGATGATGAGAAGAGGCATGACCCCAGTTGCCAGAGTCTAGAGCAGCATTAGGAGCTATTTGGATGACTGATGGTTTAATCAGCCATTTCACCAAGAGATTTGGAGAATTAATGATAAAAAAACCATGAATGACTAGGGCTCACGTGGCAGCACTATGAAGAGCGATGAAGCAAAAGGAAGGGATAAGATCAAGCAAGCTAGAGGACAAAAGGTAGTACGGTGGGGACCACTCAGCAGAGGACGCCCAGCACCAGCATCACCAACCGTCTGCTCTGCAGCATCAGCCGTCTGCTCTGCTCCACCAGCCTGCTCCAGACGCCTGCTAAAAGCAAATGTGTCTCCCACCAACATCTGTACCAGATTACTTGCAAAGGAAGGATTGATGGACAACTGTCCCACATGAAGGATTTGATTTGGGCCTAACCTTATTTTCCTCAAGAGACCCACGATCCAAGAAAGGAGGAACCACCACTTCCACTCATCACTATTTAAAGAGAGCTTGTGCATTGAAAGCGAGAGACAAGAAATTCCACACACAACAATATTTTATTTTCAGTGTTTTTAGTATTCTCAGTTCTAGAGTTTAAGTATTAGTAGAGAGTATTCTTTTTCTCTCCAGACCTGTACACTCTGCTGAGAACTGTCGTGGCTGAAGAGAGTTGTTGTTGTTTATCCAACGCAAGAGATCTCCAAGTTATTAGTAGGTTGCATTTCTTTACGACACTTTGTAAGATGATGTTCCCTCCTAATTTCATTCCAGTAGTTTGTACTCAGCTCACTATGAGCTAAATCTTTGTTTGATGAGACTAATGAAGTTAGTATAAAAGTGTTTTTTATGTTGATATGATGTGTTGGCTAGTGTCTTATTTTCTTATGTGTTTTTATGCTATAAACTTGGTTCTTAGAGTGATCAACTAGGAAAAAAGTACAAGCTTGTTGTTGAGAGAGATCCAATAAACAAGTGGATTTCATAACAAAAGTGGTTCGTAAAGTAGGATAGAGATATTCACTTAATTTAACTTGCTTAGAAATAAGAAGTTGAGACCACAAAGACTTATCAGAATTAAAACCAGACGTATTTTAGGGTTACAAGTGAGACTTAGAGATTTGTTCCCTTGCCCTAGTTATACATGTTTTTGATGTTGTAGAGATACACCCCTAGATCACGTTCTGACCTTTTGAGGCACGACACTTTACATCATAAAGACATTTCAAGCATTATATACTAATGGATTTAACTCATCAACTATTCTCTCTGATATTTTTAACTCCTTTTAATTTTAAGTTATTTTAGTTGTTTGTGTGTGCTCTTGTTCCTTATTCTCATATTTGTGTTACCTTGCTCATACTTTTCTTAAACAAAGAAAGTTAATATTAGTAGTTCAAATACTTTCCACTTCCCTGTGGGTTCGACCTTTATTTTATCACTTGCTACATTACCAAGCATGTATACTTGCATGTGACACCTTTGCCCTATTATTCAAAAGAAACATATTATAAACAATTAGAGTAGAGTTGATTAGGTAAAAAGTAGGCAAACACTAACTATTTCTCCTTTATTATGAGGTAACACTTTGAGGCTTTGGATCATACCTTAGAATTTAATTCACTTTTCGCTTTTATTGTACTTTTATTCCTTTATTTCTTTTCATTTGTCATCCCCCATTGTGGGAAAAATGTCCCCCATTCCCATTAAAGTGTAATAGCTTAGGTGTCATACCTCAAATTTTACCCCTAGATTCCATCATCATTTGCATAGCATCCAACACATTTTAGGTGTGTTATTCATGCATAGCTAACCCTCTAAATTATCAAGATATTGTCTTGCTTTGTTTTGTTTGTGGATTAGGGTTTGCATCAAGGAGATTGTTGGTTGATCAGTCAAAGTCTTGGATTGATCATCAATATATCAAGTTCTCATTATCAAGAGTTTCCCTACATCAACAATCAAGTGTATTGTGGCATCATTACAAGTTCATCAAGTTTCAAATTCATCTGGTCTACAAACTAGGGTTTCTGAGCTAAAGTCAATTGCACCTTTGACTTTTGACCTAGACATGATCTAAAGCCTTGGGACATGATTCAAGACACTCAAAGACACCTTTGGAGTCCATCTATAATGTTTAAATAGCTCAAGGGTTTGATTTCGTTGAAGTATGCAACTTGGATTTCATCTGATACAAAAGTCAACCACTGATCAAAGTCAATTTTGACTTTTGACTTTTTGGTCAAACATGGACTTCTCAAGTCAAAGATCATGAAAACATGTGATTTAGATCATGATCAATCAAGAAAATCAAGGAAAACATCAAAGAATCAAGATTTGTGAAAATTAGGGTTTCATAATTTTTTTCTAAGTTATGAAATTCTATGATTTTTACTCAACTTGCCAAGCTCATAACTTCCTCACCAAGTAACCATTTTCTTTGCTCCAAAGACCAAATTGAAGAGTTTGTTCCATACTACAACTTTGTCCCTGAGGATGATTTCTCAAAATATGCTTGGATTGAGAGATATGAAGCCATGAAGTTGGAGGTTCAATACTTTTGGAACCTAAACACTTAGAAAAATTTTCTACAAAATCTGCCTTGTCTTGGAGCCAACTTTGAGGCCATTTTTCACCATGATCCCTGTTAAGAAATGTGGTTGGGCCTAACTCAACCCTACAAAACTGGTTGGTAGAGTGAGGATTACCCCCACTTATAAACACATGTTCATGTCATATATTGTCCGATGTAGGACTCTTAACACACCCCCGCACGCCCAGGACTGGACATCTGGAGCGTGGAAATAAATGGTGGGCGGCCCGATAGCGGAAACCATAGAAGGTGGCCCACCGGATCTTAAACGAGGCTCTGATACCAAGTTGAAATACAAGAGAGTAAGAGACATATGAATAAACCGTGTGTTTTGAAAAGCACTACGGAGACATTATTATATATAGATAGATTACAACTAATTACATGATATGGTCGATGTGGGACTATTCTATATACAAATACTCTTAACACTATATATATATATATATATATATATATATATATATATATATATATATATATATATATATATATTTACAAATATCAACACTCCCCCTCAAGCTTGAGCATATAAGTCAAATGCACCAAGCTTGTTACATATATAGTTAGTTCTAGGGCTCCGTAGGGATTTTGTAAACACATCTGCCAATTAATCATTAGAGTTGACAAAGCTTGTGACGATGTCGCCTGACTCGATCTTCTCTCTGACAAAGTGACAATCTATCTCAATATGTTTGGTCCTCTCATGGAAGACTGGATTTGAAGCAATGTGCAATGCAGCTTGATTATCACAAATAAGTGTCATTGGTCTTGCTTCTTCAATTTGAAGTTCCTTGAGCAACTGTTTTAACCAAATAAGTTCACATGTTGTCATTGCCATGGCCCTATACTCTGCCTCGGCGCTTGATCTTGCAACTACATTTTGTTTCTTACTTTTCCAAGATATAAGGTTTCCTCCAACAAGTACACAATACCCAGAGGTGGATCGTCTATCAATGGGTGACCCTGCCCAATCAGCATCGAAGTATCCAGCTATCTGGGTATGTCATTTATCCTCATACACAAGACCTTTTCCTGGAGCACATTTGATGTATCTCAGAATCCGGATAACAGCATCCATGTGTTCCTGACAAGGGGAATTTAAGAACTGGCTTACCACACTGACTGCAAAAGAAATGTCTGGACGAGTGACTGTGAGATAATTCAACTTTCCAACCAATCTCCTATACCTTCCTGAGTCAGATAAAGGCTCCCCCTGATTGGGTAGAAGTTTAACACTTGGATCCATAGGAGTATCCGCTGGTTTAGCATTTAACAAACTTGTTTCTTCCAAAATATCCATAGCATATTTCCGCTGAGAAATCACCAAACCATCTTTAGATTGGGCTACTTCAATACCCAAGAAATAGCGGAGTTTACCAAGATCTTTTGTCTGAAATTGTTTCGAGAGATGTTGTTTTAACTGGAGTATTCCCTGCTGATCACTACCAGTTATGACAATGTCATCAACATACACAATAAGATAAATACACCCTTGGGGTGAGTGATGATAAAAAAATAGAATGGTCAGCTTCACTACGGATCATACCAAACTGTTGTACTACAGTGCTGAATCTGCCAAACCAAGCTCTCGGAGATTGCTTAAGACCATAAAGAGACCTGTGTAGCCTACAAACCATATTCGATAACTCCCCCTGAGCAACAAACCCAGGTGGTTGCTCCATATATACTTCCTCTTCGAGATCACCATGTAAGAATGCATTTTTTATATCAAGTTGATGAAGAGACCAATGTCGAATGGCTGCAATGGCTAGAAGAAGTCTAACAGATGCCATCTTGGCTACAGGCGAAAAGGTATCACTATAATCCAATCCAAAAATCTGAGTGTATCCTTTGGCTACCAAGCGAGCTTTAAATCGATCAATCTTACCACCTGGACCAATCTTCACTGTATAAAGCCAACGACAACCTACTAAAGATTTCCCATGGGGTATAGGAACCAGTTCCCAGGTACCACTGCTTTGAAGAGCACACATTTCATCAATCATTGCTTGCCTCCACTCAGGGTGAGATAATGCTTCACCTGGAGTTTTAGGAATAGAAACAGAAGACAAAGAAGACAAACAAGTATACTGAAAAGGGGAAAGACGATGATAACATAAATCAATATAATGTGGAGAGGGATTTCATGTTTGACGTATACCTTTTCGAAGGGCAATCAGAAGATCAGACTCAGGTTGCAAGATCGGATCCGGTGATGGAGAGAGCGTCGGAGGAGAGTCCGTAGTGACCTCAGGGATAGGTACGACTTCAGGGACAGGTACGACTTCAGGGACAGGTACGACAGACATTGGGTGACGACGCTGATATGTTTGAAGTGGGCGAGGAGTGAGGGGATCAACCGTAGGGGTATCTAGTGGGTCAGGTTCCCTAGAATGATAGGGGATAATGACAGATGGGACTTCCGAAAGAGGTGTGGGAATACTTTCCTGAAGGGGTTTCGGAGTTGCTTGGCTGGACTCGAAATATGGAACAGACTCGAAGAAGGTAACATCGGCCGATATGAGGTATCGTTGTAGAGTATGTGAATAACAACGATAACCTTTTTGGGATCGATGATAACCAAGAAAGACACAGTTTAGTGATCGAGCTGATAGTTTATCAAGACCAGGGGAGAGATTGTGTACAAAACATGTGGACCCGAAGACTCGGGGAGGAATTGGGTGAAGTGGAGAATTGGGAAAAAGGATTGAATTAGGGATTTTATTGTTAAGGACAGATGAGGGCATGCGATTTATAAGGTAACATGCCGTTAGCACAACATCCCCCCAAAACCGAAGTGGAACATTACCATGGAGAAGTAGGGTCCGAGTGGTTTCTACGAGATGCCGATTTTTACGTTCGGCTACACCGTTTTGTTGAGGTGTGTGAGGACAAGATGTTTGATGGAGAATACCATTGTGTGACATAAAATTTTGAAATTGTTGGGATAAATATTCACGGGCATTGTCACTTCTTAAGGTACGGATAGACACACCGAATTGAGTTCTTATTTCTCGATAAAATTGTTCAAAAAAAACTCAAAATATGAAAGTTGTAGAGGATGTGGGACTCTTAACAATCCCAATTGATTCAAGAAAAACTCAAAATATGAAAGTTGTAGAGGATGTTTCAAGCTTTCCAAAAAGTCCAAGAACACATTTTTATCATACTTGAGCTAGGAGTTTTGAAGAAGAGAAGTTGTCCTTGAAAACTTCGATTTTGGTTCATGACATGGTAAACTCTTGTTGCAAAACCTAGCCAAACCTACATGATCTTGCTTTGCAGGTCATGTTGCTTGCAAATCTTCCTTTAATCAGAGATTTACATAAGTTTGTGAAGCATTAACCAAAGAATCGATGCATTAACCAAGTTGCAATGCCATATTAGGATTGTTTTGCAAGAAAGGTTACACTTCCATTTTGATAAAGCACCTTTAATCACAAACTCAACTTGTCTTGAGCCCTTACCATGTTTCTTCTACATACAATCTATCCTAAACACAAAAGAAACACCTCTAAAAGTGTCTAACCACTCTAGAGAGGCTTGTACTTGGCATTGGAACCACAAAATCCATGAAACTATCCATTTGTTTCCAACCAAACCAAACTCCACAACTTTTGAATTCTACATACAAAAAAGCACAGCAAACACCCTTCACCTCAGAACTTGCATCCAAACCTCCATTGAAACCAAAAACCTCCACTTTGCACAAACTTGTCCAAAGTCTTCCACAGCCATAAAAACTTTAAACCAATCATCCACACACACCACAAAAGACCTAACAAAAAGTCAACTCTTAACCTCCATTTGGTTGACTTTCTGCATAAACCAAGCCAAATCATCATTCTGACCAGTTTCAATCCCTTCAAGCTATCAAACACCTTCCATAAACCTTCCTTGAACTGTTCCAAGTGTTGATATGCAACTATAACACCATTTGAACCAAGATCAAATTCTCATTTTTCATGTTTGCAAGAGGATTCGTGCAGAGCATTTGAAGTTGTTCCAAAGCAAACTAAGTATTCCAAAATCATCAAGGAGGTTCAAGGGAGCTTTCTGAATCATCACACAACTTCTGTAACCACTTGAAGAGGCATTGGACCTTGCTCCAATAGGAAAACTTGAACTCACTCATACACGCATCCTCAGTGTTTGAATTCTGGAGCAAAAATGTAGCATTTGATGTGTAGATGGTGCTCCATAAGTTAATTGCAATGAATCATGTGTGTATGTGAAGTTATGCCTTTCTGAACAGTTAGGGTCCATATTAGTTTTGAAGATGTAATTGTTCATTCTTTGATTTTCGGTTCAATTAAATAATACCATTACATTCCTTGTGAAAATTTAAACAAGTTTCATGTTTACATCATTGTATAATATTGAGAAATGAAGGAGTTAGTATTTTGAATTTTTGAAAAATGGTGGAGGAGAACGAAGGTTGAAGATGATGGGGGCGCCATTTCTGCATTCTAAAAGATGTTTTAATATTTATTATTTGGTTTCCATTTTGTTGTTGACTTGGGCATTGCGCCACAATGGTTAATGTGTGTGTTTGGAAGTGTTTGGCATGCTAGAGGTCTAGGGTTCGAATCCCTCTCGCCCCAGACCTTTTGTGCTATTTTTATTTTTCATTCTTTTCATGTTGGTTTCCAATATATTATGTCACGCATGTGTTTTTTCTGGGCCAAGCAAATGTCCCAGTGGCTAGTGTCTTAGCCTGTAACCCAAAGTGCGCAGGTTCAAGCCTTGGCAGGACCACTTCCATTCTTTTTACTACTTGTCATCTTATGTTTTCTCTTCATTTTCTTTTGATTATATCTCATTAAATATTCATCCTTTTGAGCTGATTTTTTGCACACCCATTCTTTGTCATGCCTATTTTGTGAATCCATGAAAAAAATTCCAAAAAAAAATTCTATTTTCACACACTTTCACTTAGTCAAAGTAAGGCACTTTTCTAAATGGTTTTAGGTCATTAAGTGATCCTTTTTGGTTGATTCTTTGGTTTTGCTTAACCATATTGATGTTTGTGAATGTCATGTTGTGTGAACCTTGTTTGATGTTGGTAACATAATCCCTTAAATTTTTGGCTAAGTTTGGTGTACTTTAATGCATTACTTTCATGTGTACATGTCTTGTTTCTTCATGTCTGATTATGAAATATTCCATTTGACTTTAGTATAATATTTATACCATATTGAACTTTTAATGCATGCTTGCTATGTGTTTGAATCATCTTTGATCATATGTTCATGATTTGCCTTAGCTTTGATACCATGACTTTGTTTGGTTCTTAAATTTCATGCTTATTAGGTTTAAACCTTTTGAAATGCTTAGACTTGATTGTGATCACAATGAGCCCTTTGACATGAGCCCTTGGTTGTTACCTTTGTGTCTTGAACCATGTCTTGAATTGTATTCATGATTAAGTGGTGTTAGTTGTCAACCCTAAACCATGCCACCTTAGTCCATGCTTACCCTAATTGTTCACACTTGAACTTTTCATCCATGATTCATATGTTGATATTGTTATATCCATGTTTTATTTGAACCTTTGATTGATATTGTTATATCCTTCATGTCCATGATGATGTTGTTGATGTTGTCACATTTATGTCTGTGCTCACATGTTATTGTTATGAACATGCTATGATATGTCATACTTGTGTTGTTACTTTGGTCTTGTTAGAACCATGTCTCATGTATGCTTTGACTATGCATTATCTATGTTTATGTGTTCATCTTTGATGGTTACCATGATTACTTATGACTTTGTTAAGTCTTGTTGTCACATCTACCTTCATGTGTTGGTTGTTACCATGTTCATTTGACTTTGTTATATCTCATTTCATCTCATGTGATCTTTTGGTTGATATCATGTTTGAATGTCATCCTTTATCATGTTTAAAGCTTTGATACCATGTTTAAATATCATCCTTGTTCATCTCATCCATTATCACCCATACACTCATGTTTACTTTGACTTTGTCAAGTCATCCCCTAGTGATGTTAGCTTGTTAGCTCTCTTTCTTCTCTTTTCTTTGGCTGCCTAAATCCAAAGGAAATATCTCTTTTGTTGACTTTATGTCATAGGTAGTATAGCATTCCCTTAACTACCTATTTTGACTTAGTTAAGTCATTAATCTTTCAACATAGTTTTAGGTTAGAGTTTGTAAACTCTTTAACTTTGTTAAGTCATGTAAGTGTTATTGATATAAACACTTACTTTCCCCTTGGAACTTTGATCACTATCAAGTGTTCTTCACTCGTTTAGGTGAACTACGATTGCTCTGATTCCATCCTTGTTAGGATACGTAGGCATAAGACTGCGAAATCTTGGCGAACACACTAACAATAAACCTCCTTAGGTTCCATATCTCATAAAACCCAAAAATAGAACATTTCCAAACATTAGCAAGCAAATTACCATAACACAAATACTTTCAAGAGGTTCCTATAGGATACTATAAATACTTAGGGTGCTAATACCTTCCCTTAGTATAACCGACCCCCAAACCTTTAGATCTCTTCACATTGTTGTTACATTGCACAATAGGGTTTTTATTTGATCTTTTCTCTTTCCTTTGGATAAATTAAAGTCCGGTGGTGAACATTCAATGTTTTGTGATTCAAGTTAATACAATAGCCTGATATCCAATTCTCACAATGACATTAGGGTTTACGTTCTTTAGTGCTTTATATTTGTATGCTTGTATGTTAAAAAAAAATAAAACAAAGCGCTTAGAAAACGATTTCAAAAACAAGACAAAAATAATGCTTGATCCAATTTCAAGCTATTTTCGAAATTATTAATTGAATTCTCATCCTTCATTGCGCCCTAGGCTCCACCACCTTTTCACACCCGTAAGCCGATCGCTTAGGCATCGCCATCAACCTCCATCTATTTTCATCTTCAATTCAATCATCTCATTTTTCTTCTCACACCTCTCACCTTTCAAACAACCCTCGTGTGGTCCAACGCCAAGTCGTTTTTCAAACTATTTTCACAATAAATTGGGAGAAAAGGGAGTGAAGTGTACGTACTTGTGCACCCCATTCCTCAAGTATTTGGGTTGTTGGCCCTGATTGGCTTGTGGTCCGATGCTTGTCTTCCTTTCAAAACACCAAATAATAACAAGAGTTTAATTTGGTTCTCTTATGGCAAAAAAGGGTGGTTGGGATATCATTGTCCCCTCAACTCCCGAGTATTTGATTGTGGACCGTACTTAGCCTATGGTTGAATATTTGTCTCCCTCTAAGTACCTACAATTAGACTTGCCTCACACCTTTCAAAATAAATCTTTTCTCTAAAAAAACAACTTCACCAATCAAATGTGACATCTTTCCTCGAGGGCATAATTCCAAAACCTTTTCAAAGGGGCGTGTTATTTCCATTCTACCGCAACACAGGCTAAAGAGTCACTCTCCTTATGTGCGAGTGGCAAAACCTAATGCTAGAATGAGAACGTTAACATCATCCACTAAAAACAACCAACCCATGATCATTTGGCTCCATGAACTACAGAGCTCTAACTTCCTCATATCACGAGAGGATACGTAGGCACAGGATTGCGAGATCTTGGCGAGTAACCTTCCTTCTTTTACACCCTTAGTTCTCAGAACTACAGAGCTCTGATTCCTTATTTCACAATGAGGATACATAGACACGAGGGCCCCAATCCTTGGTGAAAAACTAATTTAAACCCCTTCATTCCCCCTTTAGCAAGTAAACCTTTAGATAAACGAAACTCATTCGCGCATAGACAAATAAGATGGTTCCCATCAAGTATGATAGATGTGAGGGGTGTTAATACCTTCCCTTTGCATAACTGATTTCCGAACCCGAATTTGGTTGCGAGACCATTTTCTTCACTTTTATGGGGTTTTATCGATATTTTCCCTTTCTTCGGAATAAATAAAGTTCGGTGGTGACTCTGTATTTTTGCATAACGACAGTTGAGGACTTTGAACTTGAAGCCTTTAGAGAAATAAACTTATTTTCTTCCTCCTTGTCCTTACCTTTCCCCTTCTTCATCTTCTTCTCAAGCTTTTTCTCATGTTTTTCCAAGCAAGTGAGTTCTTGCTCATGTTCTTCTAGCTTGCCAAATAAAGTTGTGAGATCAAGTGTTTTAAGATTATTCGCTTCTTTGATCATAGTGACCTTGGGCTGTCAATCCCTATTAAGACACCTCAAATCTTTATTAGTAGCAATATCATTGGAAATAGGATTACCTAGAGCCTTCAAACGATTTATAAGATGTATGAACCTCTTTTGCATGTCAGCAATGGTTTCACCATGCTTCATACGAAATAGCTCAAACTCTTGATTTAAGTTATTAATCCTAGCTTGTTTGACCTCATTAGTTCCCTCATAGGAAACTTCTAATGCGTCCCACATAGCTTTGGTGATTTCACAATGAGAGACACGATGATATTCATCAACACCAAGTGCAAATATGAGAATATTTTGTTCTTTCCAATCATGTGACCACAATCTCCCATCATTATCATTCCACTGTGTTTCTGGTTTTGGTATGATGACACCTTAAACATTGGTAATTATAATTTGATTAGGACCATTGATGATGGCATCCCATACACCCTATTCAACTGAGTTGATATGGACACACATACAAGCTTTCCAATAGCCATATTTTTCATCGGTAAAAATAGGTGTTCTATTGTATGCCCCTTTAAGTTCGGTAGCCATTATCTAATAAGAGAATATTGAAGAACAAAATTAACCGAAGCTCGTGATACTACTTGTCAGACGAAGGCGACTTATCTATAGGGGGTGAATCGATCCCCAAAAAGTTGCTTTACAAATATTGTTTTAAAAAACAATGGCTAGCGGAAGTGACTTGGATCGATTCGTCTAAACCGAATCGATATCGAAAAGCTCAGATATGCATATATGAAAACCAATTGAAGATAATGATAAGCAATTCAATCAATATGCTTTAATCATAATCCATTGAAAGCTACTCAACAAGTTACACCATTCCCAATGATAAATCACACAAAAATACTATTGAGACAAATTATCGAACACCTTGTGTGATGTCGATTTTGTTTGGAAAATTGTATAATTTTGTTGATCTTAAAATCCAACCACAATCTTAAGGATTGTGATCAACTCAACAAAACATTTTTCAAATGGTTTTCAAAAGAATTAACCATACGTATTGATTGCACAATTGATGAACTCAATAATTTGCAAATGAAATGTATATATATATATATATATATATATATATATATATATATATATATATAGAGAGAGAGAGAGAGAGAGAGAGTACATAAGGATTTGTTTAGAAAGTTTCCAAATCAGCCTCACTATGGGTACGTCTGCCCTCAATTCGAATTCGAATCGAGATAATGAAAGCAACCTTACTTTGCAAAAGTAGTTTACAAGAGAAATGTAACAATGCCACCCTACAAACCATATGTTTGATGTTGGTTCTAGCACTTTCTTTTCCCTTGATCTAAGCTTGATCAAGTCACCCAACAATGTCAATTTGATTCACAGTCTCACGTTACTCCTTTGCAAGAACTCCCATTCTTCAAAGCCTTCACTCGATCGAATCCAAATTGCGAATTATTGTAACCCAAAATTTACCAATTTGATTCAACGTCTCACGCTACTCCTTTGCAAGAACCCTATATTCTTCAAAGCCTTCACTCAATTTAATCCAAATATGTGTAATTTTGTCCAAAACCTTCAAATCCCCAATCGATATTGAAGGAAAACTCCACCTTGGTTTTCTTATTTGAAACCCCCCAAAGATCTCGACCTAATTTATAGTTCAACAACCTAAATAGGATGTTATCAACCTGATTCTAGATGGCACCCAAACAATGAATGATTATGTGTACTTTGTTTGTGTGTATGCATAAAATCAAGGATGAAGATGAAGAAGACACTTTATATGTTCCAGGTTTCGTTTATGATTTTCACAAAATCATTGAAAAGAAATGATGCATGTGACAAGTATATATATGAGAGCTAGTATGAAGCAAAAGTAATTCAAAAGGAATAGAAAACAACGCAAATTTTCAAGATTTTTAATGTATGTGTCGACCTATGTAAGTCACGTGTCGGCACATACGATGCATGTGTTGACCTGTAGAGGTGGCACATCAAACAGAGCCTACAGAATTTAAAAATATAGTACACGGGCCAACCTGAAAAATAGATGTGTCGACCTGTAGAAAAAATTTCTTTCTATGTGTCGACCTATAGAGTGTATGTGTCGACACATAGCTGTTTTTCACATAAAAATCAATCTTTGATGCATGAAATATTTTCTTTGATGAATACAATACACACATGAAGATAGACAATAGAAATTAACACAACATAAATATAGTGTCAATACCAACATTACACAATTGTCATCCAAGGCAATACACATAGTAGAACCATTGTCTCATACTTCAACAAAAAGTAACATTGTCAAGATAAAACTAAAAGCAAAAAAGAAATGCATGATGACTCAAAGTATGAACTTCATGAATTAAATGCTCCATAAGACATGAGACTCAAAGACACAAAACCACAACACTTCATCGTCCTCCACGGCCCCTAGACGTCGACCTATAGAGCGTATGTGTCGACACATAGTTGTTTTCACATGAAAATCAGTTTTTGATGCATGAAACATTTTCTTTGATGCATAAACCTATTCTAAACCTTTTCCAACATGTTGTTAAGGTTCCTAATGCTAAAATGCACAACTAGACTCAGAGGATACCGTCCAATGCACACAAATGCTAAACTATCTTAGTTTTGACATCATACAAAATACATATAACGGAAAGTTGCACTCACATACTCTCCATTTTTGGTGATGGAAAAACTTAAGACGATGTGTTTCGTGTCTTCATGAAGGCTCTCCCTGAATGTATGCATCATAGCTTCATAGGTGCATATACTTTTCCCCTTTGACAATATCAAAAAGAGACAAAGCAAGCTATTAGCAGTATCACATAGACACAATATAACACATATATAATATACCATACATAGGTGTTTTCAAAGATAAGAACGTGCACTCACATATACACAACATACATGAAGATACACAATAGAAATTAACACAACATAAATATAGTGTCAATACCAACCTTACACAATTGTCATCCAAGGCAATACACATAGTAGAACCATTGTCTCGTACTTCAACAAAAAGTAACATTGTCAAGATAAAACTAAAATAAAAAAAGAAATGCATGATAACTCAAAGTATGAACCCCGTGAAGTAAATGCGCCACAAGATATGAGACTTAAAGACACAACACCACAACACTTCATCGTCCTCCACGGCCCCTAGGAGTTAGACTCACTCCCCGATGCCAACCTTGCCCTTCATTACTAAAATGATGATCCAAGAAATCAAACATTTCTCGGTAAAATTGATCATAATGATAATGATTCTCATTCTGAGCAGAGATCATATGATTAATACTAGCAACTTTAGCTGCATGATTTACATTCATCTCATTGTACCTAGACACAAGACTTTACGTTACATAAGAAGAAAAGGCTTTAAAATTTGCATTTTGTGAAGTCATGTGCTCTTTCATTAAATGAAATATCTCTACTTGAGCTACCTCAAAGGCATCTCGCCTTCTACAAACTTCCTCATAACACGCATCTTGCCTAAGCTGCATGTTTTGTAGCATAGTCATGATGGAAGATGAATCACCAAATATAGCACCAAAGATATTACCATGAACATGAGTAGCATCTCACATAACATCATCACCCTCAGGAACATCATGAGAAGTAACAATTGGTTGATCATCAACTATATGTGTCTCACCAGCATCATCACCAAACTCTGCAGGATCATCAAAATTATATATCTTCCTACCATTCTTTCCCATACGGAGGTAGTACACCCAATGGTTTACATCCCAAAAGTATCCCATGTTTGTCAAAACTCTTGAGATGGACTCGGAGATTTACACTGAAGATTCACCATCCCTAGGTTGAAATAGTTCAAAATCTTGGCAATCATGGAAACATAGCAGAACGACGTTCCTTTGTTACAGCCCTTGATGGAGAACATCTAAGACACAAATTAATTTGACCAATTAATTTTAATTTTATTCAAAAGAATATAGACCAGATGAATTTCAACATAGTCTATTCTTGAGAATCCACCATTGTTTGGGCCCATGACATGAGAAACCAGCCACAATAGGTTTACAAACGTATTGTTTCACAACAAGTCGATGTTGGTGTCTTTATTCAAATTTCTTTACACACCGAATTGAAACCAATTAAAATGAAGTTTCCAGAACTATAGCTGATGTAGTAGCCTTACGCTTACTTTTAGACTCACCCTTGGTTCTTGCAAGCTTAGGAGCCATGGAGATTTTTTCAAACAGAATTCGCATGCCAAGTGTTCGATGGAATGTGTGAATGGGAAGTGAAGATATTTGAAGGATAAATGATTTCCCACTAACTCAAATCAGATAAATAGATACAAAAACACACAAAGATGTGAAGAAAAACCAAAAGTGAGTTTAAATTTGGAGTTTTGGAGAATTTGGGTGAATGAGGGTTTTAGAAGATGAAATGAAGATAATGAACGAGATGAACTAATAATTTGTTGGAGATTTGAATATGGATGATATATGGTTGATGAATCTAACAAGGGTTAATGAAAATCTTAAATGTTTGTGAGATTCAAGAAGAAATGAAGAGTGTTGGAGATTTGAAGCATGTATGAGAGGGAATGTGAAATTAAGTGAAATGTCCCAAAAATGACTTATGTGTCGACCTCTTTGAAGCATGTGCCGACTTGAAAAGGTCATGAGTCGATACATACTGAAATGAAATTAAAATATTATGAAAAATTAATTCTATGAGCTAGCCTATGCAAAACATGAGTCGACACATACTGAACCGAATAAAAAAAATTCATAAATTGTTTTTCATGTGCCGACCTATACGCAACATGTGTCAACACATGAGGTCCAAAAATTGAAAATTTTAACCCATATGATTTTGGTTTGACCATGGAAGACTCAAATAGACACATGCATAACTAGTGTATGAGAAATACATGCAAATGATTTTTTTTATGATTTGTAAACCAATAACATGCAAACACACAAATGTAAGCATGAAATATTAAAAGATATAGAATACATGTGAAGATATTTAGAATGAGACCACTATAAACATGTTAAATGAAACACACAGTGGTTATCATTTGAAATTTTTGGAAATGACCACTCATAACATATATCATACACATAATATATCACATACCTTTGAGAAATAAACATGTAAAATAAGGAAACTTACTTACAAAGCAAAAATTGAAACGATATTACCTCACCGTATGAATGACGGAGGATGCACATGCATTCCACAATGAGGGGTTGAATTATGTTGATTTTTTCTTTCTTTTTAAAACTCGTTGGTCAGATTATAACCACAAGGTTTAGAATCTGATTCAACTATAGGTAGGTAGCAGATATGAAATGCAAGAAAGAAGAGTGACACACAGAGTTGTCCTGATTCCTCTCACAACTTGAGAGTAATCTAGTCCCCTTGTACATAAAAGAGATGTTCGCTATAATCACATAAGATTACAATTTGCTCAAGCTCACAAGCAAGAAACTTCCAATACTTAAACACTAAAGTAAGAGACTTTTATGCTCAAGCACACAAGCAAGAGACTTCCAATGCTCAAACACTAAAGTAAGAAACTTTTATGCTAAAGCACATAAGCAAGATACTTCCAATTGTCAAACACTTAGTAAGCGACTTCTAATAATCTACCTATCAGAATAATGATTGTTTGAGATAATGCACTTGATATACAGTTAGAGGTGTAGTAAGAATACAATGCAATAGACTCTTTGAGACTTAGAGATTTCTAGAATATACAAGGATAAGAAATCCTAAGTTCTGCTTGTGCTTTTGTTTTGACAGAGTAACTTCTCTTTTTAATGTCAATAGAATTCATAGTTTTCTTCAAGTCTTCAGCTCCTTAAATAGAAAAATAATAGAGTCATTGGAGAGCTGAACAACATAATAGAGTCTTTGAGAAGCTTGAATAGAGACGTTGGGATGTTTCTTCAAATAGTCAAGGTTGTTGAACGCTAGTTTGAAAAACCTTTGCTACAAAAGGAATTAGCAGTTGCATCCCAGCTGACTCTATGAGAAAATAGAGCTTTAGGTCTTCACATGACAAAGTAGGTTCGGGGGTGAACAATGACCTATCAGAGTCACATTAGTTCTTGCGCTTTGACTGGCTCAGGTTCTGATCTTCAGAAGCATACTTCTTTAAAGTATGGTCATTAGAGGCTGACTCCTTCAGACTATAACCTTGAGATGTTGACCTCTTCAGAAGTCGACTTCTTCAGAGTCTGGTCTTCAGCTTTTGATCTATCAGATTTTGGTCTTTAAGCTTCTCTTTAGATGTTCACATTCAGAACCAATACTTGAATTCTACACGAAATTTTAGTCTATGGTCCTGCTCACTTGAACAAATGTTAGTATAAAAAGTATTAGCAAACCAATTTTGTTTCATTAAAATAGTCTATAAGTATGAGCTTAGAGATGACAACAACCCACAACTTCTTATGAACACCAGATAAAAGCAACATCCTTTCTTGAGAATCATCATATCATCATCTCCCCAAAAAAATGATCACCAAAATTGCAATGGTAGCAACAGCCGGTAGAGGCTTCAACATTTCTCTATCAAACCATATCAGTATCATCACAGGTGCACAAATGTTGGACACAATCTCTGCCACATCTTTCCCAACATTCAGTATGTAAACTCAAAGTCAAAACACTTAGGGCAGCACCAATCTCATCATCACAATTAATAATGTATGTATTTTGGACATATTTCTGATAGGGAGCACTAATAAGTGATTGGAGCCATGAGACTCAACATATTTAACCCATTGACAAAGACATCATTCTCCACATTCCAAGGTAGCATGAGTTCTTACTTGGTACAGAAAACTAGTGATGCAATAGTAGGTTGCTTTTGATTACAGACTAAGAATATTTCCAAAACCAGATTCATTTATAACAAGAACGTTATGAGGAAAAATGTCTAGGTCATCTTTCCCAACAAATAGCTTGCAATTGAAATTCAGCAACCCAGGAGTAATATCATCATTTTTAACCATAAATTCCTTCATCAACTTAGGATAAACAAATCTAACATTCAACATCGTTTTCAACATTTGAGCACCACTAAAAAGCTTCACAAGTTCATTATACTTCAGTGCTTCAACATAATATTCTTCTTCATCTTTAGTTACAGTTTCCTCTTCCTTGGTCATAATCTTGTCAATAAAGAGAACCTTATCAGACCTGTAGACTTGCTTCTACTCAAATAATCATTAACAATTGAAGGTGAAAACTTCACACACTTTCCTCTATCATACATCTTTCTATACTTCTTGTCGCCTTCAACATTACCCTCAACAGTAATGTTCACAATGAATTTCTTGACTAGATTTCCATAGCAAGGATCAACATTAATTATAGTTTTCATTACCCCAGATGCTTTCAGCAACTCCATATATTTTTACAATCAAGAGCTTTTTTACTATCTCTCTTTCACCAATACTCATTATTTGGAAAACATATTTCTACTTTTGAATACTTGTTTCAGAATGAAATGAAATATTATCCATGTGAGTAGAGGAGACATTCACATGAATTCTTTTCCTACCATCCTTTCTCCTTACAATGTGCACAATGTCCAAGACATCTTCTTTAACATACGTCTCATAGTCACTTATTTGAACAAGCTTTCTATTCACTTCAAAATTAACAAGGAAAAATTGTTCATCCTTCCTCTGAGTTGGAAACTCAATCACTAATATGTCATCAACATAACTCTGAACTATTATAAGAATTCCATTGTCTTTCACAATGACATCCTCCAGCAGCTCAACAACCTCTTCAAATTTTAAAGCTTCCTTTGACAGCTTCCATTTAAGGGTCATCCTATTGTGATACACATCCTTCCACTCTAGCAAACTTTCCTTATAATTGAAAAACACATTGTCTAAAGGATCAATATGAACATTTGTGGGAACCTTATTGCCACCAACTATTTTCTTATTTTTCTTGAGTGCAGGTTCCACCATGTCATGCACAATGTCCTCCACATCATCTTCCAGATCTTCCACTTCAATATGAAAATCATTAATAAAGACTTTTCTTAATCCCATCATAGACTTTGTGTGCTTGTTAAACAATGCATACACCCTGCTATTAATGGAATACCCCAGAAATATGCTTTCATCACTACATACCATGTCTTCACACAATGTCTCAACATTTTTCTTCAAATCTTCTACTGCATGATTCTTCTTTCCTTTTGATGTAGATTTTCTTTTCTCATTATTGTTCGTAATAATACCTACATGGGTTACAACATTATCAACCTCAACATCTTCATGGACATGATTATCATTACTCAGAGAACTATTCTCAGGGGTCACATAATCATTATCCTTATGAATTTGAGACTCTGTCACCCACATGTCGGACAAGATGTCTGGCACATCTTTATCAATATCTTGATTTTCCCGGGACTCATCAGCAACAATCTTTTTAATGAGAGGATGGTTTCTTACAATCTCATATATGAGTGGGACATCAAGAACATTTTTACCAGCATCTAGATCAGACTTGTCAAAATATGGAATATTATGGGGAACAATGTCTGGGACATGTTTCATGACATACAATATATCACTGAAATTCAACAAACTAAGATGAACATCAGTTTCAACTTTACCAAACACAATATCATGTTTTTGAATAGTGAAAACCTAATAAATATGAAAAGGAACCCCAATATGAAGAATTATACCATAATCACTAATACTATTTAGTTTCTTCTTCTGAGCCACCATTGGTTGTTCAATGTTGGAAGGACCTCCGGCCTGACCATCATCCTCCCCTTCTATGACAACTTCTTGCATGAGTCTCATAAAGTCCATAAGTGATTATTCAGAAGCATTAGTAAGATGTTGAACCATCTTGTATGACATCTTAGTTTGCTTCATAACTTAACACACATCATAAATTTTACATTCTTCAATATTGAGATCAGACATATAGAAGAAGTTCTTTATACTCCCATGCTTTTTGTGCCATAACTTAGTTTTTGAATCTAAAATATCATTTATGATGTTAGGAATCTGTTCTTTAACATTCTTGTGAAAGGTACAAGTAATATAAACAAAAATATTAGGCTTGCCACGCCAAACTTGTTGATGATGCTTTTGAGACTTCTCATTCCACTGGGGATACATTTATTGGTGATGTAGTTGTCTACCATATAATTTACAACGATACAATGGAATGAAAGAGACAAAATTAATGCACTGGTACTCATGTGTGATTTAATGTTGAGACATGTTACCTAACATTGTGCATTATGTTTTCTAAATAGGAGTAACACATGTATTCTTTGAATTTGATGGCTCACCAGTATGTATAACATCTTTTGTGTCTTTGAAGGTCACAACATTGTTTGCTTGATCAGATTCATCTTTCTTGTCATTAATGACATGATAGGTTTTTCTTTGTTTCCTTGGAAAACTTGAGCATTCAATTTGAATATGTCCAAAATCTTTGCATTTAAGACATTGGATCCAATTGAAATTTTGGTTTTCACCATCTTTTCCTTTATGCTGAAAGTTACGCCTATTGAAGTTGTATTGTTGATTGTCTTGAACATTTGTAGAGACATTATTCTTAGATCTCATATCTAGTTTTCTCACAACTTTACTAAAGATCTTAGTAAGCCTGAGATTTTCTTCAATATCATAATGTACTCGATCTTCACAATCTTCATAATTATCTTCAACTCTATTCTTTTGAGGATTCTTAATACCATTAAGAATTTTCGGTTGATGAACTGCTCCTCCTTTGAAAGTTTCCATCTTGAACAAAATAAGAACCTTGGAACACACCCAAATAGAATAGGGTGTCTGCTCTGATGCCAATTGAAATTTTCTTCTTAAGGGTACATTTGTTGGACCAGATACTTAAGCCAACGTGTTCAACATCTTAAACCAGAATTGACAAATAATTGATAAACAAGATGATAAATCATAAAACAATAAAAGAATGTAAAGAATTGTTAACACAGTTCAGTGCAAAAAACACCTATGTATGGGGCCTTCCAACCCAAGAAAGTAAATCCACTATTTAATAGAATTAATACAAAGTGTCTTAGATGAACTACTCCATGTTCAATGCCCCTCTTCTTAATTATGCTTGTGTCTTTCTATTTAGGAATCCCCATAAATATGAGACACCCTCTAACTTTCTCTCAATCATTAATCACAAATGATCACTACAATAATCAGAATATTGAATGTTAAATTACAACTCAACTAAACAACCTAAACTTTATGCTTTTGGATATGAATGAAGAAGCTAGAGTGGTGCACAAACAACAACAAAAACAAAGACTCAAAGTATAAACCCTAACACATGAATCTCCAATACTTACATATTTTAAACGTTAGGTTTGAGTCTCCTTAAATAGCAGTGCAATCTTCTGGATTTTTCTCAAATGGGCAAAAGATATGATCACATATAGATTTATAGAGGATTCAATTTTTATTTGTTTTGCAAAACCTCCAAAAAGATTTGATCTGTTTGAATTCAAATTTAAATACCCAACTGATTTGATTTGATCCTTTTAAGCAGCCAAACAAATCTAATAAATGCATTGCTAAAAGATAGCAACAAATTTAATTGAATCACAATCAGAAAAATACACTCCGAATAACATTCATCATGGCCTTCTGACAAGGGCCAAATGTTGCACACATCCTGGAACATCTGGTCCTACATATATATTAGGTCAAGAATTCATATATTCAAGCATTAAAAAATTCCAAATAAAAAAATCATTGTTGTTTTTGGTTTAAGATTTGGTAATAGAAGAAGTGTCAAGTTCTTGGACTGCTAAAATATTTTTGGAAACTCTATTGACCTAAAATCATTCTTCATTTTCTCCTTCAACCGGCACTCCATTATGAACCCCATACACAATCACTTTCCTCTTCCCAAAAAAAACGCTCTAGTCAACAGGCAAATAGAAAAGGAAACATCAAAGCAAAATGAAAAGTCCAAAGAATCAACTAAACAAAAAACTTTTGCAAACACAATGGCTAATGTTTGTAGTATTCAACAAATTCAGCTTCCTATCTCATGTCTCAAAGGAGACCGCCTAGCCATTACAATATCAAAAAAATAATACAAACTATGGCTTGGAGCTTCCAAACACAACATTCATGAAAGAATGTTATGGCCTAAAGGTACAACGCCATTGGTTGTAGCTAATGTTATAACAAAGCTTCCTTATCAGTAGTCATCCACTAGATATTGGGGAATAACTTCTCTAGGAAAGGGCTTCTACGAGTTCACATTTTCCTCTCTCGAAGTTATGCAAGTAGTAAGATCCATAAGTTTTTGGAACTTAAATCTAGGTATTCTCAAACTCTTCCAATGACTTAAGAACTTTGTTCCCCCCAATGTCAACCAAACCTCCTCTCAAGTTTGAGTCAGGATCTATGGCCTCTCACAAGAATATTGGAGACCTAAAATTATTTTCACAATAGCCAGTAACTTAGGCACACCTATTTGCATAGAATCTACATCAAGCAAATTAGATTTTGATAAACCATTTGGGCATTTTGTTAGAGTTTTGGGGGATATTGGCCTACACAAAGACTTAACTTACAAAATCCTTGTTGAAAGGGTTAGTTTTGCTTTCTTTGTTGAAATATAATATGAAAAGCTTCCAGAATTATGCTCTCATTGTAATGCAATTGGCCATTATGTTGGTGTATGTAGAAGAAGAAATATGATTACTGATGAAGGCAATAAGACTAAAAACATGGTAGATGGACAAAAATCCTATGCCATGTTAAGCACAAAAACAAGGAACATACAACTAATAAGATTGGTCTTTCAAGGAATATAAATATGGAAGGAGAAACTAGTGGAGTTAAAAAGAAAGTGAGAAGGACCAGGCACCTCAAAACATCATGCAAATACCTCCAATTGTGGAACCTTGTTTTGCAGGTTACTAATAAAGGAAGTTCCATTAAAGACAAACATGCTTTTAATGATGACAACTAGTCCTTGATAACAACAACTAAAGTCAAGCATAAAGCGGTTCAAGATGCAACTAGATCAATAGATCTTGATAAATTGGATTCTTTGATGATGGCACCTAAAAGGAATTTAACTCAAGCCTCATCTCAAAGTAAAGATGAAACAAATGTATACAAGATGAAAGTATTTGATCAAATCTTGAAGTATGTGAAAGCTTGCCAAAATGCGTTTGAGTGAATATATATATATATATATATATATATATATATATATATATATATATATATATATATATATATATATATATTAAAAGCATTAGGGCTTTCTCTACTTAATTATTGAGTGACAAGTATTTGTCCAGTGTATGATAATTATCATAAAGTATAATTATTTAAATTTTATTGAAGATGTTAAAAAAAACACAAAATTAAGCTAATTAATTAATGATATATATTTGTTTTTTTATGTATAAATTGTATGATCCCACAATTTTTTAATATTATTTTCAATTTCTCTAACACTCATTTAAAAAAAAGGTAACATAACAAAAAACCTAAGTGTGAAAAATTATATAATTAATGAATTACACTTATTTAATTATAATTATTCTCCACTTATTTTCAATGATATTACAAAATAACATTGATTTCAATTAATTAATCAATGACACATATTTGTCATGAGTTCAATTTTATATGCTCTCTGTCGTTACGCGAAAAATCAGAGAAGTCACCATCGAACATAATTTATCCCAACGGGGGAAAGGAAAACATCGAGAAAACATAGGGAAAAAAGATGGTCTTGTGACCAAGATATGGGTTCGAAAGTCGATTATGCAAGGGGAAGGTATTAACACCTCCTCACATCCATCGTACTCGACGTGAACCATCTAGGTAGTCTACGGATGAATGGGTGTCGTCATCTAAGGTTTACTTGCAAAAAAACAACGGGACGGGTTGAAACCAAAAGGGGACTCGATAGGATCTCGCAATCCTATGCTTACGTATTCCCTCGTGCAATGGGAAAGTCAGAGTCATCGTATTTCGAAGGACTACGGGTGAATTGGTGAGAGGTTGCTCGCTAACATCTCGCAATCTTATGCCTACGTATCTTCATTGACGAATGAAGAATCAAAGTGTCCGTAGTTCGTGGGACTACGGGTGAGAAAATGTCTCGATCGCACTGGGCCGAGAGAAATTTTTTGTTGTTTTGGGTGGGTGAGGTTAACGTTCGCGTTCTAGCAGTTAAGCGTTGCTTGTATTGCGGTAGAACGGAGGTAATGTGCCCTTTTGGAAGGTATTAAAATGATGCCTTAAGGCAAAGGTAGTGGTGAAAGTTGTTTGTTTTTTACGAGTCTAATCGTAGGTACTTAGAGGGGGAAGAGTATTCAAGCATAGGCTAAGTACGACCGACAATCAAATACTTGAGAGTTGAGCAGACAATGGTATCCCAACCACTCATATTCACCCTAAGAGGGCCGGATTAAACTTTTGTTTAGGTTAAGTGTTTTTGGATGGAAAAGGTGAAGATGACATGGAAAGGATGATTGATTGAATTAGGGTAGGTCGGTGGCGACACGCAGGGCAATCGACTTATGGTGCGTACATACAAGGCTTGATTGGTTAAGTGGAATGGAATGGAGGTTGGTAGAGGAGAGGGAAGGATGGAATCCCTAAAGTTCAATTTATTTGTTTTCGAAAAGAGTTAGACATTGGATCTAACTTATTTTATCTTTGTTTTTGAAAACGTGTTCTAAATGCTTTATTTTTATCTTTTCTAACCTATTAACATGCAAGCATACAAGCATACACATAAAGCGCAAAATAAAGGTTCCTGCACTATTACATTTGAATGGGAGAGGAGACATTTTCCCATAATGCGGGGATGACATGAACTTAAAGGAATAAAAGGAATAAAAGTATAATAAAATGATTAAAGTCCAAAAATAAGGTCCAAATTCTCTAGGTGTACCTAACACAAAAAGAAATGGTTAGTAACATGAAATTATGGATGAATGCATTATGCTATGATTGAATGATAAATGGTGTTTAACGGTCCGTTTGGTTCAATCGAGGGGAGGGAAGGGGAGGGATATTTATCAAGGGGAGGGGAGGGGAGGGGAGGGATTTTAAATATATATATATATGTTTGGTTCAAAATAGGAAAAGGGAGGGGAGGGGAGGCATTTTATTTACAAATATGTTTGGTTCACAAGGGGAGGGGACGTATTTTAAAACTAATTTACATTTTTATCCTTCTAATTTTATCGTAAGACTCATGATATTTATCATTTATAATTCAAATATAAATTCATTGACGAAATATAAAGTATTCAATCAGAGAACATCTTAAATTTTTTTTATAAAAAGTATAACGATTATAATATATAATTTTAAGAAGATTATCAAATATAATAAAATCTAATAAAAATTATTATAAACAAAAACATTACAATAATTAAAAAGTAACAATAAAATATAATAAATAAAATAAAAGGATTTAAACACATATAATAATAATAATAATAATAATAAGATGAATATATAAAAAGTATAAGAAATATAAAAGGAAGATAAAATTTGTTCAAAATATAACATTTAACATTTTAATAAGTTAAATTTATATTTAAATAAATAATAAGGATAAAAATGTAAATATAATTATGATTAAAGTGAAACACCTCCCCTCCCCTCCAAATCCCCCCAAATTGGGGGGAAGCAAAAAGTGAGTCAGGAGGGATTTTGGTCCCCTCCATCTACCCCCCCCCCCCCCCCCCCCCCCCCTTTCTTAAAATTTGAACCAAACACAAAAACTATTAAATATTCCCTCCCCTCCCCTCTATTTACCCCCAACCAAACACACCCTAAAGCACAAAATCAATTAATATAAAACGATGCATAAGGAAGGAAACCTAAAACAAGCAAACAAAAGGAATTATTCAAAGTGTTTTAGTGTTGATTAATTAAGTTCAATTGTCCAAGTCTTTGTCCACATCTCATGAGGTCTTCAAAGTCAAATTCATTTCAAAGAGGGGCCTAGGGTTAAGTCCCAATCTATGTCCAAAGGTCTTCAAAATCAAAGTCCAAACTTATGTCTATGTCCATACCTCATGAGGTCTTCAATAGTCCAAATTTAGGTCCATGATTATTAAAGTTTTATTAACTTTTTAGTCCATTTTATTCAACTAAAAATTCAATCAACAATCACAACTCAACCAAAGAAACAATTCAATTAATATTTAAAACAAATTTAAATTAAAGAATCCACAAGGATTTTACAAGAAAATCAATCCAAGATTATCAACAAAAATTCTAAATAACATTATCAACAAACTTTAATCAATATTATCAACAAATCTAATTAAAATTATTATAAAAAATTATAATTGAGATCAACACTAAAAATCAACATCATAGTTATTATTAATCTCAATCAACAAAAATCAATAAAAACAAATCACAGACTAGGGGTTGTTGGAATTAGGGTTCAAGAAAGATGGGATTTGTAAAGAAGAAGAAGGAGAAAAACGAGAGAGAGAGAGAGAGAAATATGTTGCAGAAAATTGTGTAAATGTATTAAGCTGTGTTGTGTGTGTGTAAAAATTACAAACTAGGAAACCCTTTATATAAGCCATCACGACCCCAGGCCCAAACTACATTTTGACACAACTCTTTATTAGCTATATTCGACTCAGTCGAATACAGCTGACTTACAATGTATTACAACTGTTCAACTGAACATACACTACTTCGACCAAACCTATAAACCTTCGACTTCGACACAACACTGAATTACAATTTCAACACACCCCCTAATTCATGTTGTCGAGACTTCTCATCCCGATGCTTCTCTTCAGTTCGTCGAATCTGACTCTTCCCAGAGGTTTGGTGAGTATATCAGCTAGTTGAACTTCTGTCTTGCAATACTCCAGTTCCAGCTTCCCTTTGTTGACTTGATCTCTCAGGAAATGATACCTCCTCTCAATGTGTTTGCTTCGACCATGGCTCATTGGGTGATTCGCCAGGTTGATAGCTGACTTGTTGTCTACAAGTAACTTTTCTTTCTTCGATTCCATTACCTTGAGTTCTTCAAGCAACATTTCGATCCATGCTGCCTGGCACGCAGCATATGATGCAGCTACATATTCAGCTTCACATGAGGACAAAGCTACAATGCTTTGTTTTCTTGAGCTCCAAGATATTGGGGCTCCTTCGATCATGAAGATGTAACCTGCAGTACTTTTCTTTTCGTCTTGATCTCCGCTGAAATCAGAATCAGTGAACCCATAGACTTCCGCCTTTGTATTATCTTTCGACTTCATTGGCATCAACACACCATGATCAATCGTTCCCTTTATGTATCTCAGCACCCTCTTCACAGCAATGAGATGACATTCTTGGGGTTTCTCCACAAATCGACTTAACACTCCAACACTTTGACATATATCAGGTCTAGTGTTGCACAAATATCTCAAGGAACCAATGATTTGTTTGTACAGAGTTGCACTTACAAGCTCATCATTAGTTTCTTTCTTCAACTTTGCGCCAGTTTCTAATGGTGTGGTTGCTGGATTACAGTTGCTCATCTTGAATCTTTTCAAGATATCTTGAGCATACTTCTTCTGGTGCAGAAATATTCCTTCACCTGTGTCCTTAAATTCCATCCCTAAGAAATATGACAACTTCCCTAGGTCGGACATTTCAAACTCCTGCATTAGCTTCGACTTGACTTTCTTTATCTCAGCTTCGTCTGCTCCTGTGATTAACAAATCATCGACATAGAAACATAGAATGATTCGACTGACACTGTCAACATCATTCACGTACACTCCATGTTCAGAGACACATTTTGTGAAACCTGCTTCATTCAGAAAACTATCTATTCGTTTATTCCAAGCTCTAGAAGCTTGTTTCAAACCACAGAGAGCCTTCCTTAATCTGTACACCTTCGACTCCTGCCCTTTGATGTCGAATCCTGGTGGTTGAGTAACATAGACCTCTTCTTCTAATGGTCCATTAAGAAATGCTGACTTTACATCCAACTGATGTATCTTCCACCCTCGATAAGCAGCTGTTGCCACAATAATTCTGATTGTCTCCAACCTTGCAACAGGTGCATAAACCTCGTCGAAATCAATGCCCTGTTTCTGCAGAAAACCTCTAGCCACTAATCTGGCCTTATACTTGGCAATCTCACCATTTGGTCTTCGTTTCAACTTGTAAACCCATTTTACATCAATTGGCTTCTTGTTGGATCTTTCGACAAGCTCCCAGGTCTTGTTCTTCTCAATAGCTTTGAGTTCTTCTTTCATAGCTTCACACCACTTTGAATCACTCATGGCTTGATCCAAATCAATTGGTTCTGTTTCAGCCATCATCATGGCTTCTTCGATTAAGTCACCATCTGCATCAACTGCTTGGTCTGGAAATCTCTCATATCCAGATAGTCTTGTCGACTCAGTTCTTCTTCTATTCGATCTTCTTGCATTCTGCTCAGGTTGTTCTTCATTTCGACTGGTTGAATCTTTATCCTGTTCACTTCGACTGGTTGAAGCCTCATTCTGTTGATCTTCTTCAAACACAGTTGTGACTGTATCTGACTCCTGTCGAACTAAAGTTTGACTCCAGTCCCACCCTTTGCTTTCATCCACAAAAACATCTCGACTGATCACTAGTTTATCATCTTTTGGTGAATACAGTTTGTATGCACCAGTCGAATGATAACCTATTAACACCATAGCTTGACTTCGATCATCCAGTTTTGTTCTCAATTGTTCAGGTACATGCCTGAAGCATATTGATCCAAAAACTCTAAGATGACTAACATTTGGTTTCGACCCTGTCCAAGCCTCATGAGGAGTCTTCTCGACTAACTTCTTCGTTGGACATCTATTCAGAATGTATACTGCTGTCGAAGCTGCTTCAGCCTAAAATCTCTTTGGTACCTCTTTAGCCTTCAACATATTTCTCGTCATATTCAGTACACTTCTATTCTTCCTCTCAGCTATTCCATTATGTTGAGGTGTATATGGTGCAATAACCTCATGCTCTATACCTTCCTCTTCACAAAATCTAGCAAACTCTCTAGAGGTGTATTCACCACCGCCATCAGTTCTCAGTTTCTTTAGCTTGCAGCCACTTTGCTTTTCGACAAGCAACTTAAACTTCTTGAACTTTGTGAATACTTCACTCTTACTTTCAATCATATAAATCCACATATATCTGGTGAATTCATCAATGAAAGTTAAGAAGTAACGCTTACCACCATTTGACCTAACTTCAAAAGGTCCACACACATCATAATGAACTAGCTCCAGTTTTTGCCTTGACCTCATGGGCAAGTCATGCTTGAATGCTTTTCTGGCCTGCTTTGCTTTGCAGCATTCTTCACACACATGCTTTGGTTCCTTCAACTGCGGTAAACCAAACACCATTCTTTTCTGGTTGAGCATGCCTAAACTTTTGAAGTTTAGATGTCCATACCTGTGGTGCCATAGCCAATTCTTGTCTTCTCCAGTCATTGAAGCAAGACACTTATGATCTGATGTGTTGAGTTCAACTTTGAAGGTTTTGTTTTCTGCCATAGGTGCTTTCATTATCAACTTCCCATCAGCCCTATGTACCTTCATGTGATTCTTCTCTAACTTCATATTGAAGCCTTTTGAAAGTAATTGACCTACACTTATCAAGTTACTTGTCATTGCTGGTACATATAATACATCAGTGATAGTTGCTCTTCAACCATCCTTTCTGACAATCGAAATATCTCCTTTACCACCTGATTTGATGTGCCTGCCATATGCGAACTTTATAACCTTTTCGACTGATTCATCTAAGTTGGTAAACCAGTTTTTATTGCCAGTCATGTGGTTGCTGCATCCTGAATCTAGATACCACATGTTAGTTCGCTCAGTGTTCGACTGAGTGTTGACCATCAGCAACACATCATCAGAATCACTATCTCCAGCTCGTGCATATTGGGCTTCATCACTATCTTTTGCTTTTGCCTTCTTTCTTCTTCGGCAATCTCGAGCATAGTGACCAAAACCTTGACAGTTGTAACATTGCACGTCCTTCATGTCTTTCTTAGTCGAATCAGTCTTATTGCTTGACTTCTCATCATTAGCAACATTCTTTGACTGCTTCGATTTCTCTTTTCCAGATTTCTTGGTGAATCTTGATTGCAGCGCCTTTTCAGTCACCTTCTCTCTTTCTGAGTTCCTCTGCTTCAATCTCATCTCATGAGCCTCTAAAGAAGCTTGAAGTTCTTCTAACTTCATCTCAGAAAGATTCTTGGACTCTTCTATTGTTACTACAAAGTAATCAAAATCTGTTATCAAAGATCTTAATACCTTCTCAATCTTTTGCAGATCAGTGAGTGATTCACCACATGCCTTCATCTGGTTTGTTAACATCACGATTCTTGAGAAATATGCCGAGACTGATTCATCTTATTTCATCTGAATCATCTCGTATTGCTTCCTCAAGGTCTGCAACTTCACCGTTTTCAATTTTTCATCTCCACCATACAAGCTCTTTAACTTTTCCCAAGCTGCTTTTGCTGATTCTTCTTCAATAATCTTTTCAAACACGTTTGGATCCACACACTGGTGAATCAAGAACAGTGCTTTGCCATCTTTCTTCCTTTGATCTTTGTGCACAGCCTTCTGCGCCTCATCTGCATTTTCCCCCAATTCCGATACTCCATCATTGACGATTTCAACAACATCTTGAAATCTGAAAATGACCTTCATCTGCGCCACCCACCGTTGATAGTTCTCGCCTTTGAAAACCGGTAAGTTTGCTGGAAATTGCGTAGATGTTGTTCCGTTTGCCATTTGATTCTCTCAAAATTGCAATCGTAACCGGGCTCTGTAATACCAATTTGTTGGAATTAGGGTTCAAGAAAGATGGGATTTGTAAAGAAGAAGAAGGAGAAAAACGAGAGAGAGAGGGAGAAAACTATGTTGCAGAAAATTGTGTAAATGTATTAAGCTGTGTTGTGTGTGTGTAAAAATTACAAACTAGGAAATCCTTTATATAAGCCATCACGACCCAGGCCCAAACTACATTTCGACACAACTCTTTATCAGCTATATTCGACTCAGTCGAATACAGCTGACTTACAATGTATTACAACTGTTCAACTGAACATACACTACTTCGACCAAACCTATAAACCTTCGATTTCGACACAACACTGAATTACAATTTCAACAGGGGTGCAGCAAAGAAAGTAACAGTGTAGGTTAGCAATATTCGCAAGGTCTAAGAGCTTAAGCCCAAATGTTGTCATGGTGAATAGGGGGGTGTAATGGTGAATTTAGGAGTGCAAAAAGAAAAAGCACAGGCCAAGGCCCAATACTGTTCAAAGAGGCAAATGTAATTGAAGGTAAAACATGTGATGAGCATAACAACTTCCTCTCTCCCTGTGTTCGCATGAATTCCACCTATTCTGCCGCGCCAGAATTGCCTTCGGCGGCAATGGAGTCACAATCAACAAAAAAGCTACACCAAAGTGCTCGTCGTGACAAGCTCAACACGAATACCTAACCGACCTCTCTGAATTCCTATGTTATAGTTTGAATCGATCAAAGAAGCATATGAACCCTGAGGCTTAAGATCCGCAATTACACGAAGATGGTGGAGCCTCAAGACACAAGACCTTGGGGGAAGGCTCCACCTCAGTAGGTCCTACATGGGAGTGTCAAGAAACAAGTAAAAGATGAAGAGGAAACCTACCTCAACGACGGTGAGCTTTGACGGTTTTGGCGAAGAAAAATGAAGCTGAGGACAAACCTTCAGGTATTTCGATCTCTATCCCTTCTTCTCAGTAGCACTTCCTTCTTCTACTCCCTTCTTTAGTCCGTAGGCTTTGCGTTGTCGTTGCGTACTCTTTGTTGCTTTGAATTTGTGCGCGTGCGTGAAGTCTGAGCTCACTCCAATAGAAGCTTCAAGGTGAAGCTCCAATGGAGTTAAGAGTAGAGCTTTGAGTGAAAATGTGTGGTGGAGAGAGTGATGAAGAAATGGATACAGTCTCAGAGAAAGATTGAGAGTGGTGGAGAAAGTGATGAAGGAATGATGAAGTGTGCTTGGTGAAAAATGATTAGAGATTGTGATTATCCTTGGTGATGATTGGTACTTATAGAGTGAGAGGGAATGGATCAAGAGTGAAAATTTGTTATGGTGGCTTTGAGGTAGTTAGGATTAACTCACTGAGTTAACGGTCCTAACTCAGTTAGTTAGGTAGTTAACTCAATTAGTTGTGTTGTGCATCTTGAAGGAATTCTCAAGGTCTTGAGTTATGTTGTGGTTGTGTCAGTTAGTGAAGCAATTAATTGGGTCAAGTTAGTTGATTTGATGGTGAGTTGAACTTAGTTATAAGGGAAAAAGTCAGTTAGATTAAATTAGTTCCTAGATGATTTGAGTTGGTTAGTTCAAGTTGTGAGGTGATGTGAATTTTTGTTAGTATGTTAGGTTAGTTATGAAACTGTTAGTGAAAACGGTATGGAATTAGGGATAGTTGTTTAGCTCATGGGGTGGAAGTTAGTTAGAGCAAAAGAAAGCCTGTTATGCGCTCAATTCTGAGCTTAATTGAATGATCAGGAATTGGAACTTGTGGAGTAAATCCGTGCCGGACTCGATTTGTTATGAGGTGCCCTTGTTATTTTGTATGCTGGCTGTGGTGAGGTTAGTGAAAATTATATGAAGGGTAGATTAGCTCTTTTTGTCATTGAAATGGAATTCTAAGTCAGTTTATTATGTTCATTTGATTCTGACTGTAACTTGGAATTATCTTGAATGAGGTAAAATTAGTGACTACATTGTTTTCTCAAATCTTTGCGTGATTTAGTTTTGATTATGAGTTGCTGCTGCCGCTTGAATGTTGTAGAAAGATGACTTTGAAAATGAACTTGAGTGTGAGAATTCTTGGATGTTAACTGTTATATAAATGTGCCTTTGCCTTTGTTTTTGTTCTTTGCTATTTGATATTTATTTAATAAGAGCTTTGCATTGTGTTCTTGAGATGTTGCTTATTGATGATGTATGGTGAGAAGGATGCATCTGATGGTGTAGGCGAATCAAATGTATGCATTCTTGAATTTGTTTCCATGTTTGCTGCCTGTATGATATTTAGTGTAAATGAATGTTTAATATCAGTTTTGATAGTTAGTTTTGAGCTTTGATGATGAAAATGCTGCTACCTCTAATGTAGAAATTCTGGCATGAGGCTGCTAGCAGATTGTGAAGTCTGACATGGAACAACGCCTTTGTCTTGCGAGAGAGGTTAATACACACACTTAGTAACAGAAAACAACTTGAAGATCTTTTTGTGTAACTTGATGAAGCTTGTATTAGGTCACCGTCAATGAATATTTAGGGCTTCAATTATCTGTTATGTTGAGTTGTATGTATGGAATTGGGTTTTGTGATTTTATATTGTAATTGATCATGGTTCCTATTACTGTTTGTGCAGGTTTGGAAGTTTTTCTGGCATGTGGTACGACTTGGCATGGAGAAGGTTTTGACATGGCATAAAGCATTTGGCCATGAAGCACATTTAACCACCTTTTGAAGTTACTTGAACGTGAAACAATTAGGATGGAGAAGCTTTGAAAGTAGGTCTAGGGATCAGGTTTAGAAAACATGTGAGTTGACTTTGGTCAAGGTTGACCAAAAAGTCAACTATTGGTCAAAGTTGTCTTATTCTTTGTATTTTTGTGCGAATAATGTAACTTGTAATGAAATGGACAAATGAATGCAAATAATTCTTTTGTTTCAATGCAAATGCTTTTTAATTTTGAATAAGACTTTCCCCCCAAAATCCAATTAAATTCTCCTTGAATTGAATGAAGCTAGAATGCGCTATGAATTGAATCAATGTACTATGAACCCCTATGAAACATGAAACCATGAACTAGGAATGCAACAATGAACTAAGAATCAATGGATGAACTTGAATCAATATACCATGAATTTAAAAGCAAACATGAATAAAATGAAAGAAACAAAGCTTTGTATCACATGGATCATTAAGCAAAAAGTCAAGTACTAAACCCTGATCAAAAGATGATTAAGCTTGATGAAAGATACTAAGGAATAATGGTGTAAATCAAGCCACAAAGACCAAATAGCCCCCTCCATGAACTATGGCTTCAATTAAGCCAAGATCATGATGCAAACCACAAATGTTGAGCCTCCCTGATTAGAATTTTATGGCTTGATCCAATCTTAGACCATTGAATACAAGACATTATTTGCGAATGCATGACATGAATGATCTTAGCATGAATGTACGCAGATGGGTTAAAGGTTATAAGCTATATGAAAAGTGAAAAAGGAAATGGCAAATTTTGGGGTATGATAGTTGCCCCTATTAAATCTTCTTGGACCCAAATGCGTGAATTGCGACAGCTTTTTGGGTATTTAAGGTAAAAGAGGATTAAATAAAAAAATATCCGAAAATTTTCTCGCTGGGGATAATGAGGTACGGGAGATGGAAATTGCCTTGTTGGGGAGCATCAAATAATGGGTGAATTTTTTGGTAGTTTTATTTACTGATGATTGATGATTTTACTGGGGAAAACTGGGTTTCTTTCATGATAGGGATGTTATGATATGCAATGCCAGCTATGCTTTTTCCAGTCCTGAGATGGGAGACATATCCGCAGGATTCTCATAACGAAAACAGGTATAATTATAAATACCGAATATTCAACTGTAGTCAGAAACTCCTTCTGCTAAAGGCAGGGAAGACTCCTGAACAAAAGGTTTATGAGCAATTGATTTGATTGAAACATTCCTTCTGTGACAGGCAGCGAGAACTCCTGAATAAAAGGTTAGGAGAAAAGTTTGGTTTGATTGAAACATTCCTTCTGCAAAAGGCAGCAAGGACTCCTGAACAAAAGGTTAGGAGACTAATAATTGGTTATACGATTCCTTCTGCGAAAGGCAGTGAGGACTCCTAAATGAAAGGTTAGGGGAAACAATGATTTCCTCTTGCAAAAGGCAACGAGGACTCCTGAACAAAAGGTTTAGGAGAAGTTTGATTTCCTCTTGCGAAAGGCCACTAGGACTCCTGAATAAAAGGTTAGAAGAAACAATGATTTCCTCTTGCGAAAGGCAACGAGGACTCCTGAACAAAAGGTTGGGAGAAACAATAATTGGGTAATAATATTCCTCCTACAAAAGGTAGAAAGAACTCCTGAACAAAATTTTAGGAGAAACAATAATTGGGTAATAATATTCCTCTTACAAAAGGTAGAAATGACTCCTGAACAAAAGGCTAGGAGAAAAAATGATTTCCTTTTGCGAAAGGCAACGAGGACTCCTGAACAAAAGGTTTAGGAGAAGTTTGATTTCCTTTTGTGAAAGGCCACGAGGACTCCTGAACAAAAGGTTAGGAGAAACAATGATTTCCTCTTGCAAAAGGCAACGAGGACTCCTGAACAAAAGGTTAAGCAGAAGTTTGATTTCCTCTTGCGAAAGGCAACAAGGACTCCTAAACAAAAGGCTATGAGAAACAATAATTGGGTAATAATATTCCTCCTACAAAAGGTAGAAAGCACTCCTGAACAAAAAATTAGGAGAAACAATAATTGGGTAATAATATTCCTCCTACAAAAGGTAGAAAGGACTCCTGAACAAAAGGCTAGGAGAAACAAGTATTTCCTCTTGCGACAGGTAGTGAGGACTCCTGAACAAAAGGCTAGGAGAAAAGGTTGGTTATACATTCCTTCTATAAAAGGCATAAAGGACTCCTAATCAAAAGGATGGGAGAAACAGTTTGATTTTCCTTTTGCGAAAGGAAAGGATGACTCATGAGCTAAATGTAAGAACAATATTTGGTTCGACATTTGACCATTAAGTTTTGATGATAACTGCACCAATTATCTAAGAGAACAGTTCTGTATGTTATGATTTCTGTCTAGTGTGTGGCTGTTGTCAATATAATTCTGACTTTGATAAGAAGGTGTGTGATGTCATTAGGCTCCATTATCAACACTCTGGAAGAAAACATATGTGTGTACAAGTTAAAGTCAAGATTCATGAATGTTTCTAAAACAACGATTCTAATGAATGTTAGTTCTAGACATTCTAATTAAGACTTTATGAGAAAGGTTTACAAGACTTTCTAATGATATGCACTTCTAATGTTACAAGTTCTGAAGATTCTGAAGACGTGGTTCAAGTGAACAAAGCTCTGAAGATTCTGAAGACACATTTTGTAAAGATCAAGTTTTGAAGAGTTTCTGAAGACAAGATTCTGATTAGACGAAGCGCTGAAGACTCTAAAGACAAAGAACGTGCTTAATGAAATCTGAAGACTCTGAAGACAAGGTTCTGAAGGAACAAGTTCTAAAGACTCTGACGATTATGCTTCTAAAAGAACGAGTGTTGAAGATTCTCAAGATAGATTCTGCTGAACAAAGATCTTGGAATTCTGAAGACTGAGTTTCTGAAGACTACACAAAGAATGATACTTCTACAACACGCTTCATCAAGTCAATATCTGAAGCCACTGAAGATGCTAGAAAACTGGAGATCAGAATGGTTTTAAGCTGAATATAATAGTATTAAAACTCTGTATCCTCTACCTTGAGAAGGTGGCGCAGGAGCAGCTTTTTGTACAGTGATGTTGACCATTCCTTCATGTGAACGTTGGGATATTGCTGTTGGAATATGTTTCCAAGAATACCCCTCAACGGATCTATTCTTTCCTGCTCTATAAATTGAAGACTTGGAAGCTTGAAGATATGTTGCTCATGGCTAAAAGCTCATAGATTATTGTTGAAGCAGCCATTGATCACAAGAGAGAAAAATAAAAGATTGTTGATTGTTGTTCATATAAAGGATTATCACTCAACACAACAAATAAATCAACATGTAGCAAGCAAAGATAAAGTTGTTACTACAAGTGTGCACAAACGATGATTATGCTAACACCATATAAAACTACTCAAGTGAGACATTATAAATGAAGCATAGTAGCTTAGTTGAACTTGATGGTTGAATTGGAAAAAGCATCATATGCTCAAGAAAGGAGTACAAGATGCTGCAAGCTGAAGCTTAAACGAAGAATGGTCAATGGAGAAAAAGCTGAAGCAGAATAATGAAGAACGCATAACGATACAACATGCTAAAGTCGTGTGAAACTCATCAAGTGAAACATCAATAAGTGAAGCATAGTAACTTAGTTGATCTTGATAGTTAAGCTGGAAGAAGCATTAACTACTCAGAAAGGAGCATAGAAGCTTAAAGCTAATGATAAGAAGCCGCAGTGCTCAATAAGAAAGCTTTTAAGCAAATACAGAACTAGGGAGCTTTATAATCTCTTAGAGATTTATTTTTAGATAGTTTTTGTATTAGAAATCAAGGTGTTGTTGCTAACAACTTGCTATGTACTTCAATTGTGTAATTAGCTTATAAGAAGCATATTAGTGCACAACAAAAATCCTTGAAAAAGGTAATGTTCCTTGAGCGGTCGAATGATGACCAGAATGCTCGAGAGGGCCAAGTCATGGTTTAGCGGCTTGGAGGTTTTTCCTTGAGCGGTCGAGTGAAGACCAGAAAGCTTGAGAAGACTAAGCGTGTTTCTAACAGCTTAGTGGATGATTCCTTGAGAGGCGAATGAATGCCAGGATTCTCAAGAAGGCAATTGAGGGTTTCCATTATGGTTGTAATCATGTTGATGATTAGTGGATTAAGTCCTTGTGATAAGGAGAAATCACCTTGAGGGGTGGACTGGAGTAACTTCGTTAACAGTGAACCAGGATAAAACAATTGTGTTCATTTATTTTATTTACTTGTTAACGCTTTTGATTTAAATTCCGCAAATGGGGATAAAATATGAAACCCAATTCAACCCCCCCCCCCTTCTTGTGTTTCTTAAACTTCAATTGGTATCAGAGCTCCGGTTCTGTTATTGATGTTTATCAAACACTTAACCGTGTCAGATAAAGATTCGGACGAGCTTTGAGAAATGCTCTGGTTATACTCCACCATCTACAGTTTCAGTCTCATACATGATGAAAAGATTGAGTACTGAAATGACAAACCAGAATGGTTCATTCTGGATTATGTCACTGACTCTTAGAGCTGGTTGCTGTTGTCAATATAACCCTCTCTTACGATGCTTGCAAGAAGATTGAAAGCATGGTAAAGAATTAGCTGAAAAAAGGATTATAAACTCATCAGATAATGTGAAGAATCTGATGAATGATATTCTTGGAATACGTTAGTTGAGAACTACGTATCTTCTCAAGGTGATGCCTAAACAAGGCTTAAGAAGAAGGATCTAAAAAGGATCAAGAAGAATCATCAGAAAGCAAGAAATCTTGTTTGCTGGAAGTTATTCTTTCTGAGTATGGGATGTTTTCAACAATCAGATTCGGTCTACCATTGACTTTCTCAAGATTGCTCATTAAGAACTCTTTCATGTGAAGAAGAGAAAATGCTTGAGTCATGATATTGGGACATGAACACTTCAAGGTGAAGTATGCTGAAAATATTAGAAATCTTGTTATTAAGATTTTAAATCATGACTGCAGAATTTAAGATTCTGAATGATGATTTCTTCGTTAGGATTCTTGAAGAAGATGGTCAGAAGCTTGCTATTTGAATAGAAGCTAATAACAACTGATCAAGCCTGGAAATTAGCTTCAGAGCTTATTATCAGGATTATGAATGTCTACACAGAATGAAGACATCTACTCTGATTCAGGAAAGCTTTGCAGATTTCTGAAGTGATCAGAAAGAAAGATTATCAAGCTATCAGAAGTTTGGAAGAACAACACATGCACGATCAATTTTCTGAATTCTCGACATATGTGTTCATATGGAAAATTGGTGTGACATAAGACAAGCAAGTTGTTAGCTTGAGAAAGGTATCTCAATTGAACAAACTTAAGTTTGTCAGAATAATATTCAAAGTTCTTTTCAGAAGCTTCAGATATATGAATGTATCCTTCTGTACTCACCACTTTCTGGACTCATGTGACTGAGTGAAAGTATGAGCTTAAGAAGCTATCTGATGAAAAGAAAATTCTAATGTTCTAGTTCTTCACAATCAGATACAGATGATTAAAGAATAAAACAAGCTTGAAAATAAATGGCTAAAATCATGATATATGAGAAATCATCGTGACAAAGCATTTCTAAGAAGCAGCTAGCATGTTTATTCAGAACATAATATGATTCGAATCTATTCTGATGCATATTGATTAGATTGCTCTGAATATCCAAAGGCTACTGAAGCACCTTCATTAGAAATCAAATCAATGTCAGATTTGATGGTAAGCTCGGAAGTCAGAAACTAAAAAGCTTAGTAGAAGAATACAAAGCTAGAAACTATCTTCTCTATGATGAAGTAAACAAAGCTATTTTAGAAGTATCAGAATGAAGAAATTAGAAGATGCTTGAAACATAAGTCATCAAAGTTCACACTTTCTAAGAAAGGAAAGACAAAATTTCTGATGAACTGTTTTTGGTTCATAAGATCAAATCAGTAAGAACAAGATTATCATTTAAACCCTCAAAGGAGATAGATTTTGGTTTGATGATATTTGCCTCTGATAAAGATTAGCATCTACTCAATGATTGAATTCTGATGATGCAAGAAGATTCCAACAAGTATCCTTAGCACATAAATGCTCAATGATTTATGCTTAAGCTGAGAAAATTTTGGTCTTCTGAAAATAACCCTTCTTGAAGAAGTCATTTTTTGATATCTCTTGAAGACAGAAGATGGACAACTCTAAGGTTAAGATTAGAGAAAGAACTTGGTTCTTCAACGATCAAAGGTGAAACTAACATCAGAAGAGATGTTCTCACCCTTCAAAATGGAAGCCATGAAGATAAACGTGACTCTGCACAACGTTTAAGATTCCTATGAAGATTGCAGCAGAAATAAGATAATGGAAGAAGAAATGATTCTAGTGGTCCAGCTAGAAGTGATGTCAACAAGTTAACTACCGCAGAAGCTGAACGTTTGGCGATTCTGAAGAAGTCTCAACATTAGAAGTTGGAATCTACAGAAGTATTTGAGTAATGTATTTCTAACCTTTACTATTTAATTTTTAAATAATCTAGAAATCTATTCTTATATTCTAGATAAATACGTTTTAAGAGACAATATCAGAAGGAACTCACTTTCTAAAAATCTCTAAGATAAAATCCTTGCTAGGATAATATCTTTCTCAAAATTTCCTCACTGAAATTAGACTTGTTTTCATTTCACTTGTGTACATAGTTCATTATTTTGAATGAAATAAGGCATCTCAAAATTTGTGCTTCTCGAAAATAGAAATGATATATTTCTTGAAAAATGATGCGTAGGATTCGTATGAAAATCTTTTGACCGTTGGAAATTAGGGTGTGATTCATTTTCTTATATGTACCATACCTCGTATCTGATGGGAAACCTCGGTTAATGAGAATATCTTGGATAAAGGAAATAAAATCGTTCACTTTATCTCTTGTCAGAATTTCTATGTCCATTTTTTTGTGTCTCCTCTGTTTCTCTTTGAACCTGGTATCTACTTAAGTCTTCTATTTTCATCTTTTATTAGACGTGTTATCTTGTCCTTTTTATTTATCACACCTACTTTGAAAGCAATTTCCGTTTTCAACTATATCATTAATTGTGACGCTTAACCAGTCTTTCTATCATTTATGATGGCTTTAAAAGCTCTCATCTCCTTCATTCTTAGTCACTACTTCCTTTTATACTTCATATCCCTTCCTTGTTTCGTTTCACCTTCCTCAAATCAACCATGCCTATCAAAACCTTCTTTAGCAATGAAGAGATTCTTGAAGTCATTGTTTAAAAACGACCTCATTTTATGAGTCTTAAGGGAACAGATCGTGACACTATTCTTGGTGTTCAAAAACAAAAATGGGGCAAATAATTTGAACTTTTAAATGGACCTGCTTATTCAAATCTTGTAAAAGATTTTTGGAAGTATGCCCTAATTAGTGTTGATGGCAAATTCATTTGCTCCCGTATTCATGGTGTTGGGTTTATCATCTCTCCTAAATCCATTGCTGATGCTATTGGTTGTGATCAATCCGGTATCACTGTGGATGAGTTTCGCTTTACCTATTTCTTCATTGAAAATCTTGCTAACATCCATGACACTTCACTCATATATGAACCCACAAAACCTGAAAATCTTCTTCCCATCGCTAGAGCGTGGTTCAATCTTCTTCTTGCCAACTTTCGTCCTCGTGAAGTTGACAAAAATGTTCTATCTCATATTGATCGACTCTTCATCTATTTTTTAATGAACAATATCTGTGTCAATCTGCCCTTAACCATCTTCAACTACCTAAAAGAATCTATAACTATCTCGAGAAGTCAATATAAGTCCTACATACCGTATGGAAGAATTTTATCTAAATTGCTTTATAAAGATGAAATCATCAGTGCGGCCAAAAGACTTAGATAAAACGATGCACTTGTGGAAGATAGTTGCAACATTGTCAAAAGCCTATTGGACTAATGATTTTCTAAGAGACTAGTTTCTTTGTTCTGAATAGAAGGAAGCTTACAAACCTCACTTCTTAGACTTTATAGATTGAATTCAAGATGAGCTTACAAACCTCCTCTCAAAGACCATCTGACACATGGAGAGCTTACAAACCTCAGGCCCTGAAAAGTTGTTGAATCTTAGAACCTCAAAGTTCTTAGTTCTTGTCATTAGGTCTAAGTTTGTGTTGTGTTTGTCGTCTTTCGTTGTAATTTCCTTGAATATTAATGAAATTCTCTTTTTCATATTACTCTGTCAATTTCGTTTCTACACCTTTTTTATTTCTGACAAAGGGGGAGAAAATGATATATGATTTTGATATCCAATCTAAAGAATCTCATCCCAAATATGATTGAATATGTTTTACTTCTAACCACATGTTTAAGAATTGATCAGGAACTTCGCAAAAGTTCACTGTATGTTAGAACAGGTTATCAGAAGACAGAAGTTAAGACATATCAGAAGCTATGATATATCAGAATACATAATTTGTAATTGATAAGATATCAGAAGATATGTTATGTCAGAAGACGTGTACAAGAAAGAAGAATACCAAACAAGCTTGATCTGATAATATATTTAGTGTTGATTACTAAGTTATCAGAAACAAGAGATGTCCATGAATTTCGTGCTGATACCCAAAACTTGTCAGAAGTTGCTAACTTTCTGAAAAGATGATTCAATTAGTACTTAAAATTCAATAGTATCCAAACCTCACATGGTATCTAAACTCCAGCGTTGAAAGAATGTGAACTCTTTGTAGATGAAATCAAGTCATAGTCATAAAAGAAAATATTTGGTTTCTGAACCATAAAATGACTTAAGGATATGTGCACATGTTGATGATCTGTGCTAAGTTATTGAAGATTTGGCTTTGATACATGATGCGTGGCACCTAAGAAAGTATCTACCAGTTTCTGATATACAATGCAAGACATCAAGTCTGACGAGACAAATCAGGTTCTAATACGTCTACAGTATTCTGAAAGTAAGCTTGGTTCTGAGATGAAGACCAGCCAGTTCTAGTCAGATTCTGATGAGACGTCATTGAGAAGTAATCCTTCTCTTTTGGACATGATTTTACTTCAAAATCAATTTTTGAGTCTTGGGATCAGGGGGAGACTCTGAACAAGCATAAATGATTTTTGAGAGTAACAGAATCAGGGGGAGCCAGTTAAGCTTATCTTTGACTCTGTGGATTTATGGTGATTACCATATACGAATTTCTCTATCAAAATGCATTGTTTGTCATCATCAAAAAGGGGGAGATTGTAAGAACAAGATTTGGTTCAACATCTGGCCATTAAGTTTTGATGATAACTGCACATATTATCTAAGAGAACAATTTTGTATGTTATGATTTCTTTCTAGTGTGTGGTTGTTGTCAATATGATTTTGGCTCTGATAAGAAGGTGTGTGACGTCATCAGACTCCATTATCAACACTCTAGAAGAAAACATATGTGTGTACAAGTTAAAGTCAAGATTCATGAATGTTTCTAAAACAACGATTCTAATGAACGTTAGTTTTGGACATTCTAATTAAGACTTTATGAGAAAGGTCTACAAGACTTTCTAATGAGATGCGCTTCTAATGTTACAAGTTCTGAAGATTCTGAAGATGTGGTTCAAGTGAACAAAGCTCTAAAGATTCTGAAGACACATTTTGTAAAGATCAAGTTCTGAAGAGTTTCTGAAGACAAGATTCTGATTAGACGAAGTGGTGAAGACTCTGAAGACAAAGAACGTGCTTAATCAAATCTTAAGACTCTAAAGACAAGGTTCTGAAAGAGCAGGTTCCGAAGACTCTGAAGATTATGCTTCTAAAAGAACGAGTGCTGAAGATTCTCAAGATAAATTTTGCTGAACAAAGATCTTGGAATTCTGAAGACTGAGTTTCTGAAGACTATACAAAGAATGACACTTCTACAACACGCTTCATCAAGTCAATATCTGAAGCCTCTGAAGATGCTAGAAGAATGAAGATCAGAATGGTTTTAAGCTGAATATAATAGTAATAAACTCTGTACCCTCTACCTCGAGAAGGTGGCACAGGAGCAGCTTTTTGTACAGTGATGTTGACCATTCCTTCATGTGAACGTTGAGATATTGATGTTGGAATATGTTTCTAAGAATACCCCTCAACGGATCTATTCTCTCCTGCTCTATAAATTGAAGACTTTGAAGCTTGAAGATATGTTGCTCATGGCTAGAAGCTCATAGATTAATTCTGAAGCAGCCATTGATCACAAGAGAGAAAAATAAAAGATTGTTGATTGTTGTTCATACAAAGGATTATCACTCAACACAGCAAACAAATCAACATGTAGCAAGCAAAGATGAAGCTGCTACTACAAGTGTGCACAAACGATGATTATGCTAAAACCATATGAAACTACTCAAGTGAGACATTATAAGTGAAGCATAGTAGCTTATTTGAACTTGATGTTTGAATTGGAAAAAGCATTATATGCTCAAGAAAGGAGTACAAGATGCTGCAAGCTGAAGCTTAAATGAAGAATGCTCAATGGAGAAGAAGCTGAAGCGGAATGATGAAGAACGCATAACGATGCAACATGCTAAACCCATGTGAAACTCATCAAGTGAAACATCAATAAGTGAAGCATAGTAACTTAGTTGATCTTGATAGTTAAGCTGGAAGAAGCATTAACTACTTAGAAAGGAGTATAGAAGCTTAAAGCTAATGATAAGAAGTCGCAGTGCTCAATAAGAAAGCTTTTAAGCAAATACAGAACTAGGGAGCTTTATAATTTCTTAGAGATTTATTTTTAGATATTTTCTGTATTAGAAAGCAAGGAGTTGTTGCTCACAACTTGCTATGTACTTCAATTGTGTAATCAGCTTGTAAGAAGCATATTAGTGCACAACAAAAATCCTTGAAAAAGATAATGTTCCTTGAGCGGTCGAATGATGACCAGAATGCTCGAGAGGGCCAAGTCGTGGTTTAGTGGCTTGGAGGTTATTCCTTGAGCGGTCGAGTGAAGACCAGAAAGCTTGAGAAGACTAAGCGTGTTTCTAACAGCTTAGTGGATGATTCCTTGAGAGGCGAATGAATGTCAGGATTCTCAAGAAGGCAATGGAGGGTTTCCATTGTGGTTGTAATCATGTTGATGATTAGTGGATTAAGTCCTTGTGATAAGGCGAAATTACCTTGAGGGGTGGACTGGAGTAACTTCGTTAACAGTGAACCAGGATAAAATAATTGTGTTCATTTATTTTATTTACTTGTTAATGCTTTTGATTTAAATTCCGCAAATGGGGACGAAATATGAAACCCAATTCAAACCCCCTTCTTGTGTTTCTCAACCTTCACTAAAGGCATAGGAGAACAACGATCGACTAGATATATTCCTTCTACAAAGGGCAGAGAGGACTCCTGAACAAAAGGTTAGGAGAAACAGTTTGATTTCCTCTTGTGAAAGGCAAGGAGGACTCATGAGCTAAAGGTATAGGAGAACAACGACCGACTATATATATTCCTTCTACAAAAGGAAGAGATGATTCCTGAACAAAAGGTTAGGAGAAATAATTTGATTTCCTCTCGCGAAAGGTAAAGAGGACTCCTGAGCTAAAGGCAAATGAGAACAACGATCGACTAGATATATCCTTCTACAAAAGGCGGAGAGGACTCCTGAACAAAAGGTTAGGAGAAACAATTTGATTTCCTCTTGCAAAAGGCAAGGAGGACTCCTGAGCTAAAGGCATAGGAGAACAGTATAAGGGGTAATTATTCCTTCTGCAAAAGGCAGAGAGGACTCCTGAGCTAAAGTTTAGGAGACTAATAATTGGTTGATAGATTCCTTCTGCAAAAGGCAGAGAGGGTACTTACGAAAGGTGAGTTGATTTCATTGCGAAAGGTAATGGGGACCTGCAAAAGGCAAGGGCAGAGGGGAAAACAATATTTGTGCTAAAGGAAAAGGTAACTTACAAAAGGCAAGTGCAAATGGAAATAAGCATCCTCATGCAAAAGACTGAAGGAACTTGCAAGAGGTACTAGAACATCATTTGACTTCACAGGCGCAACAACGGAGATGACATTCTCGGGGTATGGCGATCATTCAGTACTTGGCCACACAGGAGTCAAGTGTCCAAATTAATCGAAAGGGGAATAGATTATTCATCCATTCCTATATTTGCACTCAATATGTGAAGCTCTTTCTCGTGCAAAAGGCAGCGAGAGCGCTTACAAAAGGAAATCGAGGGGGTAAGATTTTGCGCAAAAGGCAGCGAAATCACTTACAAAAGGTAAGTGAGGAGATATCTTGTACAAAAGGTACGGAAGGACTTACAAAAGGTAAGTTGAGGGCAATAACCATCCTCGTGCAAAAGGCAGAGGGAACTTGCATAGGGTATTAGAACATCATTTGACCTCCCATGCACAACGACAGAGATGACATTCTCAGGGTATGACAATCATTCAGTACTTGGCCATACAGGCGTCAAACGTCCAAATTGACCGAAAGAGGAGTATATTATTCATCAAGTACCATATTTGTACCCAATGCAAAATTCTTTCGCGTGCAAAAGGCGGCGAGAGCGCTTTCGAAAGAAGAGCGAAGAGAAATGATTTCGTGCAAAAGGCAACGTAATCCCTTACAAAAGGTAAGTTGACTTCTATGTGAAAGGCAGGGAGGAGATACTTCATGAAAAAGACACGGAAAGACTTACAAAAGGTAAGTTGAAGAGACCTTGTGCAAAAGGCACAGAAGGAGTTACAAATGGTAAGCGACGGGACACACTTGTGCAAAAGGCACAGAATGACTTACAAAAGGCAGGTGAAGGGATAAACACCCTGAAAGAATCCTGACGGGATGTCCATAGGAATTTTGCGTCTTCGAGAACGACTGGCTAAGCGTGCATGTAATGATGCAGAATGTATGTAAGGTATGTATACAAAATGCCGATGTATACCCAGGTTGCTAGGGAGATGAGGGTATGTGATTCATAGGTGACGACACTACCAAGTATGGTTGTGGTTTGGTTTAAGAAGGAATAAACTCCGGCTTATTGATAGTTGTCAATATAGATTGGACTTTCAGGTTGGTTAAAGGATTTGACTTCCCGACACTCAGTATCTGACGATGCCATGATCGAAGGATGGATGTCGATGCTTTTGGGGCCTCAAGTTTTAATCTTTTGTTGGAGTCACACGCTTGTTTCTGAGAATTCCAGCTTCTTTTGCCTGACATGCCATGATGGCTTGCAAATGATTTCATGAGCGTAGCGACATGATTAATGATGATTGTGCTTTTACTCTGCCTCAAGGCTTCTTACCAAGATATGATGTTGTACTAGTGTGATGTTTTGACATTTGTCATGAACTCAACACTTATTAGCGTATGGCACGGTCTGCTTCCTTTCTTAGAAGAATGGAGTGAATCTACCCCATTGCCACTTGTCTGCCCCAATAATAGGGTATTCGAAAGAATTTTCTTTTAAAAGAAACCTCGAGAGTGTTTATACCATGACAAAGTCTGAGATGGTTTGCCCCAGTGTCTGGATCTGAAGTGATATGGCCCTGCCTGAGCCTTTGATAGAATTTCCATAGATTGACTGAGTATGGTTGATTTTTGAGAGATTGATTTAATCTCGACGTGATTGCCCCAGATTGATCGAATCCTGGAATGGCCTACCCTTCTGCTCAACAGAGTTTCTCTCCAAGCGTTTGCACTTTTCGTGTCATCATTTGAAATAAATTACCCCTGAATGGTTGATCTTTGAGAGATTTGTCGAATCTCGACCTGATTGCCCAAGATTCACTGAATCTTGGAGTGGCATGTCCTTTTGCTCAACAGAGCCTTTAAGCATTTTGCCTTTTGATGTAATCATTTAAGGTGACTTGCCCCTGCTCAACGGAGTTCTCAGGCGTTTTGCTCTTTAGGTGTGATCATATTTCCATTGTGGAAACCTTCTCGACATCAAGTGTTTGTTTGCAAGTAAAATTGTTTGTTTTGAAAATGATAACTTTAATGTAATGCATGTGATAGTTTTGAAATCCAAATCGGTTCACTGAAATGATAGTGTGACGTATAGTGAACGAATCACTAATTAGAATGTCACATTGATACAAATACAAATGGTAAGCAAATCATTTTAGGAGTTAGTTTTGACGCGATTTTTCCGAATTATGCTTTCGAAATAACTCTTCTTCAATTAGGTCTTTTGAGGGTTGTAACGTGGTCGGGTTCACGATTTAAGAAAAAAGGATTTATGGCTCAAAGTTTATTTTAACCCACCCATTCTCCTTGATGTTCTCCAGCCCTACATTCATTTAATTCGACATAGACACTCACCTTTTAAAAGGTTATTGAATAATTGAAGTGATGGTAAAGGAACCAACGAGGATTTTTTTAGTAACAGTCACCCCTTTTGTCTTTTTGTTCATAGTCACACGACTTTATTCTTCTTAAGGATTTTTCTTTTGATCCTTTCTTTTTGTTTTTTGTTTTCCCTAATTTTTACCTGGACTGATTTTTGTTGATTTTGAAGTCCAGCGAGACGCCCTAACTTTAACATAAGTCACTTGTTTTCAAGTTATTGACTTAGCTGGCTTTCTTTATTTTTATTTTCCTTTTGATTCTCTTTTTCTTTTTTGGAACAAATCGTGTGACACTTGTTCACTGGATTTTTTTTTTAAGGGGTTGTGACTGCCTCGTTCATTTTGATGGTGAGGGACAACCATGGTAATTTGTGAGGTATGACCTATCGTGAGGGATAAGGTATGGTTGATCCTCGAATGGGACACTCATATTTTTTCCTTTTTTGAAATTTTAACGCATGGTCAAATTAACTGAAGATTACCCTCCCCCGGGTTAAGAATGAGGGTTTTTTCATTTTAGAAAGAAACTCCTACTTCTAGGCTCAACAGGGTTGACGAGGGATTATCTTCCTTATATCTCTGGTGTTTAGGGATTTGAAACAATGCTTGTACATCATCAACTGGGTTTTATTCAAAAGCATACAACCAGGAATTTTGCGTTTTTCAATTCCATCATCCTCCCTTGGATTTTGCTTAAACAAGAGTTTGATATCAATGAAAAATATGAGTGAACACGAATGGATTTATTCAAAACATGTATATTTATTTCATTATCATTATCAATTGAAAAGAGACGAGTTTTACAAATGATTTTGCACTTAATAGAAAGAAAATGACACATGAAAATAATTAAATGACGAAATAATTGATGGCATGATCAACCTTATTATCCACGACAAATTGGGGTTCTTCTGCTAACAGAAGTTGATGACAGTCCCTCGGGAGGCTCTTCTCCGATCTACCTTTGCACTGGTTATGGGTTTGCAGATGTGCTTGCCTGCAGAGGCGTGGGATTGTTCAGTATGCTCATGCCATTTGGTGTGAACGTGATTACCTTTGAATCAATTAGGTCTTGTACCTTGTGCTTGAAAATGTTACAATTCTCGATTGAATGTCCAAGTGTTCTGAAGTGGAACTCACACCTAGCATTCACGTCATAACCTGAAGGAATAGGGTTTGGAATATGCTTGTCCTCTTCTAGCTGAATCGAGGAACCTTGGAGAAAACGAGTAAGCAGTTGACCGTGAGGAATGAGAATTGGATTGAACTTTCTCTCAGGCCTTCTTGGTCTTTTCTGGCCTTGTTGAGCATTGCTTCATTGGTGATTTGGATACCGATTCTGATTCTGCACTTGGCCCCTCTGATTTGGCTGAGGAGCATGCAATGTTTGTTGATAAGGAAGTCTTGGAAGTCTAAGTTATGGGTGATATCCACGAGGCAGCTCATAATGCGAGGTAGAGCCAGACAGATGCAAAGGAGTGACCATCTTTGTAGCGGCAGTTGGTGCGAAGTTACCTTTCTTCCTTATCAATGTTTGCAGGATCTCCATAACCAGGTTCATCTCAGTTTTCAGTTGCTTGACCTCCTCCTTCAACAGTTCTTGGCCTCTTTGAAGTTCTTCCATGGTGATTTGAGACATGCTTCTAGTTCTGAGTGTATGTCGGACAATCAGCTAACTGGTTAGAAATAGAAGGTGGTATGAGGCTTTATGTTTCTGTTTTATGAAATTCAACATGATGCATGAAGGTATGAAAAAAGTTTTATGTTCCCGGGTGTCGCGGTGAGAATTGGATATCAAGCTATTAGTTAAATTGAATCGCAAATCATTATTCACCACCGGTCTTTAATTTATCCAAGGGAAGGGAAAAAGAACGAATAACCCATGAGCATGCAATGCAATGCAAAAGAGTCTAAGGTTCGGGGGTTGGTTATACTTAGGGAAGGTGCTAGCATCCTAAGTATCTGTAGTACTCTACAGGAACCTCTTGTTTTATTGTGTTATTTGCTAATTGTTATCTGTTTGCTAAGGGTGAAAAAGGGTAGGAAGACCTAAGGTGTTATTTCTAGGTATGCTCGCCAAGATATCGCATCTCGTGCCTACGTATCCTGACGGAAGTGGAATCAGAGCATTCGTAGTTCCTCTCGAAGGGTGGATAAAGTTTGATTAATTTTTAGGAGAAAAGGCAAGTCGTCATCTTAAGGAGAATACTCGACTTAAACCGCCATAAGTGTACAGAAGATGGGTCTTTGCTTCACATTAAGATAAGGGCTCCAACTCGGATATAGAATCGACGAGTATGCCACATACCTCTCTTAAGCGGAAAAGAGCCTACATCTATGTCGTGGGGTAAGAGAATCATATCTCATCTACATAGATGACTCATGTCTAATATCTCATGGGAGAATTGAACTTAATTGTAAGTTGTCTAATCATCTTAAGGAAAGTTTATCTTAAGGAAAGTTATCTAAGGTATTTAACTTAACTAGGGCATAGAAGCCACAAAGGGGAAAATGAGAAATGCAAATGAGATGCAGTGTGTATGACATAATAGTCATACACAGGTTCTTCCCTTGGATAATTGCACATGCAATCAACATTATTATAAGAGTGGATAAATGCATCAAATATCAAAGCTAAAGGCATGGATATTCAATATATAAAGCGGACAATAAAATGTTCAACCAATTCATAAAGCAAGACGTCATGTCATGAATCTAATAGGCATCATGTCAGGCACATATAAAAATTATGAATGCACAAGCATATACGAAAAAGGTATGATATGAAACAAGACTAAGGTTCTTACTTATTTTAAATTAGCACAAATATATGATTAAATAAATAAATAAAAACGTAATTGTTAAAAAATGAAAAAGAAGAGGAATGATAATTAAGTATATAATTAAATTTTTATGAGAAGTAAACACAAAATTCAAATATAAATTTATATATTCGGAATAAATATTGAACAAAAATTAAGGACTATTTTATATTGATTATAAAAGAAATTATAATATTTAACAAAATTAAAATTAAATAGAAAACAATTAACTTAATTAATTAAGAGTATTTTTATCATTTTTGAATGAAATAAAAAGGGTTTTTATTATTTTATGAAATAAAAGGTTTTTATTATAAAATAAAGGGTTAATTATACGATCCCCCTGCCATTAGGGCGAGATTTGTTTCTGCCCCCCTCAAGTATTTTTTTTGAACGCCCCTTTATAAAATAAATAATAGATTTTTACCACACCCTTGTTTACATTCTTGTTTATGTGTCATTGAGTAAGTCTATGTGGCAATATGACTGTGTAATCCCTTAAATATACATTCTTGTTTACCCCCCGTGAAATTAGGGTTAAGTGTTGGAAACCTGATTGGGGAAAGACGAATTCAAGGGAGAAGACGAAGCCATGGCTGGAAAAGCGAAGCTCCAGGCGATTCGTCTCGGGTAAGTTATAATTTATTGCTTCGTTACTTGAATCTAACATTAATGGTAATATTTTTCCTTACATTAAGTATATAATTTCAGAACAATGAACTGTTTAACACCGTTTTTCGCCATGGAGGAGAGTTCGTAATGCTAAGTGATGGAGAGACGATTTACAGGGGTGGTGTTTCTACTTTGATTTTTGGGGAACACATAGATAAGTGTACTATGGCTCACATTGAAAACATAGTAAATGGGTGGGGTTACTTAGTAGGGTCGTACAGGCTGTGGACCAAAATCACAGAAATAGATCTTAATCATTTCCAGATTAAGAATGATGAGGATGCTTATGATTTCACTGCTTATGCTTGTGCGAATCAGGTTGATGGGGAAATGTTTGTGGAACACGATACAATTGGAAGTAGAAGCAGTCCTAGGTGTGTGAATGAAATGGCTGAGTCAGATGTTAGTGATGAAGAGTTTGTTGAAGGGTTGAACGATAGTGAGGATGAAAAGATGACTGCTCATGTAGATGGATTTGAGGGTATTGATGTGACTATACCACTAAGTCATGGTCCAATTATAGCAAGGTTGTTACCTTGTCCAAGTGAGAAAAATATGGATGATGAGGAGTATGTTAGTGAAGAGCTATTGTGCTCTGATCCTGATAACTCAGAAGAAGAAAAAAGGCCTAAGTTTGAGAAGTTTAAGAAAGAGCAACTTAATAAGAATTTTAAGTTTAAGTGGGGTATGGAGTTCAATTCCCTAGATGACTTTAGGTAGGCCATTCGTGAGCGGATAGTTTTAAATGGGATGGAAATAACATTTGTGAAAAATGAGGGGTATAGGGTGAGGGTTGAATGTAAGGCTAAGTGTGGTTTTTTAATGCTTTGTTCTAAGGTGGGCCATAAGCACACATATGCCATTAAGACTATAAAGGACACCCACACATGTGCTAGGGTTTTGGATAATAGATCTGCAAATTCAAGGTGGGTGGCTAAGGCTGTGGTAAAGAAAATGCAAACTTCTGATAAAGTAAGAATCTGTGATATTATTCAAGATATGAGGCAAAACTATTCAGTGGGTATAACTGTGGTAAGGGCATGGAAAGGTAAGCTGATTGCAAGAAAAATCATAGAAGGAGATGCAGACAAGCAATATGCAAATCTGTAGAGATATGCGGCTGAGTTGCATAGGGTAAATGCTGGAAATACAGTGAAGATCAACATTGACAGACCATTACCTTTCATTCTTATAACATATAGGAATTCATAGTTGATATAGCTAAAAGGTCCTGCAGTTGTAATTTTTGGGAATTAGTTGGTATTCCATGCAGGCATGCTATTGCTGCATTAGGATTTAGGCAGCAGAACCCAGAAATGTTTGTTCATGAATGTTACACTAGGGATAAGTATGCCATTTGCTATGGATTTGCTGTTAGCCCTATAAATGGACAAGATATGTGGCCTGAGGTTATAGATGCACTAAGTGTGACAAGATTGGACAAGATTGGAAATAATGTAAAGTCATGCAAAAGCAAAAGGCAAGATCCAAATGCCTTGAAAAGAAAGGTATGTGACTAGTATACTATATGTATATTGATGTATTGATAATTGTTCACTGGTTGTTAATGTAACTAGTATGTTATGTGCAGAAAAGGATGAGATCAGGTGTTGCAGATGTACTAACTGATACAACTGATGCAAATGCCACAACTGGTGCAAATGCCATTGGTGCAAATGTTGCAACTGATGCAACTCAAGGTACTGTGTATGTTAATGAGCCATCTGCTGCAACACAAAGTGAGGCTTCATTGTTTAGGGACATCACTGATGATATGATTTCAAGCCTACCTGACATAAATTCAAGTGTGCAAACAACAACAAGTATCAGATCAACATGTACCAAAAACAAAGGCAAGGCTAAGGTCAAACAAGAATTCAAACCATTGAGAAAGAGATCAAGCGAGAGAATTAAGGAGAATTGGTTTAAAAAACTAAAACCTTACACAGGTCCTGGTTCTGACCTAAACCAACCTCTGTGCTTGACTAAAGAAGAAGAAGGTAATGCCTCACAAGCTACAAGGAAGGCTCCAAAGAATACTCCAAAAAAGGTTCCAAAGACTACTCCAAAAACTACTCCAAAAAAGGTTTCAAAGAGTACTTCTAAGAAGGCTCCAAAGAAAAAATCAATTTATGATCTATAATGTTTTCTGATATGCAGAACTTTTGTAATGTTTATGACAGCATAGTCTTCTTTATTACATGCACAACTTTGGTGCTATTTTGTAATGTTTGAATTATGCACACTTTTGGTGCTAGTTTCTTTTGTAATGTTTGAATTATGCACACTTTTGGTGCTAGTTTATATTGTAATGTTTGACAGCATAGTCTTAATGTTTGACAGCAACTTTTGTAATGTTTGACAGCAACTTTTGTAATGCAAATGTTACCAACTTAAACATAATTCTTGTTTTACAGCAACATACAGTAACTTTTGTAATGTTTGACAGCAACTTTCCAGAATATATACAAGTTTTACACAACTTGTTAAACATAATTCTTATTACACAACTTACACCAGAATATATAGAAGCTTTTAAACATAATTCTTTCCATTGATATATAGAAGTTTCAGAATACATATTAATACTAACCAGAAAAATACAAGTATTGAACCAACTTAAAATTACATAAAGTTATACAATAAAGCAATAATCAAACAAAACATAACAATTGCTATCTTGAGCTTCGTATTAATACTTCTTTGAGCTTCAAGCTTCATCTTCGACTTCTCCAATTTCTTTGTTACTGTTTCAAAATTCACTTATAGTTTCTCAAACTTCTTACAAAATGGTTGAATAACACTATTCCCTTTGGTAGAGTCTCCAATTTCATCATCCCATAAGAATAATTCACAGTCATTCCCAGTCTACAAAATATGATTTACACAACTGTTAACATTAATAAAAATCAAAACTTGAATTCAAATTTTGCCAATTAATCCACAAACATACTTACCCCAGCATTGCGACATTTCCAAAACTTTCTATTGCAGTTTTTACTTGTGTTGGAGACCCACATCTCCATTGCTCTATCACAACCACATATGGGTAAACCTCGAAATGAGACTGAATTATCGCTGCTTCCAAAAGACATGCTCATGCTTCCAATTGATGGGGCAAAAGAAGAACGAACGAAGAATGGCATAAAAATGGCACAAAAACGGAACAAGGGAATGGGAGAAACGAACGATTTAAGAAGAACAACACAAAAATGGAAGAAGGGAAGGGGATGAACGACCGATCGAAGAAGGGAAGGGGAAGAAAAACCCTAGCTTTGAGGGATTACACAGTCACGGTGCCACATAGTCTTACTCAATGCCACATAGACAATTGGTGGATACACAATCACCCGAACTTAGAACAAGGGTGTGGTAAAAATCTATTATTTGTTTTATAAGGAGGCGTTAAAAAAAAAACTTGAGGGGGGCAAAACCAAATCTCGCCCTAATGGTAGGGGGATCGTATATTTAACCCTAAAATAAACAAGAGGATTCAATTAATAACTAAAAGGTTTTATTATTTTAATAGATAAAATAATTTATTATAATAAAGGTATTTATTATTTTTTAATAAATAAAAGGATTATTATTATAAAAGGTTTTATTATTTAAAGGTCTGTTATTTTAAAAAAGTTTTCTTATTTGAAAAAGTTTATTATTTAAAAAAAGGTTTATTATTTTAAAAAAAGTTTTATTAAAAATTATAACAAATAAATAAAAAACAAATAAAGTAAAAAAAGAAAAGAAAAGAGGGGACGCAATAGGAGGGGGGGGTCCATCGTGGACCCCTGGTCACAATCCACCTCCTCCGTCTGATCATATGAGTCAAATGTTTGACTCAGATCAATGGCCTAGAGCGAGGGTACATGGAACGGAAGGTGAGCGGTCACACAGGGAATTATATCACATTCAATTCAGAAAGATAACAAAACAAAAACACTCCCACTCATCTTCTCTCTCCCCTCGCAACTCTCTCTCTCGCTTCTTACTCTCACGGCCATTATTCATTCGCGACATCCTCAACCTCCCTCGCTCGTTCAATTCTCTCTTTCGCACACTCGTATCCCTCCTCACTCTCCTCTCTTATCAATCCAAATCCATGATCAATTTCTTCAAAATCATATCCTAAGCCCTAAACTGAATTCACTCTCATATGCACCCTAAATCCTTATTTATGAAAATAAACGTTGCTCACCAGGAATCAAAGCCTCTTTTGAGAGGGCTTTGATTCCAAATTCCACGTACTACATCGCAATGGCAAAAATGGAAGCAAATCAAGGAAGAGGGAGTGAATTGTTTACCTACCGGAGCAGTTCCGGTGACTCTTCAGAAGTGACGTTTACCAAAGAAATCCAGAGATCTTTCCCTCTCAGGTACCGAATATGCTTCTTCTTTCTTCTTTGCACCTTCTGAGAGCTTGTTGTTGGTGGTGATGTTTGCGTCGTTTTCGTCTGCTTGTTGTAATGTCGTTGTTGAAGTTGGGACCTTCAGTTTATGTATGTACTGTTGCTTTCCTCTTCTCGGCAATGCGTATGAATGTATGCTTGTGATGCTTCTGATGATTTTCGCGTCGATTCCCGCTGCTCCTAACGTGCGTATTGTTTTCATCCCCCCTGTAGGTGACGTGGTATTATTTCTGTGAGTGTATTGTTGTTCTGCATGTCGCTGCAGTTATGCTGTGTATGAAATATTGTGATATCCTCACTGCTGTGACGTTGTTTTTTTTCACTGCTTCTGAATATGTGTGAGAATGCCCCTGTTGTAACTTTTGAAGTTGGTGCGTGTGTTTGTGATTTTTTCTCTGTAATGTGTGTAAGTGTGGTATCAAATGTGTGTTTGTATTCTGTGGTCTGTTGTCCTTTTTATAATGTATGCACATTAACCGTCAAAGATTCTTGTCTTGAAAACCAATAAATGTTGTTCTGAACATGTTGAGTATTTGTTTTGGAAAAGATAGGAATTGTCTTGATTTCTGCTTTGATGAACATATTTTCCATTCAATTTGTGTCTGAAACATGTCTGATTCTTTTTCCTTTTTAAGTCCAGCATGTTTGATGTGTTTTGGATAGTACTTGAATTTGTCTTGAGATTTTAATGAGCTTTATTATTTGATTTTTCACATGGATTGCTTGGAGATCTTCATGAATCAATGCTGCCAGCAACCTACAGTTTATTGAGGTGGATTTGGAAATGTTTGGCAGTAATGACTCTTGCAACATGAACACTGATTTCATTGTTTGAACTTGTTTTGAAAACTTGATGGCGGAAGAGAGGATGACTTGATCGGGACACATTTTGTGAACGATTCCCTTGGCGACAGGTTTGATAGTTTTCGTTTCAGCCGACATTGCTGCTTCATAGACATTTTGTTTTAGAGCACTTGCTAGATCACATAACCTTACACTTTTCTTCTTCACATCTTCTATAATTAACTTGTTCCTTGAAAGTTTTGGTACTAGTGTTCTTAGTTCTTTTTCCTCTTTGGAAAATTGAGGTTACTATTAGAAATTAATCCAAAATCACAGCCGTAATTAGTTCCCGACGAATCAATTGAGCTCTTAAATAAAAAGACGCAGTGTTTACAATATATTCTTCACCGTACTTGCAATTTCATATTCGAAAATTCTTTGTGATTTTTTAGGCCGAGTCTAAGTCTGCTACTTGCATGATCCAAAGGATGGAATTTAGTGGCTGCAATGTTTCTTCAAGTAATAAATCTTCAACATGGCAATTTAAATCGATACTTGTTATTTCTATCCATTTCGATATTGATAAAGCAACAGCTGGCACAAAATTTATTCCAAACAACACTCGGCCCCACCAAAACCGCTTGACGAAAAAGCACCGTTTATGAATTATGCGCATTGCTAGGTAATGGTATCTTGATTTTGTGAATGTTCTGTTTTGTTCGCATTCGTATGATTTGCCTCTCTAGTTTCGGAAACTGTTGATTATTACGCTGTTATATTCAAACAATTAGCTGACGAATATGATTTTGAACTTATTTTTACCATATGAACTTGTTCATAACATAACAGGGATTCATGGAGCTTATGCGAAGACCTATCAGCTGATGAATAGGAAGCATCATATTTACATGTCCCTTGTATTGTCGAAACTGCGATAGATTTCCAACTTTGTAAACCAGTCTTTCATGGAAGACGTCGAGCTGGCTTGCGAAGGAATATGTCCATTAAACTATCTGAGATTGATGTAATGATATGTCAAGCTGAGAGACACCAGATGTTGCAAGTGTATTAGTAGATAAGGGTAGAACTTTCATAGGAACCTCATTTTGACCAGGCACCGCTGGCTGTTTTCTTTAACTGGTCAAGAAGTCGTTGAGCTTCTTTAAGTTCTTCTTCTGTACTTGCTCAAGCATAAATAATTTGTTGTTGGGACTTTATTACAAGGGTATGGCTTGGACTAAATGTAAATGCATTTCCTTTATTATTATTCTTGTAATATACAAGATACTTTGTGATGACCATATGAAAAAAATATGAACTTGTAACTTTTGAATTTTGGAATAGAACTCAAAATATAAATTATGTATTCTTTGAGTGTGAAGATGATTTATGAATTCGAAAATAACATAAATGCTTCTACCGAACTTCTTAACCTTAATGTTAGAACTTCGAGCCAATCTATTGGAGTAACTCGGACCCAGAACCACCCGAATGAATATTCCACCCAAAATTTACAATAAAATCACCTTGCATTCTAAGTGAACTTGAAATAGCGTATGAGTGGTATGTAATATGAATCATTCTAAGTGAACTTGAAATATCGTATGAGTGGTATGTAATACGAATATTTTCAAGCTTAATACGCTTAGTTCATGATCCAGTTGAATCGAACAATTTGAACTCTAAGTATTACGAACCAAGCTTTGATTCCATGGAAATCCATAAACTTAATCTCAATGAATCCACCACTTCCTCCTTTGCGTCGTGACCTGTGACTCGTACCAAATCCTTTGTTTTAAACAAACTCTCTTTCATTTGATGACGTTGATAAAGAAACGACTCGAGAATTTGAGAAGAACCAAAACACCCTAATTCCAAGTATTTTTAGTTAAAGTAATGATGGAGCATTAATCACACGTTCTAGCATCTTGATCTTAAGGTACCCTTGACCTATTAGAAAATCCCGACCTTGACTTTAAGGAAATATAGTCACAAGAATTTATCCAAGATGTCTTCAAAGCACATGATCCCAAGATGGCTCAAGAACAAGAAAAAGTTCTAACAGCGAGGCTTAGATAGAAACCCTAAAACCATTTTGAATCTGGCTCAACTGGTCATACCTTGAAGTACTTGATTGTGAGAATCTGTACTTGAAAGCATTGCACCTGCACAAGCTGGTTAGTAAGCACGCACACAGAGACCGTATGACCTAAAGATGTTATGCGAGATGATGCACACAGAGGTGGGATCTTAGGGTTAAAAACTACGGTGTGACAGATGCCCCTATTTAAGTTTCTTTTATTCGGAGATATGGAGATTGAAATCTTCGTCTCGACGTGATAAGAGAGACTTAAATACAAACATGCACAATTTTTGGCCCTAAGATGTCACAAGATGCACATGATATGATATAATATGATAGACCAAGACCTGAGAGAAAAAAAGCCACAGGGGATAACTGTGTACGGGAAATGCTGTTGAAGCACAGTTAGAGAACGAAAGACCCAACGAGGAACAACTTAACAAAGCAAGACTCCACGAGGAAAAGATCCAACTCCAATGGGATGAGACTCAACTCCACTAGGGAAGAGACTACCAACTGACAATCACAAGATATCTTAAACACATGGTGATGAACTTGTGACAAAATCTTTTAACAAATTCCACTTGGAGAACCTACTGTTGAGGCCAACCATGGGGATTACAAGAGATATCGACTGGAGGAGTCTACTGCCGAGACTTAGAACCTCATCTGGGAATACCTTCTACCAAATTTTTATTGAAAAAGTGTCCACTATCAAAGATACTGGGGGATCTGCTGCCGAGATTAACCAGGGAATCTACTGCCGAGATTCAGAAAAGAAACGACTGTCTGTTGAAGTTTAAAGTTAACCAGAGAATTTACTGTCGAGGTCATGGAAAGAAAGAGCCTCTTCTGCTGAAGTTTACTGGAGATCTTCTGTCGAGAATAACCAGAGAATTTGCAAATGAAATACCTTCTTTCGAGGTCTACTGGAAATCTTCTGCCGAGACTTGCCAGGAAATAAGAAATATACCTTCTGCCGAGGTCTACTGGAAATCTTCTGTCGAGATTTGCCAGGAAATACCTTCTGCCGAGGTCTTCTGGAAATCTTCTGCCGAGACTTGCCAGGAAATAAAAGAAAATACCTTCTGCCGAGGTTTACTGGAAATCTTCTGCCTAGACTTGCCAGAACATAAGAAATATACCTTCTGCCAAGGTCTACTAGAAATCTTCTGCCGAGACTTGCCAGGAAATACCTTCTGCCAAGGTCTTCTGGAAATATTCTACCGAGACTTACCAAGAAATAAAAGAGAATACTTGCTGCCGAGGTTTTGTCGAAAATTCCATTTTAAAATTTATTGGAGAATCTACTGCCGAGATTAAACAAATAATCTGAAATAGAGCCACCTTCTGATAATCAAATAATATGTTTAAAGGATAATAAACCTCCCCACGCCTCAGGTCACAAGCCACGAACGGGACTCAGTTTCTTCTTTTACTTGAAGAGGGTAAAAATAAACCTTTCAATGCTTCAAGGTTGTATGCCACGAGTAGGTAAATAAAATGTTGCGAGGTTGTATGCCACGAGCAAGTCTGAAAATAAATGCTTCGAGGTTGTATGCCACGAGCGGGTCTTGAAATAAATGCTTCGAGGTTGTATGCCACGAGAAAATCTCAGGTTCTTCCTGGAAAGGTGAATACTTGTTGGAAAGTAACTTCACATGGGATTGAAATTTCACTGGCGATTTAGGACTTCAGAGGGAATCCATAACTTACTAGAGATTAGGAAACATCACCGAGGATCTTCAGAAGAGATGTAGGCCGGTTGATTTGTAAAATATGTCTTCTCAAATAAAGAGAAAGATAAACCGTAAGAATCTTCACCAAACTTCTCGAAGAGACGCCATTTGATGGAAGTAACTTTGACTAGTGGACTCACTAGGGAGAACACCATTGAGGAGTAATATTGTTGTAGCTTGAAATTGCATTGGAGCAAATAAAATCCTTGTATCAGGAATTCTCAAATAAAGAGAAACACTTGTAAAGTCTTCAACAAAATTCTCTGACGGATTTCCGGAGAGATGCCATTTGATGGAGAATGAGTTGATAATCTTGATAACTCATTGGGGATAGACAAACTGTCTTGAGGAGACTGCCATTTGTCATCCATATAGAAAACCTGAGAACAAAACAAGTTGCTCAAATAAAGAGGCTGCCACTTGTCGTCGGGGTATAAATTCCAAGGGAATGTTATAACAAAATTGCTGAAGAAATATTTTGTCTTCAATGGTGATCTTCAAATAGGTTCATCATGGGGAGACAAAGTGCAAAATAAATGCACATTCAATATAGGTTCAAAAGCCTAGAGAGATTCAAAATTGTGATTGTCGGGGACCAAAGTTCAATTCAGGAAATAACTGAAGAGAAACGGTCAAGCAAGACTCTATCCAGTGATGAATGAACTCAACTAGGGTTTATCTTTATCCAAAAATGGAAAAGAAAACTAAAGCAACCATCTTCCACGAGGATCGAACTCAGTGGGGGAATTAGAAAGGATGTTCTCTTTCTGCTTAGGGCTGACGACTCTACTTGGAGGGAGAAGACAAACCCAGTCACTTGGGGATAAACACGGCCAAAGTGAAAGAACAAACAAACAACACAAAAAATGCAAAATGCACAGATGCCATGTATCTATATGAATGAATGTATGTCATGTTATGCTGACAAAACAACGAAGGAGAAGTAAACTGGAGATGGAATAAACATCTCGACACGGATACTTGGCCAATCTTCACAAGATAGAAAACATCACTAGGGATGAATGGAAAGCCACATCGGGGACCACAATCCTGCATCATGACTTCAAACTTCTCTGGGGAAAAGAGAGTACTCCACTTGGGGATATAACATCATGACTTCACTTAGGGGACTGTCATGATGAATCCTACTACTCTGTTGGGGATGAGAAAGATCCACTAGGAAATGATCAAACTCATGATTAGAGAGACTTCATGGGGGATAAAATAAATATCCTCAACAAAATGAAGTAGACTAAAAGGAAGTTGTAATTAGAGATGCCAGAGCTGAGGCCTCACAAGGGATAAAATAAATATCCTCTTCATTGGGGAAGCTTGGATCAAAATCGCAGCTGAAGATGTCAGAGTTGAAATTTCATGGGGATGAAATAAACATCCGCTTTGCTGGAGAAGATTGAAGTTGTAAGAAATCCACTGAGGAGTGAAATAACATCTGCTTCACTGGGGAAGGTTGAAGCCAAGGAGATTCACTGGGAATTCTTGGGTCACTAACTGGGGAATTCTTGCATCAATTCTACCATAACTTCTTGTGGTAGAGTTCACCAGGGAGTTGTCATGACTATCCGAAGTAGAACTTACTGGGGAAATGGGTGAACAAAGTAGTTCTGCATTGACAATCTGCATGGTATTCGCCATTTCGATCAACAGTTATTGTGAATGGATAAAAAGTCTTCAATTCTCAAATGCCCCAGATCACATGGTTTATGAGAAGAAGACATCTCAAGAGGATTTTACAGAAATCTTGGCATCCAACTGTTCCAATGTTTTCTAACTCTTAGAGATATGTGTCAAATCTCGACGTAACTGCCCCAGATTGACTATATTCTGTATAACTGAGTCTTCGAATTTTCCCCTTAGGGTCAGACTGTGAAAGCAACAACAGGGAACCAACTTGCCCCTGTTTAGCAGAGTCTTCAGGTAACGTGCCCCTTGATATGGTCATCTTTTGAAGTGATTTGCCATCTTCCTCATAGTCTCAAGTCTCAAAAGATTGAGCTCATCGCTGATGCTCGTATGCAAGCTTCTATAATGTCAAGCAATGTTAGAAAGCAGAAAAATGTTAATTCTGAAACTGCTAATGCAACACACATGGTCTTGAAGTTTTTATTGAAAGGATATCACCATAACTTGTGACCGAATCACTAGTTAGGATATGACATTGATCAATTTTCTTTTTATAAAGCCAACACCAATTTGAGCATAACTCGTAGGAGTCAGGAAACGTCATCTCATTGAGTACGCTTTCAAAATAAACCCTGCTTTAATTAGGTCTTTTGAGGGTTGTAATGTGGTTTGGTTCACGGTTTAAGAAACAAAGGATATGAGGCTCAAATTTTATTTGTACCCGCCCATTCTTCGTGATGTTCATTCCCTTTTTTTTTAAGTTTAGGCGCTTGATCATCTTAACTGAAATCTACCCTGCCCCGGGTTAAAAATGAGGGTTTTTTGGTTTGGAGAAGAAAACTTCTGCTTCAAGGCTCAAAGGGGTTATCGAGGGTCTATCTCCCTTATATCTCTGGTGTTTGGGGATTTGAAACAATGCCTTACATCATCAGCAGAGCTTTATTCAAAAGCATACAACAAGAGATCTTGCATTTTTTATTTCGTCATCCTCCCTCCAATTCTCTGCCAAGGCAAGAGATTGGGTGGCATTGGCATTATAAAGTAGAAAAAGCATTTAATGAGTGAATACGAATGGATTTCTTCAAGACAAACATATTCATTGCATTAATCATTCAAAATAAACAAGTTCTTACATGCAAGTCATGCTCCTACGATCAAAGAAATAACAACAAATGCAAGAAAACAAATAAACAACCTGACGATCTTAGGAATGAGTTCTCCTCTTGATTTCTCCGGCTTGAAAGGACTTTCTTAAGTCTTCATATTCATCAGCATAAAGGTGTTCCATTCACAACTGGGCTTCCTCCCTTGAGGTCAGCACTTCATCGTTGTTCATCTCTTGGACCTTTTCTTGGAAAACCTTGCACTCTTCAATCGAATGCCCCACTGCTCCATCATGAAATCCACAACTGGCATTTGGATTGAACCAAGGAGGGCGAGATTTCATGGCTTTAGTCTTTCTGGGTGTCATCACCATGTTTCGAGCAAAATAAGACCACAATTGACTGTAAGTCATTGGGATTGGATCAAACTGGCGAGTCTCTCCTTCAGGACCATTCGGAGGTCTCTGGTGATTCTGGCGCTGAATCTGATAATTCAAATTCTGAGCTTGTCAATTCTGGCATTGATCCTGAGGAATCAACCTCCGTCGTTGGTACGGAAGTCCACAAAGTAATGGTTGCTGGCACTGAACAGGCGCTGCATACTAACATTGGTGATGAGGCACCGGAACTAGAGCTTGCAAGATCTGAGGAGAATCCCAAATTGCATTAACATCAACACTTCTTTCCTCTTGGGAATCATTAACAGATTTCTCTTCATCATTTGATTATTCGATTCCTCTTGGATTTTTCCACTTTTGAATGCGTTCTCAATGTTGACTCCGACTCCCACAATCTTAGAGAACTCTAATGGCACAATGCCTACCATCCTGACATAATAAGAGTTTCACAGTGTTCTTGGAAACATCTTGGCCAGTTCTTTCTCTTAGAGTGGTGGATGAACTTAGGCTGCCAATTCTTTCCACCGTTGTGAGTACTTCCTGAAGGATTTGTTGTCCTTCTGACCCATACTTGTCAACTGATCGTTGTCTGGAGCCATGTCCACATTGTAATTGTACTACTTCATAAAAGCGTCAGCTAGGTCTTCCCAAGACTGAATACGGTTCCTTTCTAGCTTCATATACCACATCAAGGATGCACCATATAAACTTTCTTGAAAGCAGTGAATCATCAGCTTGTCATTGTCGATATAAGCGCTCATTTTTCGACAGAACATCGTCAAATGGTATCTTGGACAGCTAACACCCTTGTATACTTCAAAGGCAGGCATTTTGAACTTCGAGGGAATAACCACTCACAGAACTAGACACAAATCATGAGCCTTAAGACCAGATGCATTAAGTCCTTTCATCATTTTCAATTGTTCCTCGAGATTACGAAATCCTTCCTCAATTTTTGCAACCCTCGGATAAATCACCTTTGTCACAGGGTGGACATTTTGAAGATTCGGCATATATCTCGAAAATCGGGAATCTCTTTCATCAACTTGAACAATCAGGTTATCTTGCACAGGTCGAGATCGAATAGGGACACCCACTTGTGGAGCATTATTGCCAGGAGGTAAACCATACATCGTGTTAGTCGTCACTGTAAAGCCTGACATGGGATCCACATTCTTTGTCCTCTCCATTATCCTTTAGTAATTATTTCAAGCTCGGTACGAATGCCAGGAGATCAGCTGATTGATGCAAGGACAGGAGACCGAATGAATTGTTTAGGGACAAGATGTATGCAAATGATTCAATGTTACATGATGCATGTTGTGCAAATGCAAATGAATTTCAAGGAACCCAAAGGTTATGTTTGCAAACACCATAAAGTGGATAACACTTTAAGTGGCTGAAAATCTCATTTTATTGAAAATTTGAAGGATTGCAAAAGTGGAGTACAACTTCCATGGTAAAATCTATGATGTTTGCAAAATAACTCTAAGCCCCTCGAAAGGGTTAGAAAAATGGTGCATGATGGCATTGATGCACAAATACAGGTATACACATATACACATATATGCATACAAATAAACAAAGGCCTAGGTTTGAAGATCACGAGCATGGAGCCATGGTCTACCCATCCCAAAAGGTGTGTACTAAGGGTTCATTTATACCTGTACAACGGGTTCTACAAAGTTCCCAAAGTCATCAGTCCGTCTTTCGGATATTATCAATTTTCTAATTACTCGGTGGTTAATAATATTCTCAAGAGGACCTCTTTTGAGTATAGTATCGCGTATCAACTATTTTGGGACTACTCCCTCATAGTCATCGCACTACGTCCTAAGAAGGCTAAGTTGGGTTAAGGGTAACTAAAGGTCCTCAGTGTCACAGGCTCCTAGGTCGAAATTAGTAATGTTTTCACGAATACTCGTTCAACAACACTACTCTCAAGAGGGCCTCAACTGAGTGGTGATTTCTCAAGTCAGCTTGGTTGGGAATCAACTCCCTATAAGCCTTCTTGAATGTATCACCTTCCTATCATAAGTGCACTTAAGTCCGGGTATAGGACTTATCTCACAACAATATGTAATAACCCAAGCACACAAATATACAGATATACAGATATACATATATACAGATACACAACAAATAACATGTATAAAGCAAGTTAGGGCTAACCCTCACAAAGCCTTCCCCAGTGAAGTCGTCATTTCTGTCGCGGTGAGAATTGGATATCAAGCTATTGGTTAACTTGAATCGCAAATCATTATTCACCACCGGTCTTTAATTTATCCAAGGGAAGGGAAAAAGAACGAATAACCCATGAGCATGCAATGCAATGCAAAAGAGTCTAAGGTTCGGGGGTTGGTTATACTCAGGGAAGGTGCTAGCATCCTAAGTATCTGTAATACTCTACAGGAACTTCTTGTTTTATTGTGTTATTTGCTAATTGTTATCTGTTTGCTAAGGGTGAAAAGGGGTAGGAAGATCTAAGGTGTTATTTCTAGGTATGCTTGCCAAGATATCGCATCCCGTGCCTACGTATCCTGACGGGAGTGGAATCAGAGCATCCGTAGTTCCCCTCAAAGGGTGGATAAAGTTTGATTGATTTTTAGGAGAAAAGGCAAGTCGTCATCTTAAGGAGAATACTCGACTTAAACCGCCACATGTGTACATAATATGGGTCTTTGTTTCACATTAAGAGAAGGGCTCCAACTCAGATATAGAATCGACGAGTATGCCACATACCTCTTTTAAGCGGAAAAGAACCTACATCTATGTCGTGGGGTAAGAGAATCATATCTCATCTATATAGACGACTCATGTCTAATATCTCATTGGAGAATTGAACTTAATAGTAAGTTGTCTAATCATCTTAAGGGAAGTTTATCTTAAGGAAAGTTATCTAAGTTATTTAACTTAACTAGGGCATAGAAGCCACAAAGGGGAAAATGAGAAATGCAAATGAGATGCAGTGTGTATGACATAATAGTCATACACAGGTTCTTCCCTTGGATAACTGCACATGCAATCAACATTATTATAAGAGTGGATAAATGCATCAAATATCAAAGGTAAAGGCATGGATATTCAATATATAAAGCAGACAATAAAATGTTCAACCAATTCATGAAGCAAGACGTCATGTCATGAATCCAATATGCATCATGTCAGGCACATATAAAAATTAAGAATGCACAAGCATATACGAAAAAGGTATGATATGAAACAAGACTAAGGTTCTATACTTATTTTAAATTAGCACAAATATATGATTAAATAAATAAATAAAAACGTAATTGTTAAAAAATGAAAAAGAAGAGGAATGATAATTAAGTATATAATTAAATTTTTATGAGAAGTAAACACAAAATTCAAATATAAATTTATTTATTCAGAATGAATATTGAACAAAAATTAAGGACTATTTTATATTGATTATAAAAGAAATTATAATATTTAACAAAATTAAAATTAAATAGAAGATAATTAACTTAATTAATTAAGAGTATTTTTATCATTTTTGAATGAAATAAAAAGGGTTTTTATTATTTTATGAAATAAAAGGTTTTTATTATAAAATAAATAAGAGGATTCAATTAATAACTAAAAGATTTTATTATTTTAATAGATAAAATATTTTATTATAATAAAGGTATTCATTATTTTTTAATAAATAAAATGATTATTATTATAAAAGGTTTTATTATTTAAAGGTTTGTTATTTTAAAAAGTTTTCTTATTTGAAAAAGTTTATTATTTAAAAAAAGGTTTATTATTTTTAAAAAGTTTTATTAAAAACTATAACAAATAAATAAATAAACAAATAAAGTAAATAAAGAAAAGAAAAGAGGGCACGCAGTAGGAAGGGGGTCCATCGTGGACCCCTAGTCACAATCCACCTCCTCTGTCTGATCATATGAGTCAAACGTTTGACTCAGATCAATGGCCTAGAGCAAGGGTGCATAGAATGGAAGGTGAGCGGTCACGCAGGGAATCATATCACATTCAATTCAGAAAAACAACAAAACAAAAACACTCTCGCTCATCTTCTCTCTCCCCTCGCAACTCTCTCTCTCTCTCTCTCTCTCTCTCTCTCTCTCTCTCTCTCTCGCTTCTCACTCCCACGACCATTATTCATTCGCGGCATCCTCAACCTCCCTCACTCGTTCAATTCTCTCTTTCGCACACTCGTATCCCTCCTCACTCTCCCCTCTTGTCAATCCAAATCCACGATCAAGTTCTTCAAAATCCAATCCTAAGCCCTAAACCGAATTCACTCTCATATGCACCCTAAATCCTTATTTCCAAAATTAAATGTTGCTCACCAGGAATCAAAGTCTCTTTTGAGAGGGCTTTGATTCCAAATGCCACGTACTACATCGCAATGGCAAAAATGGAAGCAAATCAAGGAAGAGGGAGTGAATTGTTTACCTACCAGAGCAGTTCCTGTGACTCTTCAGAAGTGACATTTACCAAAGAAATCCAGAGATCTTTCCCTCTCAGGTAGCGTTTTTTACTTCCTTGCTCCACTTTTGATTCGTGTCCGAATATGCTTCTGTTTTCTTCTTTGCACCTCCTGAGAGCTTGTTGTTGTTGGTGATGCTTGTGTCATTTTCGTTTGCTTGTCGTAATGTCGTTGTTGAAGTTGTGACCTTCAGTTTATGTATGTACTGTTGCTTTCCTATTCTCGGCAATGCGTATGGATGTATGCTTGTGATGCTTCTAATGATTTTCGCGTCGATTCCCGCTGCTCCTAACGTGCGTATTATTTTTATCCGCCCCTGTAGGTGACGTAGTATTATTTCTGTGAGTGTATTGTTGTTCTGCGTGTCGCTGCAGTTATGTTGTGTATGTAATATTGTGATATCCTCACTGCTGTGACGTTGTTGTTTTTCACTGCTTGTGAATATGTGTGAGAATGCCCTTGCTGTAACTTTTAAAGTTGGTGCGTGTGTTTGTGATTTTTTCTCTGTAATGTGTGTAAGCGTGGTATCAAATGCGTGTTTGTATTTTGTGGTCTGTTGTCCTTTTTATAATGTATGCACATTAACCGTCGAAGATTATCGTCTTGAAAACCAATAAATGCTATTCCGAACATGTTGAGTATTTTTTTTTGAAAAGATAGGAATTGTCTTTATTTCTGCTTTGATGAACATATTTTCCATTCAATTTGTGTCTGAAACATGTCTGATTCTTTTTCCTTTTTAAGTCCAGCATGTTTGATGTGTTTTGGATGGTACTTGAATTTGTCTTGAGATTTTAATGAGCTTTATTGTTTGATTTTTCACATGGATTGCTTGGAGATCTTCATGAATCAATGCTGCCAGCAACCGACAGTTTGTTGAGGTGGATTTGGAAATGTTTGGCGGTAATGACTCTTGCAACATGAACACCGATTTCATTGTTTGAACTTGTTTTGAAAACTTGATGGCGGAAGAGATGATGACTTGATGGGGACACATTTTGTGAACGATTCTCTTGGCGACAGGTTTGATAGTTTTCGTTTCAGCCGACATTGCTGCTTCATATACATTTTGTTTTATAGAACTTGCTAGATCACATAACCTTACACTTTTCTTCTTCACATCTTCTATAATTGACTTGTTCCTTGAAAGTTTTTTGCTCTTTGGAAAATTGAGGTTACTATTAGCAATTCATCCAAAATCACAGCCATAATTAGTTCCCAACGAATCAATTGAGCTCTTAAATAAAAAGACACAGTGTTTACAGTATATTCTTCACCGTACTTGCAATTTCATATTCGAAATTTCTTTGTGATTTTTCAGGCCGAGTCTAAGTCTGCTACTTGCATGATCCAAATGATGGAATTTAGTGGCTGCAATTTTTCTTCAATTAATAAATCTTCAACATGGCAATTTAAATCGATACTTGTTATTTCTATCCATTTCGAGATCGATAAAGCAACAGCTGGTGCAAAATTTATTTCAAACAACCCTCGGCGCCACCAAAACCACTTGACGAAAAAGCACCGTTTATGAATTATGCGCATTGCTAGGTAACAGTATCTTGATTTTGTGAATGTTCTATTTTGTTCGCATTCGTATGATTTGCCTCTCTAGTTTCAGAAACTGTTGATTATTACGCTGTTATATTCAAACCATTAGCTGATGAATATGATTTTGAACTTGTTTTTACCATATGAACTTGTTCATGACATAACAAGAATTCGTGGAGCTTATGCAAAGACCTATAAGCTGATGAACAGGAAGCAACATATTTACATGTCCCTTGTATTGTCGAAACTGCGATAGATTTCCAACTTTGTAAACCAGCCTTTCATGGAAGACGTCGAGCTGGCTTGCGAAGGAATATGTCCGTTAAACTGTCCGAGATTGATGTAATGGCATGTCAGGCTGCGAGACACCAGATGTTGCAAGTGTATTAATAGATAAGGGTATAACTTATATAGGAACCTCATTTTGTCCAGGCACCGCAGGCTGTTTTCTTTAACTGGTCAAGAAGTCGTTGAGCTTCTTTAAGTTCTTCTTCTGTACTTGCTTAAGCATAAATAATTTGTTGTTGGGACTTTATTGCAAGGGTATGGCTTGGCCTAAATATAAATGCATTTCCTTTATTATTATTCTTGTAATATACAAGATACTTTGTGATGACCATATGAAAAAAAATATGAACTTGTAACTTTGGAATTTTATAATAGAACTCAAAATATAAATTTTGTATGCTTTGAGTGTGAAGATGATTTATGAATTAGAAAATAACATAAATGCTTATACCGAACTTCTCAACCTTAATGTAAGAACTTCGAGCCAATCTATTGGAGTAACGGACCCAGAACCACCAGAATGAATATTCCACCCAAAATTTACAATAAAATCACCTTGCATTCTAAGTGAACTTGAAATAGCGTATGAGTGGTATGTAATACGAATCATTCTAAGTGAACTTGAAATATCATATGAGTGGTATGTAATACAAATCTTTTTGAGCTTAGTACGCTTAGTTCATGATCCAGTTGAATCAAACCATTTGAACTCTAAGTATTACGAACCAAGCTTTGATGCCATGAAAATCCATAAACTTAATCTCAATGAATCCACCACTTCCTCCTTTGCGTTGTGACCTGCGACTCGTACCAAATCCTTTGTTTTAAACAAACTCTCTTTAATTTGATGACTTTGATAAAGAAACGACTCGAGAATTTGAGAAGAACCAAAACACCCTAATTCCAAGTATTTTTAGTTGAAGTAATGATGGAGTATTAATCACACGTTCTAGCATCTTGATCTTAAGGTACCCTTGACCTATTAGAAATTCCCGACCTTGACTTTAAGGAAATATAGTCACAAGAATTTATCCAAGATGTCTTCAAAGCAAATGATCCCAGGATGGCTCAAGAACAAGAAAAAGTTCTAACAGCGAGGCTTAGATAGAAACCCTAAACCATTTTGAATCTGGCTCAACTGGTCATACCATAAAGTACTTGATTGTGAGAATCTGTACTTGAAATCATTGCACCTGCACAAGCTGGTTAGTAAGCACGTACACAGAGACCGTATGACCTAAAGATGTTATGCGAGATGATGCACAAAGAGGTGGGATCTTAGGATTAAAAATTAGGGTGTGACAGATGCCCCTATTTAAGTTTCTTCTATCCGAAGATATGGAGATTGAAATCTTCGTCTCGACGTGATAGGAGAGACTTAAATACAAGCATGCATAATTTTTGGCCCTAAGATGCCACAAGATGCACATGATATGATATAATATGATAGACCAAGACCTGCGGAGAAAAAAAGCCACATGGGATAACTGTGTACGGGAAATGTTGTTGAAGCACAGTTAGAGAACAAAAGACCCAACGAGGAACAACTTAACAAAGCAAGACTCCACGAGGAAAAGATCCAACTCCACTGGGATGAGACTCAACTCCACTAGGGAAGAGATTACCAAATGACAATCACAAGATATCTTAAACACAGGGTGATGAACTTGTGACAAAATCTTTTAACAAATTCCACTTGGAGAACCTACTGTCGAGGCCAACCGTGGGGATTACAAGAGATATCGACTGGAGGAGTCTACTGCCGAGACTTAGAACCTCATATGGGAATACCTTTTACCAAATTTTTATTGAAAAAGTGTCCACTGTCAAAGATACTGGGGGATCTGCTGCCAAGATTAACCAGGGAATCTACTGCTGAGATTCAGAAAAGAAACGACTGTCTGTCAAAGTTTAAAGTTAACCAGAGAATTTACTGTCGAGATCCTGGAGAGAAAGAGCCTCTTCTGCTGAAGTCTGCTGGAGATCTTCTGCCGAGAATAACCAGAGAATTTACAAATGAAATACCTTCTTCCGAGGTCTACTGGAAATCTTCTGCCGAGACTTGCCAGGAAATAAGAAATATACCTTCTGCCGAGGTCTACTGGAAATCTTCTGTCGAGACTTGCCAGGAAATACCTTCTGCCGAGGTCTTCTGGAAATCTTCTGCCAAGACTTGCTAGGAAATAAAAGAAAATATCTTCTGCCGAGGTCTACTGGAAATCTTCTGCCGAGACTTGCCAGGACATAAGAAATATACCTTCTGCCAAGGTCTATTGGAAATCTTCTGCCGAGACTTGCCAAGAAATACCTTCTGCCGAGGTCTTTTGGAAATCTTCTGCCGAGACTTACCAAGAAATAAAAGAGAATACCTGTTGCCGATCTTTTGTCGAAAATTCCATTTTAAAATTTATCGGAGAATCTACTGCCGAGATTAAACAAAGAATCTGAAATAGAGCCACCTTCTGATAATCAAATAATATGTTTAAAGGATAATAAACCTCCCCACGCCTCGGGTCACAAGCCACGAATGGGTCTCAGTTTCTTCTTTTACTTGAAGAGGGTAAAAATAAACCTTTCAACGCTTCGAGGTTGTATGCCACGAGCAGGTAAATAAAATGTTGCGAGGTTGTATGTAACAAGCAAGTATGAAAATAAACGCTTCGAGATTGTATGCCACGAGCGGGTCTTGAAATAAATGCTTCGAGGTTGTATGCCACGAGCATGTAAATAAAATGCTGTGAGGTTATATGCCACCAGAAAATCTCAGGTCCTTCCTGGAAAGGTGAATACTTATATATTGATTTAAATGTAGTTGAATTTTGAATTTACCGATGACTCAAAGTTGAAAAAAAAATGGATATCTTACGCTGATACACATTGGAGGGGATTTAAGTCACAGCTCATGGTTGACTACATTAGGAAGCCTAAGAGCGGTCTTGCTCATCCATGGATTCGATTAGTTTTATATCGAAGAAGCAATGGAACAAGTTTGCGAAGATACGTCGTTCTGAGGAATTCAAGGTTAGTACTAGTCTTATGTAATCGATAATGTTATGCTAATGAGTTATAGATACTAATCATATATATTTTTCACTATGTTAATAATAGGTTAAAAGCGAAGTAGGAATACAAAACAAGGCAAAGAACATGTACCCCCATAGATTGTCTCGTGGGGGTTACATGAAACTTGAGAAAAGAATAATGCTTGAAAACAACCAGAAATAGGAGATGATCGCATCCCATCTCCACCGTCAAGACATGAGAAATGGAAGAGGGCTCAATTAAGACCAAATGGAGAGTACACCTCTGAGGCGTCAAGAGTAGTTGCTGAGAAAATTATAAGTATGATTTGTTTTGCAAATGTTATTTGTTATTTAAATGTGTTGGTAACAATATATGTAAGTTGCTCATGTTGTGTAGGATAAGTTGGTTGAGGCGGCCCGTGAAGGCACATTTATTCCAGAAGCACGACATGACATATTAGTAGAAGCTATCGGAACATATGAGCATGGTGGGCGTGTCTATGGTGTTGGAGAAGGTGTCGGCTTGAGGTCATTCTTTGGGTCACAAAAAAAAGTACTGAAAGCCCAGAATTTAATGCACAAAGACAAAAGATTGAGAATGTTGAGAAGCAATTTGAAGAACAAAGGAGGATGTTAGAAGAGGAGAGGGAAAAAAGGGAGAAAGATATGGAAAAGTTTCAAGAGTTATATTTAATATGTGCTTTACTTGAGATGTTAGTGTTTTATCGGAAATGTATGATATATATTGTGCTTATGTTTATTTTATGTTCTAATTGAATATTATGATGTAGAGAATAAGTGAAAACCTCGAACAACGTACAAATGAAGATCACCGTTATGTTGATGGTGATGATAATGATGATCAAACTCCAAGTAGAAGTGTTGTACGTCGTGCTTCTACAAAAGAAAGTAATTGTTCAGCCCCTCCCCCCTCCAGATAAACGCAATGAGATAATGGACCCTAACGCAAATGAAATCACCATGCTATACTTGAACGTTACAGTGATAAATGATACGCAACCTCTCCTGCTAGAACATTGTCCATGTTTGGAGTTATTCTATTACAGTCCTGATGATGTAAGGGATTTTCTCTGTGGATATAAGTGGCTGGACGTAGGGATATTGTAAGTTTGGTACACGTAAGTATATAGTTGAATATACATGTCATTATAGAACATTATCATTTTTTGTATTTCCTCCCTTAATTTATTCATTTTCTCTAACCATTTAGGTACATTCACCGTGTTTGTATAGAGTTAAATAAATTGAGTATTTATGGAATCTTGGATCCGCTTTTTATTCGATTGGCGTTTAATCAACCAAAAGACATTCGAGAGTACTTGAAAAAACAGTTAAATGAGGGAGGAAAAGAATGTTACTTAGCACAATTTCTTTGTTCATAAGTATTTTTGTAATTGATGTTTATGTATTCTATATTTAGTTTTGTTTTAGCAAATACTAATAATATATATGCTTGTGTTTATTCAGTGGTCATTAACAATTGGTCATCATATCATTTAAGACGAATACGGTAACTGTACTTTGTTCCTTGAATGATCCACTCGAAAAGAAAATGAAAGAGATTATTAATTTGTAAGTGTATGTTTAATTCATTTTCTTTGACATTGTAATTAGTTTATCATGTAATATGTTTAATTCATTTTCAATGTACAGTGTTGTGGAGCAAGTGAATATGATGAACAATGTTAGAAGAAAGCCCTCATGGATCTTTCCTAAACTAAGTGGCCCGATTACCTGTTTCTTTCATTTAAATTCATGTGTGGTTATATTCATGTAATTATTGATTAAATTTGTAGACGAGGAGACAACCCGGGACTTACGAGTGTGGGTATTATGTCATGAAACACATGTTAAACATTGTCCTTGCCGACATTGTTGATTCATGGGATAAGGTATATATGTCATAAAATGTTTACATATATTAATATATAAGTTGACTATTGAATTATTATCATGCATGATATTTAATTTTTTGCTCTTTCTTATGTAGATGTTTAACAACGAAACTCTATTCCCCGTTGAGGACTTTGTAGATCTTCATAAACGTTGGACATATATCCACAATGTGCTTAAGGGTCCTGCTGATTGATTTATTGAGATGTGCTAATGACTTATTTTATGTATTGATGATGTGAATATTACTTTTGACTTAAACATATTGTGTTTGACGTAAATATTAATTTTGGCTTTTGATGCACAATGTTAGCTGTTTTATGCTCTTTATGCATGGTTAACAAAAATACAGGTTGTTGCAAATTCTCTGATATGGTTATAATAGTTACAGGATAAAAAATGGGAAGAATTTGAAAAGCAGAGAATTACATATTTAAAACAGAGGAAGTTTTAACAGTGGTTATAAAACCTAATTGTGGTTGTATATTGAAAGTTGACCAGAATAATATAAATTACAAAATGTTGATGCTGAGAATTGAACTTGGGACCTTTAGTTTTATCACAACGGTTGGGTTAACTAACAGTTGTGATATGGAGCACGATTTCTAGAATACAACAACGGTCCCAGGACCGTGATTGTAAGTACCGCATATACAACCACACGCTACATAACAACGCCTGGTCTCACGTGGTTATATATCTTTCCCAACCATTGTAAAATTCCTTTTCTGTAGTAGTGAGTCTAATCGTAGGTACTGAGAGGGGGAATAGTATCAAACCATAGGCTAAGTACAGCCCACAATCAAATACTCGAGAGTTGAGAGGACAATGGTATCCCAACCACTCATATTCACCCTAAGAGGACCGGATTAAACTCTTGTTTAGGTTAAGTGTTTTTGAATGGAAAAGGTGAAGATGACATGGAAAAGATTATGGGATGAATTAGGGTAGGTCGGTGGCGATGCACAAGGCAATCGACTTATGGTGCGTATGTACAAGGCTTGCTTGGTTAAGTGGAATGGAATGGAGGTTGATAGAGGAGAGGGAAGGATGGAATCCCTAAAGTTCAATTTATATGTTTTTTAAAAGAGTTAGACATTGGATCAAACTTGTTTTTATCTTTGGTTTTGAAAACGTGTTCTAAACACTTTATTTTTATCTTTTCTAACCTATTAACATGCAAGCATACAAGTGAAGAGAAATCGCGATTCAAAACGCAGCGGAAATTAAAATTTCCCTTTAGCGATACTTATGAAAGATCATGATCAGTGATAGAGTGGTTACCTCTTGTGGCGATGAAACCTTTGAATCTGAATTGAAGGAATGATCACGAGTGATGTACGATGAACAGCGCCTCTACTCAGTCCACACGAACAGCTTCCTTCAGTCTCAATGCTAGCTGCTACGATTGAAAGCTTTGAGTGAGAGACAGGGAGAAGGAAAATACGGCTAGGGTTTCACAACTGAATTTTCATCAAGTGTTTATGCTTCTGCACAAGGGTTATATTTATAGAACCACTTGTGTGGGCTGCAAGCTAAAAAGACCACTTAAGTGCACGCACACCATATCTTATGATGTACCGTATATCACTTAAGCACGTAGTACCTTACCACAATCCGTATTCCACTTAAGTGCACCGAACCTTACGGTGTTACATATTTACTTAAGTACAGCGTACCTTACAGTGTGCCTTATTTACTCTACCTCTTATCAAACTGTCCTTATGTGTGTGACCCTGTAGGATTTCGCGACGTTGGTAATTATATTAAATCATGCATTTAACATAATAAATAGTGAGCGGTATCTAGCAACACATCACTGCTACCCAAATCACGAAATTGTCATGTGATCTGACAAAACCTTTTGTGATAGTGCTTATGTGTACAATTACCCTTTTGCCCTTATGTTTATATTGAACACAAGGCATATACCGTGTCATCCTTGTTCAGTTCAATATTGGGTCCTTAGACATTTATCCTGTTATGCAGGATGGGCAAATTCCATCTAGGCCACTCATGTCCCTCAGCATGCTTTATGAAGTACCCATCAATTGTCTTTATAGTCATCTAATTACGAACAATGTTTGATCAGCAATAAAGTACTTGACTCTACATCTAGGGTCCATAGTTTTCAAATCGAAGGGTGGTATACACCACTATCACCATGAGAGTAACTTATGACACTTTGCATAATATTCTATGTAGTACTCTCATAGTGGGTCAATTCAGTATAAATATTACTCTTAATATTCATACCTATGTTAAGACTTGATAACTCCTTGTCCATGATCCATGAGATGTGATCATCAGTCTATCTATATAATAGTCTTAATGCTTTAAGGTTATCCCATTTCACATTAAAGCTCGACTACAGATACTTTAAGAATAGTGTCCTTATGTTTAATGGAATCTCATGATTAAGTCACACTTAATATTTCATTAAACGAACTAGTTATTCTAAGGACTTTATCACTTTGGAAAAACAAACATAATAATAAAGAAATGCTTTTTATTATTAATAAATAATTCGATACAAGTACCAAAAGTATTGGCCTCTAGGGCTTACACCAACAACAAGCATACACGCATAAAGCAGAAAATAAAGGTTCCTACGCTATTACATTTGAATGGGAGAGGGGACATTTTTCCCACAATGGGGGGATGACATGAACTTAAAGAAATAAAAGGAATAAAAGTCCAATAAAATGATTAAAGTCCAAAAATAAGGTCCAAATCCTCTAGGTGTACCATACCTTACACAAAAAGAAATGGTTAGTAACATGAAATCATGGATGAATGCATCATGCTATGATTGAATGATAAATGGAAATTAAAGCATAAAATCAATTAATATAAAAAGAAGCATAAGGAAGGAAACCTAAAACAAGCAAACAAAAGGAATTATTCAAAGTGTTTTAGTGTTGATTAATTAAGTTCAATGTCCAAGTCTTTGACCACATCTCATGAGGTTTTCAAATTCAAATTCATGTCCAAAGACATAGGGTCAAGTCCAATATATGTCCAAAGGTCTTCAAAATCAAAGTCCAAACTTATGTCTATGTCCATACCTCATGAGGTCTTCAATAGTCCAAATTTAGGTCCATGATTATTAAAGTTTTATTAACTTTTTAGTCCATTTTATTCAACTAAAAATTCAATCAACAATCAACAAAAAAAAAAAACAATCACAACTCAACCAAAGAAACAATTCAATTAATATTCAAAACAACTTTCAATTAAAGAATCCACAAGGATTTTACAAGAAAATCAATCCAAGATTATCAACAAAAATTCTAAACAACATTATCAACAAACTTTAATCAAAATTATCAACAAATCTAATTAAAATTATTATCAAAAATTTTAATCGAGATCAACACTAAAAATCAACATCATAGTTATCATTAGTCTCAATCAACAAAAATCAATAAAAACAAATCACAGACTGGGGGTACAGCAAAGAAAGTAACAGTGTAGGTTAGCAAAATTCGTAGGGCCTGAGAGTTTAACCCCAAATGCTGTTATCGTGAACAGGGTGTGTAATAGTGAATTTAGGAGTGCAAAAAGAAAAAGCACAGGCCAAGGCCCAATATTGTTCAAAGAGGCAAATATAATTGAAGGTAAAACATGTACTGAGCATAAAAAATTCCTCTCTCCCTTGTTCGCTTGAATTCCACCTAATCCGCCGCGCCAGGAATCGCCTCCGGCGGCGGCGGAATCACAATCAACAAAAAATCTACACCAAAGTGCCGTCGAGACAAGCTCAACGCGAATCCCTAACTAACCTCTCCGAATTCCTACGCTATAGTCTGAATCGAGCAAAGAAGCTCATGAACCGTGAGGCTTAAGATCCCCAATTACACGAAGATGGTGGAGCCTCAAGACACGAGACCTTGGGGGAAGGCTCCACCTCAGTAGGTCTTACACAGCGGTATCAAGAAACGAGTAAAAGATGAAGAGGAAACCTACCTCAACAACGACGAGCTTTGACGGTTCTGACAAAGAAAAAGGAAGCTGAGGACGAACCTTCAGGTATTTCGATCTCTCTCCCTTCTTCTCAGTAGAATTTCCTTCTTCTACTCCCTTCTTTAGTCTGTAGGCTTTGCGTTGTCGCTGCTTTGAATGTGTGCGCGTGCGTGAAGTATATGCTCACTCCAATAGGAGCTTCAAGGTGAAGCTCCAATAGGAGCTTTGAGTGAAAAATGTGGTGGAGAGAGTGATGAATGAATGGATACTGTCTCAGAGAAAGATTGAGAGTGATGGAGAGAGTGATAAAGGAATGGTGAAGTGTGCTTGGTGAAAAATGATTAGAGATTGGTGATTATCCTCAATGATTGGTGATGATTGGTACTTATAGAGTGAGAGGGAATAGATCGAGATTGAAAGTTTTTATGGTGGCTTTGAGGTAGTTAGGATTAACTCATTGAGTTAACTGTCCTAACTCAGTTAGTTAGGTAGTTAAATCAGATAGTTGTGTTGGGCATATTAAGGGAATTCTCGAGGTCTTGAGTTATGTTGTGGTTGTGTCAGTTAGTGAAGCAATTAAATAGGTCAAGTTAGTTGATTTGAAGGTGAGTTAAATTTAGTTATAAGGGAGAAAGTCATGTAGAATTCTGTTAGTTACTAGATGATTTGAGTCGGTTAGTTCAAGTTGTGAGGTTATGTGAATTTTGGTTAGTGAGTATGTTAGGTTGGTTATGAAACTGTTAGTGAAAACAATATGGAATTAGGGATAGTTGTTTAGCTCATGGGGGTGGAAGTTAGTTAGAGCAAAAAAAAGCATGTTATGCGCTCAATTCTGAGCTTAATTGAATGATCAGGAATTGGAACTTGTGGAGTAAATCTGTGCCGGACTCGATTTGTTATGAGGTGCCCTTGTGATTTTGTATGCTGGCCATGGTGAGGTTAGTGAAAAGTAGATGGAGGGTAGATTAGCTCTTTTTGTCATTGAAATGGAATTCTGAGTCAGTTTATTATGTGCAGTTGATTCTGAATGTAACTTGGAATTAGCTTGAATAAGGTAAAATTAGTGACTACATTGTTTTCTCAAATCTTTGCGTGATTCAGTTTTGATCATGAGTTGTTGTTGCCGCTTGAATGTTGTAGAAAGATGACTTTGAAAATGACTTGAGTGTGAGAATTCCTGGATGCTAAGTGTTATATAAATGTGCCTTTTCCTTTGTTTTTAGTCTTTGCTATTTGATATTGATTTAATAAGAGCTTTTCATTGTGTTTTGAGATGTTGCTTATTGATGATGTATGGTGAGAAGAATGCATCTAATGGTGTATGCGAATCACACGTATGCATTCCTAAATTTGTTTCCATGTTTGCTGCCTGTATGATATTTAGTGTAAATGAATGTTTAGTATCAGTTTTGATAGTTAGTCTTGAGCTTTGATAATGAAAATGCCGCTAGCTCTAATGTAGAAATTCTGTCATGAGGCTGCTAGCAGATTGTGAAGTCTGACATGGAACAACGCCTTTGTCTTGTGAGAGAGGTTGATGCATACACTTAGTAACAGAAAACAACTTGAAGGTCTTTTTATGTAACTTGATGAAGCTTGTATTAGGCCACCGCCAATGAATATTTAGGGCTTCGATTATCTGTTATGTTGAGTTGTATGTATGGAATTGGATTTTGTGATTTTGTATTGTAATTGATCATGGTTCCTATTACTGTTTGTGCAGGTTTGGAAGTTTTGGTGGCATGTGGTACAACTTGGCATGGAAAAGGTTTTGACATGGCATAAAGCATCTGGTCATGAAGCACATTTGACCACCTTTTGAAGTTACTTGAACGTGAAACAGTTAGGATAGAGAAGCCTTGAAAGTAGGTCTAGGGATCAGGTTTAGAAAACATGTGAGTTGGCTTTGGTCAAGGTTGACCAAAAAGTCAACTATTGGTCAAAGTTGTCTTATTCTTTGTATTTTTGTGTGAATAATGTAACTTGTAATTAAATGGACAAATGAATGCAAATAATTCTTTTGTTTCAATGAAAATGCTTTTTAAGCTTGATGAAATATACTAAGGAATAATGGTGTAAATCAAGCCACAAATACCAAATAGCCCCCTCCATGAACTATGGCTTCAATTAAGCCAAGATCATGATGCAAACCACAAATGTTGAGCCTCCCTGATTAGGGTTTCATGGCTTGATCCAATCTTAGACCATTGAATACAAGACATTATTTGTGAATGCATGACATGGATGATCTTAGCATGAATGTACGCAGATGGGTTAAAGGTTATAAGCTATATGAAAAGTGAAAAAGGAGAGGGCAAATTTTGGGGTATGACACTCCCTAGTTATTTCATTTCCAAAAGAATAATATCCAAAATTTATGATTAGTTTATTTTATAAAAATTATTAGTCGTATAGTTTAAATATTCTTATTTTTATTTAAGAATATAAAAATTCAATTAATTGATTTGTGACAAAATATTTATCATATGTATAGATTGTGCCTTCTAAAACATATTTAAGTGAATTTATAATATAAAAAAATTAGACGTTGTGGAAAATACTTTTTTGCCCTTCTCTCTAAATCTTCCACCTCATCAAAATGAGGGTATTTTTGATCCAAAAATTACTTTTTCCAACCAAACTAATATAGTTAGCCAATTTAAATGGTAATGTTATTACTTGGTTTCTCTTTACACATCTTTTTAAATGGTTTTCCTCCAATTGGTTAAATTATAACTAAATATTTCCAAACTTTTCTTCTTTTTCTCTTTTCCCAATGTTTCAATTCTTTTTTCTTGACTCATCTAATCGTCCTTTCTCTTCTTATCTCTCACGTAGTGCTTCCTTTTTCTTCTTCTTCTTCTTCTTCTTCTTCTTCCTTATTCCTCCTCCTCTTCTTCTTCTTTCTTCCTATCGAAATCAAATCGAAATAGCGACATCAGCTTACAAAGTGAAGAAGAACCATATGAGTTCATGCGATAAATATGTTTATGGAATTTTGTTTTGATTTTAAGCGAAAAAAGATGTAGATCTGCTTTTGGGTTGTAGATCTGCTTCTGAGATCGTAGCCGTCAAAATGGTTTGCTTTTCAAGGTTAGTTCTTCGACAATCTTCTTCTCATTATGTTTGTTTCAATCCTTGATTTTTTATGTATTATTTTCTTTTTGTTTAACCTAAAGCATTCAGCTTTGAAATTATTTTTTGGTTTTCCACATATGGCTGGGAAGGATAAAGATTACAAAATATATGGCCACATCTTATTTGCTTATTTTGTGTGATTACCATTTACATAAGTATTTCAATGATGATTTTATAGCAACACGTGTGCATAAGTTGTTTTTAATCAATTACCTACCATAATTTTTAAACAAGCAATTAACGTAACTCTCTGAAATCACTTATTCAACAAGGGCTTAGTTGGAAAGTTTGATTATGTGATTAACCTAGTTATTTCATATTTACCGACAGTATTTTGTGAATTCAGATGATACACTTGCGCAACAAGTAAGTCGTTTTGTAACATTTGGTTATGTTTCTCATCCTTTATACAATTATATTATTCTTTCAGTGTTTCTGAGTTAATAATTCGAAATTGTTTCCTTTTTTATAGATAATAGTTCATAAAAATAGTCCAAGAAGGACACTTTTTTTACGCTATGGACCTGCTCATAAGGTTAATTTTCTTTTTCGCTTGATCGAAGTTAAAACACTGACTTTCACATGTGTATATATATATATATCATGAAGTGAATGTATTACAGTTGTAAATGCTTAGAAACTTATCGATGACAAGTGGAATGACTCTGTCAATAATACAAATGGAATGGCTTTGAAAATACAAGACATTAGGGTTCCATTTTTATTTACTGCACTATGTATATTCAGTACCACTTATTTAATTTTGTATGGATTCATGGTGCCTGTGTTGCAGTGCCTTGAGAATTTGAAAGCTCACTTTGTATATGTGCTGCATGTGAAAATGTCTAAAGTTATTCTAGAAAGATATAGAAGCATCCAGGCCTAACATCCCTAGCCAAAACGGACTGTTGCCTCAAGGATGCTTCAAATTTCCAACATGTTGTTGATGGCTATGTTGATATATGATCCATTCAAAAATACCACACGATTTACATTCTATTATGTGATTAATGTATTTTGATCATGCCTAATATGATAAGGCTCAACTATAGTTGCTGATTATTCATACAGTTTCTATTCCCATTCAAACTTTTTTATGCTATTTGTTACATTATACCCTTTTTTCTTTCTATACTTTTTTTGCCAAAAGGTATTTTTTTAATAAGTTTTATTGAATAATGACTACCTTAATGTGTTTCATACCCGAAGCAAAATAATATTTTCAAGGCTCGTGAGGGAAAGTATCAAATGAACAAAACCCTCTTCACCCATCTGCTAATGCTCTTAGTAGGTATGTCTTCTCAGTTCTTCCCGTCCACAAACTCTTTTCACTTTTTGTTGTGTTTCTATGTGCTAGCGTAATAATCAAGCATATTTTTACCGAGTTTGTTTGAATTTTAAGTTATGCTTAATTGTCAAAGCAGAAAAAGACTGCTGGTGAAATTGATGGTGTCATCTCAAATGGTACACATTCAAATATATTAAAGGCTCCTAAAGTACTAAAGCAAAATCAAATGGAAAATAGACATCTGGTGAAATCTATCGGTCACAGTTCTGCTGGGTGAAATCTATTGGTCACAGTTTTGATGATGTTGTTGCAATTGCAACAAGAAATCTAATACCTTCCAATGCATTTGTTAAGCATAGAGTCAAGTTATATTCTTACTTATGTTGGTCTTAGTTATAGAGACTGGTGTAACGCCCCAGATTTTAGATCCAAGACATTAGTTAAAAATTTGGAATTACTTTAAACATAAATAAATATCAGATTTAAATATTCAAACTTTTTTCAAGAATTAAATTAAAAATCAAATTAAAACCCGATTTTATTCCCACGAGCGCATCTAACATCATATTACTCCAAATGGTGGTCAATTCATATCTTCAATTCAAGGTACCTAAAATGTTGGTTGTAAGGGGTCAACTTCCATAATCCACAACCATACAAAACAAAACTAAATAAAGAATCCAAAATCAGAAAAAAAAATACAAGTATAATGTTCTTTTGCCAAAATACATAAAAATTATATCATAAAACTTTAATTTTTAGAGGATAACACTATTAAGACAAAGGTCTAAAAATATTTTCACACAATTCAAAACAACTGTTTATTATTCTTTTAACAAAATATATCATGACATAAATAGATTGATTTTTTTTGTATTATTAAGTTTACGTCTTTGCAAAAGAGTATATTATAACATCGATAAAAATTATATTCATAACATAAAAATATAAAGATTTATCATTCAATCAGCAAAATAAATCATAACACAATTTATATAAATATATTCACAACACTTTTCCAACAACTTAAAATCAAAATACCATGAAATAAGAATGCAAATATGCATGCTCTTAATACTATATAATCCGGATATAATTAGCCCGCCACTAAGGCACCACACAGAATTCATCTCATACCAATGGGAAAAATAACCCGCCACTGAGGCACCACACAGAATTCATCGCATACCAATAGGAAAAATAATCCGCCACTAAGGCACCACATAGAAATGCACATGCCATGCCATGATGATGAAAAATGCAAACACGCCACTAAGGCAAATCTCGCCACACAGACAATCACACAATCCAAAAGATAATACATCATCATGCACACTAACATCATAAATTTAAATATACCATTCTTCCACTTTAGAAAACACCATTTAGGCACACATCATTTAGACCAATAGACAATCACTTAGACAAACAAACAATGACAAAGTCCTTTATTCCAAACAATAATATTTCCTATGATAACACAACGTATTTTACATCAATATAACCCAAATGTATATTCATTCAAATCTATAATAACTTTATTTGTGACGACCACAAGAATATTAAAATATATATTATAATATTTAAATGGAATTATACATATTATTAATTTAATAATTAGAGCTTTAACCAAATCACTATCACACCAACAAATAAAAATTAGTATTCGTATACTTGGTATAAAATTTTATAAATTTATTCAAATAATAATATCCTACACAAATTTCTAATTTCAAATATTTGAATAGATACTAAATATATTACAAAAATCAACATCAAATGTTTATTGTCCTCATTCTATCATATAATAAATTAATATTATTAATACTTAGTTAAATTTATAAATACAAATAAAATATTATATTGTCGTTTAATATAAATTCTTATTTTATAAAAAAAATATCACCATTTGATATATTTTCTTTTAAATATATTAGAAAGTCGAATCCAACCCCAAAAATTATTTATTTCTATTATAAAAATTTTATATTTTTTTAAGTATTCAAATAGAATACGAGCATTTTACTAACTCTAAACATTATCTAATTTCGAATTGTATGGGGAAGAGCCCTTACCTTAGCCGCTTTTCTTCCTAGCAATGCTTTGAATTTTTCAACTCCCAATTCCCACACGTGAAAGAGTCTCTAAGAGGACAGAACGGAAAATGGTTTCGACGAGAGAAGTAAGAAAGTAGAAGGATAATTGAGGTTTCTTTTGTATATAAAGGTTATGCGTGTCTGCTTCTTATGTGCGTGATGTATTTTGGGATTTGATAATGAACGTAAACAAGAAATTAATATATTAAGAGAATAGTAAAGAATAACGAGTGATAAAGGATATTGATAAAACGTATGAAATTATCAGTATTAAAATTTGTTAATTGTCAGTAAAGAGAATAAATAATACAATTATTGAAATATAATTGAAAAATATAAAAGACTATTAACCAAACAATTGGTCAAAGACTGAGTCAAAGAGAGGGAGGAAATAGGTGAGTTAATGTGACTTAAAATATTGAATTAAATTATATTTTTGAGTGATAAAAATTGAAAATATAAAGTATTGAACTCATAACCTCATGAATGACAATTTAAAGCTTTATCAATTTGACTATTTTATTGATTCTATAAATGACTTTAAAAAATAAACATATATAGTTAAATTTTTGGATTTTGTCTTACTATCTTTATTTTAAAATAATTCTCCATGGGTTGCACGAAACCTAATTCAAACTCAACTATAATAGTTATATTCTATCATCACTCACGATTATTAGTAACATTACCAAATTCTTAATTTTGATAAATAAATTAACACAAAAAATAACACACATAAGTCACACATCAAAATAAAATAGATACGATACACATATTTCACATTCAATACACAACTATTAAGTTATAATAATAATAATATTAATATTAATAATAATATATTAAAAATTTTGGAATGTTACAATCTAACCCCCTTAAAATAGTTTCGTCATCGAAATTACATAATTACAAAATACAAATACACAAACATAAAACTGTTCAACTAATTTTTATTTTTTTTATTCAGACTGAAAAGTGTTTTTTTAAAACATAGAAAATTATAGATCTCTTCTTTAAATAACACAACGAAAATAAGATAACACTAAGTAGAGAATTTAATATAATATCCAATAAAATAAAATCAAACTTTACGGTTGTGCACTCTTAAATCAACAATGGTTCAACACTAATAACATTCATTTATTAATTATTTTCAAATAAAACCCACAATCAATTAATTTTGTTTATATTCAAAATTTCACATTTTATTAATTAATTATACCATCAGATATCATAATTCTTCACTATCCAACTAATATAATAAATAAAAGGGTTAAATATACAAAACCCCCTACAATGTTAGCGAGTTTTCATTTTAGCCCCTGGCAAAGTTTTTTTTTTAAAAACCCCCTCATCTTAATTAGATTCCCTCACTTAGGCCCCTGACTGCCACATTGCAGCAAATATTCCTTTCTATTGTTTGCGTGGCAGTCCACGTGGCATTTTTAATATTATTTTTTTATTTTTTTTATTTTTTTTATTTTTTTAACGTTTTTTTTTGTATTATTTTTATAATTTTTATAATTTTTTTTCTTTTTCTTTTTTAATTTTTGTTTCGTTTTTATTTATATATATATATTTTTTACTTTTTTTTTTATTTTTCGTTTTTGGACCTAATTTTTATTTTTAATTATATTTTAAACAAATTGTTATTTTAAAAATTAGTTTAATTAGGCCACAAACAAACACACACAAGCCCATTATAACTCCATTTTTTCTGGCCCATATATTATTTCATTTGTTATATGATTGACAAGTAACATATATAAACACTTTCATTTAGTAAATAGTTTTCGATGTGGGACACTTGTGAGTATTAGTCTTTTGGACTCTTCTCTTTGGATTCAAGATAGATACAACATCCTTATCCTCCCCTTACATGCACATTCATATGTTCTTTGTACAAAAAATTGTTCATACCAAAGGATAATGATATAGTACGTTGAAAACTATATTATATCATACACTCTAAGTTGATGGAGGTGGTCGTGTGGAACTGTGTGGGTTCAGTTCGAGAAAGGAAAGATACAAGATGGGGGTGGTGGTTGTTGCAGCAAGGTTGAGTTGTTATGTTGTTTCAATGGAGTGAAGGTTTGTTGTTGTGATGTTGCTACATTATGTGTGTGAGTGATATATGGTGTTAAGAGGTTTAAAATGGTTAATAAGAGAAAGATTTTTTGAAGGTGGTGGATTATAATGAAGTTGATAACTTTTTATATTGTATGAACATAACTTATGGTGTGAACATGGCAGTAGCAAGTTACCATTTTCATGAGGATGTGGACGGTTGTGTTATGGTTATAGTATAGATATGATGTTACAATATGGTGATGGAGGTTTGGAGAGTGATGAGAGCTTGAGATTCTTGTTTATTATGGTGTGTGGTATTGTTGTGTTGTGAGTATGCTTTGTATTGAGTTTTGGATGGTTGATGAGTATTGAAAACAATGTAGAAGAAATGAAACAATACTGTAGCGAAAAAAGAAGAAGAAGTAGAGAGAGGTTATAAAGATGGTTGATGAGTGTTGTAATATAAGGGAAGAAGTATGTGGTGTTTGTGTCCTCCTCTCAAATTATTAACATATATGAAGTGTTTTTGCTGGTAAAGTTTCAACAGGTTTGAAGTGTTTTCAATGTCCCACATCGGTTGGTTAGGGGGCACCACTAGTGTTTATAAAGAAATCACTCTTAAGTATTGTTGAATTGAAATTAGTATGAGAATAAATGGATTAGTATGATAATAAATTGAAATAAATGGATTAGTATAATGAAACTAATTTTTAAAATAACAATTTGTTTAAAATAGAATTAAAAATAAAAATTAGGTCTAAAAACGAAAAATAAAAAAAATATAAATAAAAACGAAAAAATAAATTAAAAAAAAAGAAAAAAAAATTATAAAAATTATAATAAAAACAAATAAAAAAATTAAAAAAAAATTAAAAATTAAAAAAAATTAAAAAAAATTAAAAAAATTAAAAAATAAAAAATAAATAAAAAATAAAATAAAAAAGTAATAATAAAATAATATTAAAAATGTCACATGGACTGGCACGCAAGCAATAGAAAAGAATCTTTGCTGCAATGTGGCAGTCAGGGGCCTAAGTGAGGGAATCTAATTAAGATGAAGGGGTTTTTAAAAAAAATATTTTGTCAGGGGCTAAAATAAGAACTCGCTAACATTGTAGGGGTTTTGTATATTTAACCCTAAATAAAATAAAAGAACAATCAAATTCATATATTGAACTTCAAAATATATATAAAAAAAAATCCAATAAAATTTCAAAATGATATTTTTTAACCATTAAATAAGAAAAATTACCAATTAAAATATAGCATAATCATTATGCATGATTCATAGAAATAAAACTAATAAAAAAAAGTTTTCATATAAAAACATTTAAGCAGTAAAACATTATTAAATATAGAAATTATTTGTTCCTTAACAAAAGGATTTTCAAATCACAGGTTTTTTACACTAGGAAAATCGATTAATTTCTAAATTAAATTTACAAAACTTTAAATTTATTTATTTCAAAAATAAATATAAATCTAAAATTAATTCTCAAATAAAATATCATAATTCATTCTTGAATGTGCAATTAAAATAACAAAAGAAAAAAAAACAATGAGTTTCATACATCAACTTTATAAATTTCCAACTAATTAAATTCTATATATAAATTTCAAATCAACTAAATTATTTACAAAATAATAAAAAAAAATTCTGTTCCTTAATATATAATTGATCAAAGTAGAGCTATAAATAATTGACATGAAAAATACAAAAACTTTAATGGTATATGACAATTTATTTTTTAATAAGCATAAAGACTTTATTTTCCAAGCATAAGAAATAAATGTGAATCAATGTTAGAATTGAATATATTCCAAGACAAATCATTTCAATAAACGTACATGTTTTCTATTTTTTTTTTCTAATGAATCAACAAACACATATTATTTGTTTAATAAAGCAATTATTTATAATTGATATAGAAAATTTCTATTTTTGTCTTACAATAAGAATTAATAATAAGATAGTATGTGAAAAATTGTATCCCTGAATTTCTCTATATGTAAAATAATCAATTTAAATTAATAATAATAATAATAATAATAGCAAAATTATATTTTAATACGCAAAACACATATATTTAAAGATTATTAAATTTGGTCAACTTAAATTTTATAATTAGGGTTTAATGGTAGTGTATTGTCAGTGTAAGACAGTTTTACACATGCAATCAATCAAAATGTTTACAATTGCCATATAATATCAGTATTTTTAAAATAAAAATAAGTTTTATTCTGATACATAGTTGTGATTGGTTGACAGTGTAAAATATTTACACTGTCAGTGCATTTTCTTTTCTCTCTTAAAATTATACATCAAAAATAGTTAAACCGAAGAATGAAATCATATAAGAGTAAGTACAATTATTTAACATGTACCATTATTCCATTAATTTCGTATCAATCCAATAATAAAATCACGTCATAAAACAAATCAAATAATTATTATACGATATTGATTATAATTAATTATTATTAAAATATTAAATAAGTAGAGTTACATAATTATTGATCACTATATATCTTTTATTTCCAAAATTTTAATTTTTAAAATTAAAATAGTAAAATTATTAATTAGCACTATCAATAATCATTTTTTTTCTTTAACCATAATTAATTATACTTCAATTCAATTTTATCTCAATATTCCGTTACAAATGAGAAAAAACATGAATCTTTTCGTAGTAAATTTATTATAAAAATTTAATCAAAATTGTCTTAACAAAAGTATATATAATCGATCGTACCTGGATCAGACAGTTGTTCAGTGGCCATCAACGTCGTATGGACTTCAGTTCCGGTGAGGTTGAAAGACGGTCGGGAGGGGGGTGTACCTGCAAGGTACTCCGACGCTCAAGTAAGGCAAAGTAAAAGCAAGTACAGAAAGAGGTTAGAGTGTATGAGATTGCGTAACCTGACCCTCTCAAGTGAGAGGGTATTTATAGAGAGCCCCCAGCGCGGGGCCAACGGTCACTAGCACTGGGCTGGATTGCGAGGCCCAATCCAAGACCAGCACGTGGTCTTCGCCCTGGGGTAACCGTTCCTAGATCTCCGGAATTAGGGCAGACCGATTCCATCGGGAGTGGGTGGTTACATGAGAACGTGTCCTCACGGGGAGGAGTCTTGCGTGTCGGGGAGAGACGTGTCCTCGCGGGGAGGATTCTCATATGCAGAAGGAGATGTGTAACGCCTTGTTTTGTCTTATTTATTTAATCGAGTCGATTTAATTATTTTTGTTTTTATATTATTTTATTCTTGACTTTTATTTGGCAATATATTATTTTTCATCACTGGTTATGTTTTATCGCGTTTTGAGAGCGTTTGAGAGATATTTGAGAGTAGGGGTAATTTGGTCTTTTTAGGGGTAAATATTTTCATTTAAATAGAAACATAGAAAGAAAAAGAGAGGAAAGAAAAAGAAAAGAAAAAAGAAGAGAAGAGAAAGGAGAAGAAAGAAAGGGAGAAGAGGAAAAGAGTGGAAAATCGAAGATTCATCCGTTTAAAGCGCGAATAATCGGGTAAGGGTGAGAAGTTTCAATTATATCTTGCTTGTATATGTATATGTGTATGTTTTGTTGGATTGTTTTGGTTATTTTCTCTAGTTTCCAATTCTAGGTCGAAATGAGCAAAATGGTTAGAAATCGATGTTTTCACGGACGAAGGTCGGAATAAATCGCGTAGTAGAGTCGTGTGATGTTGGGTCTTGATTTAGTGTGATCGTTTGATTGAATCGAGTTGAATTTATAACTTTTGAGTTTTTGGTATATATTGAGGTTTTTGTGCAAATTGATGTTGTGATCGAGTAAAAGTGTTTGGATATGTCTGGTAATATTGGTATAGGTTGATATTTAATCGGGGAATGGTTGTTGGTGTGTTTTCGAGTGATTTTGATCGAGTTTAGAATCGGGTTAATTGATAAAATCATGTTTTAAAATATTTCAAAAATGGAAAATGTGTTGGATGGCTTTTTAATAGTGAAAATATTGTAGTACATTGAATTATGAGTCCGCAGCTTTTTAAGGAATCGAAATCGGAGGTCCGGAAGGCTTCCGACGGTAAGAAAATGCATTTTTCTGGGTTCTGACACGGGCCGTGTCACACAACACGGGCGGCCGTGTCAGACGTGTCAATTTGCGGCCATTTGGGATTTTTGGGTGACACGGCCGTGTCACGCAACACGGTCGGCCGTGTCAGGCCTGCTGTAGGTTTTTCTTCAAAATTGTTTCGATCGTAACTTTTGAACCGTAAATCCGTTTTGGTCCGCGTTCGAAGCGTTAGAAAGCTAACGAAATATTCTTTCTAATAAAAATGGGTTGGAGGTCAGTAGATGATTTATTTAAGTCATTATTTTGGAAAAGTGTTAGTTTGTCGGATTTTTGTCGTCGTATTGGTGTGCGAATAATGCGTTATCATGCAATATGTTTGTGGATATGTAACGTGGAGCTTTTATGTGGTGTATATGATGTAAATATACATGATGGAGTGATGTGATGATGGTTTGTGGCCTTATGGCAAATATGTGTATTGTTTGGGTTAAACTTCGATGCATGATTAAATGATGTTGTTATGATGCGTTGTGAATATCCTTTGTGGTGTGAATCTCTTGTGGCATGAGTTGTGATGATTGTATGATTGTTGTGGTATGTGGTATGTGATGAAATGCATTGTTTGAATTGTTTGCAATGCATGAATGTGAGGATGTTGAAGCATGTGACAAGTTGTTGTAATTGTTGTGGTTGTTGATTTGTGGCCTAAGGGCAAGAATATGCAATGTGTGGTATTTGATTATATACGCATGATTATGGATGTGTGTGTGGGTGCAATGTGAATGTCATGAGTCATTGTATGCCAAGCATCATAATATGCATTGTGGAAACGTCCTGAGTGACGGTTTGGTTCCAGAGAGAATCTGCTATAACATCGTGGGCCTCGAAAATATGAGGCGCTGCCTGAGGACTTAAAGCGATGATTATAGACGATCGTGTGCCTCGAAAATATGAGGCGATGCCTGAGGACTTAAAGCGATCGGATTGGGTGCCTTAAATAGGACCTAAGTCAATCAATAACGTCGTGTGCCTCGAAAATATGAGGCGATGCCTGAGGACTTAAAGCGATCGGATTGGACTGATGACGTGACAATGGAAGTCGGTACCGCATGGCATGTGCATAGAGTCGTGGTGTCGATCTATGTGCATTTGCATAAATCATGAATTAATTGTGCATGGAAATGTGATTGTGATTGATGAGATGAAATATGTGCAATTGTATTGAATGGTATATGTTTGATTGGAATATGTGATTATGTGTGAGAATTGTGAATGGATGCATTATGTGTGGAAAATCATGATTTGATTGATTATGTGTGGAAATTGTGCATTGAATTGTTATGTGTTGAGATTGTAATAGCATTGGTAATTTGATGTGCATATGTGATAAATGCTATGACTTGGTATGCCTTATGTGCAAATGTGTGATTATGTTGGTATAATTGTCATATGCTATGTGGTTGGATTGTTAGAAATATGTTATACATCTGTGGCTTGCTATATGTATTGGTATGTGATGTGTGAGGTGAGAATAACTGTGTATGTGATGTTTATGTGTTTTTGCATATTATTATGCAATCTTAGTTTAGTTGTTATTTCTCACCCTTCTGCTGGAATATGCTTTTTATGGCATAGTGCAGATTGTCAGCTTTAGAGGCGTGGAGGCTGTTGTGGAGATTAGTCCTCCGTTCTGTTGTCGGTCTTGGTGTCTGCTCTAAAATGTGGCATCCCTGTTTCTGTCGGAAAAAAATAAATTTTTAGTTACTCTGATATTGTTTATGTATTATTTATTCGCGATAGGAATTGGGGTGTTACAAGATGGCTCCTCGAGGGGGAAACACCTGAGTGTCGAGGAGGAGCGAGCCCGGAGAGGCTTAGCGCCTCTGCCCGATGCTTTATGCCGTGTGTGCCCGAACACCGTCGAGGTGTGGTGTGTGCCTGACACTGTTGAGGTGAGCATGTGCTCGAAATTGGTTGTGCTAAGAGGCCTTTGTTGGGCCATCCCAGGACGTGTGGGTTGGGCCTGCTCGATTGAGGAGCGGACCCCGGCCCAGTCCAAAACAGGAGCCCCCCAAGTCGTTGCTCTGAGGCGTCGGAGTAATGACTTAAGGGCCAGCTATGTCGAGGACTTATCTAGTCGGGGAAGGGATTATAGACGAGGAGCAGTTGGTCAAACAGGGAGAAATAAATCGATATGCTCGGGCTGGACTGGCCGCGGATGAGCAACGTCGCGGGGATATGAGAAATCTGAAGCGAGGCGAATGGAAGGACGCGTGTTGGGGAATGAAAAGATGCGCGTGGGAAAATGTGTGCCATGTGTCACACCTCATCATTTCCTAGGGCGGCTACGCTAGGGTAGCGTAATCGATTGCCTAGGAAATCCTCGAGTCCCGTGAGGCCCTTATAAATAGGGGTCATCTCGTCTCATTTGCACTTTTGCTCCTCCTTCGCTCAGACTCTCTCTCTCTCTTCCTTCTCTACTTCGCCACCGTACGCCGCCACCAACTGCCATGCCGGAATCCTACCGGAAGCATTTTTCAAGTAAGTTTCTCTCTTTTTTCTCCTTTCGTTTGCATTTATAGGGTGGTTTTATGGTGAACTGATGAAGTTCTTCATGGAAATCACGAAATCTCCGGCGAAAACGGCGGGATTTCTTAGTTTCTTGTTGCATATCGCGGGGAGAAGGGATGAATAACTCGGGGACACGAAGAATGTCCCGAGGACACGAGATGAAACTCTCGGGGTCCTCGCTAATATTTCTTCTGTGTGAGGGAATCCTCACAACACGGCATGTCGGTGACCTGAGGATGGTCACGGGGAGGCTCGTCGGTTGCCTCGGGGGCATGGACGAGCGCGACAGTCTCGAAACCCCGACGCTCCCTCTTCGCCCTTTCACTTAAACAGCGGTGGAGGGTGAATTTGATATGGATCATCGAATTCACCGTTTCCTTCTGCTTTTCAGGTATATGGAAGCTTTGCCTATTTCCGTGACTGTGGGATCGTTGGACGTCGATGACCAGCCCGACTCTCCAATGGCGCCAATCACTAGTGTTGAGGAACGTCCCCTTGCGGAGTGGGTTAGCGAAGAACCGCTAAATATGGCTTCCCAGTTCGTCGACGGGGACGAGGACGATATTTTTTGTACTGTTGAGCACCGGCTGGTGGGTTCGTCGAAGTCGTGGAGGGTGTTCCGTCCCCAAGCACACCATCGCATATGCTCGACCTACCGAGGGATGAGGTTCCCTCTTTACGAGTTCATGTTCGACGAGGCGGGGTGGCGTTTGCCCTTCACGGACTTCCAACAAGCAGTGTTCGTCTGGCTGCGCTCGCTTTTATCCGAGCCTTCGAGCTCGTCTGTAAATATCTTCGGATCGGGGCAACCGTGCCTCTTTTCTTTCGCATCTTCCACCTTCAGCGACAGGCCTCCGACGGCAGACACGGCTGGGTGTCTTTTAAACAAACGAGCAGTCTCTTCCACACCTACCTGGATTCTGTTCGCGACTTTAAATATCGGTATTATATCGTGAGGCCGGTCATGCTTGAAGCTGTGAATTCGGTGTATCGTCGAGTTTTCCGTGAGGTGGACGGGCAGACGGAGGAGGTCTTCGAGCCGAGATTCCCCTTGTTCTGGACGGAAGAACACTTCAAAAAGGGGACGAATAGCTACAAAGTCAGTCCTGGCCGTCTTGACGAGGGGGACCGCCTGGCCTACGAGAGGATAGTCTCTTTCGTCAACGGTTTTAATAAAGCCAAGCTCGTGACGATGGACGGGGAATTCGTCCGTGTAACGCCCCATTTTGTCTTATTTATTTAATCGATTCGATTTAATTATTTTCGTTTTTATACTATTTTATTCTTGAATTTTATTTGACAATATATTATTTTTCATCGTTATTATGTTTTATCGCGTTTTGAGAGCGTTTGCGAGATATTTGAACTGAGGGGTAAAATGGTCTTTTTAGGGGTTTAGATATTTTGTTGTTATAAGAAAGAAAGAAAAGAGATTTTAGAGAGAAAATAGAGAGAAAGAAAAAGATAAGAGAGAAAGGAAGAGAAGGGAAAAGAAGAGGAAAACTTGGGATAGAAGAAATCTCCGTTTCAATCGCGATTAATCGGGTAAGGGTGAGAAGTTTCGATTATATCTTGCTTGTGTATGTATATGTCTTGTTTGTTGTAATTGTTTTGGTTGTTTCACAATTTTTTCTCATTGATAAATTGATGAACAATGAGTGAGAATCGATGTTTTCACGGATGAATTTCGATATAAACTGCGTAGAATACTTGTCGATTATGTTGGAACATGTTTTGGTTGATATATTGTGATTTGGAAGTGTTTGGGTGGAAGAAATGATGAATTTTGGTCCCATATGACCTATATTGACGCTGCTGTGAATTTCTGGGTTCGCAGGTTCGCTTTGCGAACCCCAGTGAAGGGGAAAGCGAAGGTTCGTCCAGAAGTTCGCATTGCGAACTTTATGCTGTTTTTTCTCTGCCACGGTTCGCTGGGGGTTCGCATTGCGAATAGGAAAGCGAACGTGACAGATTTCCCATTTTGTTTTCTTCATAACTTTTGATCCGTAACTCGGATTAAGGCACGATCGGATGCGTTGGAAATCTATTTCAATGCTCTTTATGATAGTGGAATAGAAACATATGTTTATGCCATGTATTGATATGGTAGAGTTAAATATTGTGATGAATGTGATAAGTGTAGTTTATGTTTCCACCAAAATTCACGAATCGGGAATCCGATTGATATGGGACTTGAAGCCTTGGAAAGAGAATCTAACGTGCTAGTAATTGGTTATGTGATACCATGTGTTAACTAAGAATATTTGGTAGAGGATGATTAGTGGTTTGTAGGTTTTGTTGTGTTTGTTGGTGTTCGATGCGATATGCTATCGTCCTATAAATGTGGGGGCCTTTGTGCTATTTATATGATGTTGATGTCTGTGATAATGATGTTGTTGTGTGGTAAAATACATTGTTTGATTGAATATCAACGTATGTTATTATGATGTTTTGTGGGATTGTTGTGGATTATGATGAAATGCATTGTTTATGTGAAATTCAATGTGTGTTATTTGGTGGCCTTAGGGCAAATAAATGCATTGTTTTGGGTTTGATTTCAATGCATGATTATTGATGTTGAGATGGTTCACATGGTTATGTATGTTATGCATTTGATTGTCATGAGTCATTGTATGCCAAGCATCATGATATGCATTCTTGTGATGTCGTGTGCCCTAGTGGGTGTGAGCGACGAAACGATTCCAGAGGGAATCTGCTGTAACGATCGTGAGCCTTATACAAAGAGAACCTAAAGCGACGTTACAGACGATCGTGAGCCTTGTAAAAAGAGGACCTAAAGAGATCGGATCGCGAGCCTTATACAAAGAGGACCTAAAGCGATCCATAAACGTCGTGAGCCTTATACAAAGAGGACCTAAAGCGACAAGGAACATCGTTTGCCCGACGGGGAGTTACACTAAGTAACAAGCGATGATTTTAATAATTCCTAAGTGAATTAATGATGAGAATGATGGATGGATTGGTACCGCATTGCATTGCATAGATTCGTTGTGTCGGTCTCTGTGCATTTGCATAAATCATGAACGGATTGATTATATATGGGAATTTGTGAATGGATGCATTATGTGTAGGGAATTGTGAATTGATTGATTATGTATTGAGCTCGTGATAGCATTGGTGATTTGATATGCATTTGTGATAAATGTATGGATTATGGATGATATGTTTTATGAATGGACATATGCTATATTTTGTGGGGATGTTGTACCTTACAATGATTGTATTAATTATCTATGGTATGCTATACATGAATATATGTGATGTGGTGGTGTGTTTCCATATGTCATAACTTTGGTATACCTTATGTGTGAATATGTGATTATGTTGGTATAATTGATATATGCTATGTGGTTGGATTATTAGAATATGTTATGTATCTGTGGCATGCTATATGAATTAGTATGTGATGTTTGTGGTGAGAATGATTAGGCATGTGAATTTATATATGTTTGTTTGCATATTATTATGCAATCTTGACTTAGTTGTTATTTCTCACCCTTCTGTTGTGGTTTGTTGCTCTATGAGGCAATTGCATATTAGTATCTTGGAGGCTTTTATGAAGATTAGTTCTCCATCCTTTTGTCGGTCTGTTTGCTCTGATACGTAACACGGGAGTCGGGGAACGCTTTTGTTATATATGTATGTATACATTTGTTGGATCTATTTTGTATTACATTTGTATGAATATTTTGATGTTATAAAACAATTTATTTTGTAAAACAAGCCAGTTATGGATCTTTCCGCTTTATTTCATAATTGAACTTTCCTTTTAAATGGAAAAAGTTTCCCTTTTAGGTTTATTCCATTTTGTGTTATGTATCAAATTTATGAGCAGGGATTGTGTTTTCTTTCTTTAAATGTGGCATCCTTGTTTCTGTCTAAGAATAAAATTTTATTCGCTCTGATTTATTTACGTATTATTTATTCACGATGGGAATTGGGGTGTTACATTAGTGGTATCAGAGCAGGTCGGTCCGTCCGGCCAAGTTGTTAAGTTAGTTGGTGTGACAGTTGAATACTGTCGATGTTGTTTGTTCCTTAGTATGTGATATGTGTGTGAAACACTGTTAGTACTTTCTGGTTCTTCTAATCCTTTGTCTGCAGAATTTAGAATGAGATAAGTGGGGGAGAAGCTGGAGCTTCTCCAAGTTGCTTCAGTTGTGGAGCGTTGGTTGCAAGATTGTAAGTGTTGTTTGGACAGTGTTGTTCCCGATTCTAGAGGGAATGCGGAGGTAAGGTTCATGTCGACTAAGGATTTGTGCCTTAGGTAGTTGTGTGCACAAGATGCAAGAAATGCTATTATAGTTTGGTAAAGATGGTTTATGCCCCATCATGATTGTCGGCTGTCTATTGACAAATTGAGGAACTGATCACCCTTAATCTCTTGTTGATAGTAGACGAAATTATGTTGGATGGAATAGACGTGTCTTTCCGGCTTTGATAGTGTATGCAATGAATTGTTTGGAATTAAGAAAATGATTACGGATTGTTTTGATGAGTCGATGAAGATTCTTATATCGGAAGATGAGACGGATTAGAGGTTTTGGTATGTTGGTCCAGTTGGGAAGTCATTGAGAGAGAATGCTTGGGTATTATTAATGGCTGCTTCTTAGAGAGTAGAGGTGAACTCAAAATTGGACGAAGGTGAAAAGTTGAGGTTTATATCTGCTAAGTAAGTAGAAAACTCTCAGGGGATGAGACTAAGATGTTTGTTATGTTTGTGATGATAGTTTTCTAGAAATTGGCAGAAAGGCCACAGTGATGGGCTGCCAGTTATGCATGATTCCAGATGTGTTTCTGGATGGAATATTGGATGTTAGCGTTAGAATTACTCAGATTGAAAGAGCGGCTGGAAGATTTACTGGAAAAGGGATTTGTGAGACCAAGTGTGTCGTCCTAGAGAGCTCCAGTATTATTAGTAACAAAAAGGAAGGATGATTGAACGGAATAACAAACATGATGTGTATAATGGTATTGAGACTATGGAAAGTAAAACTTAGAGTTTTGGTGAGTTTTGGAGTTTTTAAAGTTTTAGGGAATTAATAGAAATCTTGAGAAAACCCTAGGTGTGGATGTAATATTTGAGAGTTCTTTTTGGTTGGTTGTTGCGACATGTTGGGATTTATGGAATTTGGACTGTTAAAAGAAGAAATTGTGTATGGATTACTAATAGTTGAATAAGGCAATGATTGAGAATAAGTGTCCACTTTCATGAATAGATGACTGGAATGGTTTGGTTGAATTTGAGTGAAATTGCAATTGTTGGAATGTTTGATAAGAGTGGTGAATTGTGTGAGTTGAGGCTTTGATCGATTTAATGTGACTGGTTATGTTTGTTATCATCGGGATAGGCTGTTATTTACTCGGTTAAGCTTGTATGTGAGTAACCAGTTACCCAATGAAATTTTTTGTAAAAGCTTTAAGAATTTATATCTTTTGGAATTTGGTTGGGCATTATAACGTACAGTGATGTTATTTGGTGTTAGTAATGCATCTGTAATGTTTGTGGAGTAGAGGAATCGTATCTTCCATATTTATTTGGATAAGTTCGTAATGGCTTTGATTGAGGATATTCGGATCTGTTATAAACTCAGAGGAAGAACAGGTAGAGTGTTTGAGAATTGAATTACAAGTGTTGAAAAGAGACGAAGTTTTATGCTGAGTTATTCAAGTGAGAATTTGGGTTGAAAAAGGTTAGTTTTCTTGGATATGTTATTTCAGATGAGAGTATGGTTATGGATCCATCGGAAGTAGATGCAGTTCTACGATGAGAGGCTCCGAAGTTGGTTAAGGAGATTAGAATCTTTTTGGACTTTAGTTGGTTATTACCGGAGGTTATGGAAGGCTTTTCCAAGTTAGCGTTTTCGTTACTTCGATTGACTTGCAAAAGGTAAGTCGTTTGTTTGGGATGTTCGTTGTAAGGAAAGTTTCAGAGAGCTAAAGTAGAAGTTGTCTACGGCTCCAGTTTTGATACTGCGCGACCCTGATATACCGTTTATGAGGTATTGGGATGCGTCTTTGATGAGTTTAGTCAGTGTGTTAATGCAAGAGAGTAAAGTCGTGGCTTATGCCTTACGACAATTGAGGATTCATAAAAGGATCTATACTATTCCGGATTTGGGATTGGTTGCGGTTGTATTGTGTTGGAATATTTGGAGGTATTATCTTTATGGTTCTAGGTTCGAAGTGTTTAGTAATCACAAGAGTTTAGAGTACTTGTTTGGTCTGAAGGAATAGAGTATGAGACAACGAGGATGGTTAGAATTCGTGACGAGTTATGAATTTGGCTTGGATTATCCTTCGGGAAAAGCTAATGTTGTGCCTGAAGAGTTAGGTCGATAGTCTTTACATATGGTTGTTTTGATGGTCAGAGAATTAAAATTATTTGAGTAGTTCAGAGACTTGTGTCTGGTGTGTGAGCTAATGTGACGCCCCCGATCTATACCCCCAAAACACGCAATTAAGGCGGTAAAAGAAAATTCGAAAATTGATCAGAGTATAATGGAATTATCATGGCATAGAAAGGGAGAATCACATCAAAGTAACCAAACAACTAACATGCAACACCTGCTCATTTAGATATGCAACGTGGGGTAACAATCATACAGAGGAAACTTCGTTCCTTACACCCACTTTTCAGAAATTAGAATTAAAGCGGAAAGATCTAAAATCTGAATAACACATATACATATATACATATAAACTTGTCCGTCATACATCAAGTTATACATGTACAGCCAAAATATATCATCAGATAAACAAAACAATCACACACGGCCACCCTATGCTACCCGGAGTCACATATCAGAGCCGACCGACCAAAATAATGAAGACGCAACTCTTCACAAAAGAATACCTCCAGCAACTCTAATCTGCAACGCCTCATAGAGCGTTATAAAACAGCAGAAGGGTGAGAAAAACAACCATAATATAATTACATAAGATTATATATTAACACCAAAAAAATGCACAATAACGTATTCTCACCACCAAAACACACAGATCAATTATAACAACACACAGTACAATTCACAAGTGTCAAATACCACTACCCATCAATCATTCACAATACAATCACACATATTCCATCTCATTAAGTCACATTCACAAATTCATGCACAAATGACTCATAATTTAATGCAATGCACATAGACCGACACAACGACTCTATGCACATGCCATGCGGGTACCGACTTCCAATGTCTCATGTCTCATCATCAGTTCACTCAGGAACTATTGGAACCATCGCTCGTTACTGAGAATCTCAAGTAACTCCCCGTCGGGCCTACGATGTTCACCCGTCGCTTTAAGTCCTCAGGCAACGCCTCATATTTTCGAGGCACACGACATTAAGGATTGCTTTAAGTCTCCAAAGGAGCCCACAATCGTCTATACATATCGCTTTAAGTCCTCAGGCAACGCCTCGTATTTTTGAGGCACACGATGGTATAGTGGATTCCCTCAAGAATCAAATCGTCACTCAGGACGTTTCAACAATGCACAATATGATGCTTGGCATACAACGACTCATGACTTTCACATTGCATGCTCACACACATCAACAATCATGCATATATCATCAAATATCACACATAGCATTTTCTTGCCTTTCGGCCACAAATCATCATCACAACATCTCATCAAAAACAACTATTCACGATTAATCGGTAAAGTCGGCCAAAAGTCGGCTAAAAATAATATATTTCTTCACCAAATCATAGAACGTATTTTTAGCTTCACATCCATATAAAGAACACTTAAATCGGATAACCAACGAAGAAGATATGAATATTTCAAAATAACGTAAAAACATAAACCGTACACCCGACACTACGATACGATTCGAAAATACTGTACCAATTGGACTAGATTCAGACCTCAAAACTATTTTTCCTAGAAAGAACATCTCGTTAGCTTCCCAACGCTTCGAACGGGGACCAAAACCGACTTACAGTTCAAGAGATATGAATTTCCGAAGTTTCCCGACAAACCAGAATTTTATGGTTCAGCACAGTATGTATCGATACATAGGCTTTATGTATCGATACAAAAAGACCTTATGTATCGATACATAGCACGCATGTGTCGACACATGCTGTAGTGAAAATGCTGTTTTTCCCAATTTTCACAGTACGTATCGATGCATAGGGGTTATGTATCGATACATAAGCCATTTCGTATCGATACATAGCTGTTATGTATCGATTCATACTCTGTTTTTCCCTAAAAAACCAGAATTTCTCAAAATGCACCTTTGCTGTCATTTTTCCAAAATGCCCGGAAACTCGACTAAATCGAACATTTTCACCAAAACAAACATATACGCCCAACCACCAAATACATAAGAACAATTTAGAACACATAAACGAAATTTCTACGACGTTCGATTTTTCGATTAAATTTCCACCTTTCAAAAACCAGATTTTTCAAACCTCACCGAATCGAATAAAAAGCACGCTATACGACGACCTAACCTTGCTCGATACAACTACGTAATTTATTTCGAATTCTAACCGTGAAAACATCGGTTTCTATCGATTTCCTATAATTCGACCTAAACGGACAAAACAACGGAAACATAACGAAAACTAACCAAAACATAACCGAACTTCATGAAACTTTAAACAGCAGCTCACATACATATAACCAACCAACACATGTATTTATACGACTTTTCGACCGTAAAAACATTGGTTTCTATCGATTCCGTCAAATACGGCATAAACGGAAACATATGGAAAAACCAACCAAAACATCCACACAAAACATACATAATCATACACAATCATAGTATAATCGAGTTTCGCACCCTTACCCGATAAATTCGCGTTCAAGAAAGTCGGGAGATTGATTTCTTCCTTCACAAGTTTTTTTCTCTCTTTTCTTCTTTCTCTTCTCTTTTCTTCTTCTCTATTTTTCTGATTTTTCTTTCTTTTTCTTTCTATACTTTCTATTTATTCTAACTTAATCAAAATACACCCAAATGCCCAAAATACCCCTACACTCAAATTTCTCGCAAACGATCCCAAAACGCGATAAAATATATTCCCGCCGAAAAATAACATATTTTCACATAAAAGTCGAAAATAAAATAAAATAATAATAAAATAATCAAAACGACTCAATAAACAAAATTGGCAAAACGGGGCGTTACAATTCTCCCCCACTTAGAAATTTTCGTCCTCGAAAATCTTACCTGATACAAACAACTCCGGATACGACTCCCGCATCCTACTCTCCAATTCCCACGTCAGATTACCATCAGCAGCGCCTCCCCACGCCACTTTCACAAGTGCAATCTCTTTACCCCTCAACCGCTTCACCTCGCGATCCAAAATACTAACTGGTAATGCCTCGATCGTAAGGTTATCCCTTACTTCAACCTCGTCCATAGGAATCACATGTGAAGGGTCCGGAACATACTTCCGAAGCTGTGAAACATGAAAAACGTCATGCAAATTCGACAGATTCGGCGGTAACGCCACACGATACGCTACAGCACCAACTCTCGCAGATATCTGGTAAGGACCAATAAATCGAGAAGTAAGCTTCTTAGATTTCAAAGCACGACCAACACCCGTTACCGGCGTAACCCTCAGAAATACGTGATCACCCTCTTGAAACTCAAGATCCTTTCGTCTCCGATCATGATAACTCTTTTGTCTACTCTGAGAAGCTTTCATTTTCTCACGAATAAACTTTACCTTTTCCGTCGTCTGTTGCACCAATTCTGGTCCAACTACAGAACTCTCACCAGTTTCGTGCCAACACAACGGCGTTCTACATCTTCGTCCATATAAAGCCTCAAAAGGTGCCATTCCAATACTAGAATGGAAACTGTTATTATACGTGAACTCAACCAAAGCAAGATAACTGTCCCACGCACCACCTTGTTCCAAAACACACGACCTCAACAAATCCTCCAACGACTGAATCGTTCTTTCGGTCTGACCATCTGTCTGCGGATGATAAGCCGAACTCAACCTCAATTTAGAACCCAAAGCCTTCTGTAAACTTTCCCAAAATCTCGATGTAAACCTAGGATCTCGATCAGAAACAATACTCAAAGGAACTCCATGCAATTTCACCACCACACTGATATAGATCTCAGCTAACCGTTCCAAAGAAAAACTGATGTCAATCGGAATAAAATGCGCCGATTTAGTCAGCCTGTCCACAATCACCCAAATAGCATTATGCCCTCGCTGAGTATTCGGTAACCCCGTTACAAAATCCATCGAAATGCTATCCCATTTCCACTCAGGAATATCCAACGGTTGCAACAAACCACTAGGTCTCAAATGTTCCACTTTCGATTTCTGACAAGTCAAACATGCATACACAAACTGAGCCACATCTCTTTTCAAACCAGACCACCAGAAAATCTTCTTCAAATCTTGGTACATCTTATTCGCTCCCGGATGAATACTTAAGTTACTTCGGTGTCCTTCCTCCAAAATCATTCTTTTCAACTCCGCATCATCAGGAATACAAATACGACCACGAAATCTCAAAACACCAAAATTATCCACCTTGAAATCCACATTCTCATTCCTCATCAAATCAACAAATTTCAAATCCAGCTTTTGTTTCTCACTAACCGACAACAAAAATTCATTAGTAACTTTCAACATTCCAAGCCTCACACTAACCGATGTCACTTCACATACCAAACTCAAATCTCTAAACGATTCCAAAAGTTCCAACTCTTTCACCATCAATGCGGACATATGCAACGATTTCCGGCTCAATGCATCGGCTACCACATTAGCTTTACCAGGATGGTAATTCAAGTCAAAGTCGTAGTCTTTCAAGAATTCCAACCATCTCCGCTGCCTCATGTTCAACTCTTTCTGATCAAATAAATATTTCAAGCTTTTATGATCACTAAAGACCTCGAACCTCGCACCATAGAGATAGTGCCTCCAAATCTTCAACACAAAAACTACAGCCGCTAATTCAAGATCATGAGTAGGATAGTTTTTCTCATGAACTCTTAATTGCCTCGAAGCATAAGCTACAACCTTACCTTCCTGCATCAGCACACCACCCAAACCAATTAAGGACGCATCACAATATACCACAAATGGTTCATTAGGATTAGGTAAAATAAGAATCGGAGCTGTCGTCAATCTTCTCTTCAGCTCACAAAAACTCTCTTCACATTGAATATCCCAAATGAACGCTTTGCCCTTACAAGTCAACTGCGTCAAAGGAAGAGCTAGCTTAGAAAAACCTTCAATGAACCTCCGATAATAACCAGCCAAACCTAGAAAACTTCGAATTTCAGTAACGGATCTAGGAGCCTCCCATTGTAGAACTGCTTCTACTTTAGATGGATCCACAGCAATACCATTACCTGAAATTACGTGCCCAAGAAAACTCACCTCAGACAACCAGAATTCACACTTGGACAATTTGGCAAAAAGCTTCCTTTCCTTCAAAACCTGCAAAACAATACGCAAATGCTCTGCATGTTCTTCCCGAGACTTAGAATAGATTAAAATATCATCAATAAACATCACCACAAAACGATCCAAATGCTCGTGGAAAATCCGATTCATGTATTCCATAAACACACCAGGCGCATTAGAAACCCCGAACGGCATCACCGAATATTCATAATGACCGTAACGTGTTCTAAAGGCCGTCTTCTGAATATCCTCTTCTTTCACTCTTATCTGATGGTACCCCGATCTCAAATCGATCTTACTAAATACACAAGCACCAACCAACTGATCCATCAGATCATCAATCCTTGGAAGCGGATACTTATTCTTAATCGTCACTTTATTCAACTGGCGATAATCAATACATAATCGCATACTCCCATCTTTCTTTTTCACTAACAAAACTGGAGCACCCCAAGGAGAAACACTTGGCCTCACGAACCTCTTTTCCAACAACTCATTCAACTGCTTTTTCAACTCCACCAATTCAGATGCCGACATTCTATAAGGTGCCATAGAAACAGGTCTAGTACCAGGAACTAGATCTATCGAAAATTCCACCTCTCTCACCGGCGGCACATCTGAAATATCCTCAGGAAACACCTCAGGAAATTCGCACACAACAGGAAACACATCAAGTGAAACTTGACTATCCACCGATAACGATGTAAACACTCCAAACAACTGAGCTTCATCCGCTAAAAGTTTCTTCAACTCTTTAGTAGACAAGAAACTCGAGTCTTCATCTTCCTCAAGAGAAGGAAACCTTACAAGCTTATGATAACAATCAATGTGCACCCGAGTAAATTGCAACCAGTTCATTCCCAACACCACATCTAATCCTTCCAACGGTAAACACACTAAATCCATCACAAAGTCTTTGCCGTAAATGGCCAAAGGACAACTTAGACACACCAAAGAAGTAGTTACTGACCCCATCGCTGAAGTATCGATAACCATCTCAAAATCCATTACGGACAACACAAGATTCAAACTCTTCGCGCACTCAGACGAAACAAACGAATGAGTCGCTCCAGTATCAATAATAGCAATTAAAGGCATATTATTAATAAAGCAAGTACCTCTTATCAGACGATCTGCCTTTGAAGTCTGAGTCCCTGCCAACGAAAACACTTTCCCACTAGTCTGAGCCTTCTTCGGATTAGGACACTTCGAACTAATGTGACCAGGTTCTCCACAATTGTAACACTTCACGACATTCTTCCTTTTACAATCCGCTATAACATGTCCGATACCACCACAATTAGAACACTTATTCACTTTCTTCCTACATTCATGCTGGCGATGACCCAATTCACCACATTTAAAACACCTAGGAGAATTAGACATACCACCTCCACCTGACCTACGATCAAAAGTACTCCTTTGTTTACCTTTATCAGCCGGTGACACATACGGTCCACCACGGAACTGTTGCTTCCCTTTCCTGTCACTTACACTTTTATAGTGAGCAGAACGAGCCTTACTGTCTTCATCATAGATCCTACAGCATTCCACCAAATCAGCAAACCTTCGAATCCTCTGATAACCAATCGCCTGCTTTATCTCAGGACGCAAGCCACTTTCATACTTTACACACTTAGAAAATTCAGCAGTCGCTTCCACATAGTGAGGATAAAACTGCACAAGCTCCACAAACTTAGCAGTATACTCAACAACAGATAAATTACCTTGTTTCAGTTCCAAAAACTCAATCTCCTTCTTTCCTCGGACATCTTCCGGAAAATACTTCCTTAGGAACTCTCGACTAAACACCTCCCAAGTAATCTCTTCTTCCTCATCCTCAGCTTCCAACACTTGACGAGTACTGATCCACCAGTCGTCAGCCTCTTCATGTAACATATGAGTGCCCAGCCTCACCTTATCCTCCTCGTCACAATCCATTACCCTAAAAATCCTCTCAATCTCCTTTAACCACAACTGTGCACCATCCGGATCATGTTTCCCTTTAAAGACCGGCGGCTTATTCTTTCTAAACTCATCATTTCCTGCCGCATTTGGTGCACCCTGCACAGCTCGTGCCATTGCCTCCATCGCAGCAGCCAGAGCAGCATCATTACGACCAGCCATATTCTGTTCGTCCAAATACAGAACTATGGTTAACAACAACTCGCTCAACACAACTCGCCCAATATGCCAGACACAACAGCCACAAACGACACAACTGACACGGACTAGCTCTGATACCACTTAATGTGACGCCCCCGATCTATACCCCCAAAACACGCAATTAAGGCGGTAAAAGAAAATTCGAAAATTGATCAGAGTATAATGGAATTATCATGGCATAGAAAGGGAGAATCACATCAAAGTAACCAAACAACTAACATGTATTTATACGACTTTTCGACCGTAAAAACGTTGGTTTCTATCGATTCCGTCAAATACGGCATAAACGGAAACATATGGAAAAACCAACCAAAACATCCACACAAAACATACATAATCATACACAATCATAGTATAATCGAGTTTCGCACCCTTACCCGATAAATTCGCGTTCAAGAAAGTCGGGAGATTGATTTCTTCCTTCACAAGTTTTTTTCTCTCTTTTCTTCTTTCTCTTCTCTTTTCTTCTTCTCTATTTTTCTGATTTTTCTTTCTTTTTCTTTCTATACTTTCTATTTATTCTAACTTAATCAAAATACACCCAAATGCCCAAAATACCCCTACACTCAAATTTCTCGCAAACGATCCCAAAACGCGATAAAATATATTCCCGCCGAAAAATAACATATTTTCACATAAAAGTCGAAAATAAAATAAAATAATAATAAAATAATCAAAACGACTCAATAAACAAAATTGGCAAAACGGGGCGTTACAGCTAACACAGTAGAGTGTGAGGTTGGGTATATTAAAAGTGAATAGTGATTTTTGGCGAATATGAGAAAGAGTTAGACTTTGGACGTGGGGTTGATATTTTTGATGGTTACGAGTAATCAAAGTGCGCATCGAAAGCGTGATGTGGCACATTTCGTATATGCATGTGTGACTTGTAAGAGTTCATAGGTTGAACATTGTAAACATGTAGGAGTGATGGGACCATTGGACGTTTCAAAATGGAAGTGTTAGGTGAAAGGTTTAAATATTATTCATGGGCTACTATGTAGATGGATGTTTTGGCTATATGTTCGATTGGGGAATCGTGGCATGTTGCAATATTGTTGGGTGACAAGGATGTTGGTATTATGGTTATGTAGAAGTTGTTGAAACGATGTTGGGTCGTGGAACTTTATGTTCTTGCTTGTGTTGTTGCCTCGTTTCTATCGTGCTGGTTCGAGTGCGAGTAGCTAATTCCTGTGTGGGGGATTAGGGGAGTGTTACCTGGGTGTTGGTAACATGGTTTTCTTTGAGTCGTGAGTTAGTCGTCAAGTGCATTGTATGGGCTTTGCATCTTGTCGTTGTAGTTGTCGTCGTTGTCGTGTCGTTGTTGTAGTTGCTGTTAGCAAGGTGGTTTGTCAGTTTGTGTTATTCGTGGTGTGCCTTTTGTTGGCATGATAATTTGTTAGTCGGATGCGAGAGTCGTATCCGGAGTTGTTTGCACCAAGCATATTTTCGAGGACGAAAATGTCTAAGTGGGGGAGAATTGTAACGCCTCATTTTGTCTTATTTATGTAATCTAGTCGATTTAATTATTTTCGTTTTTATACTATTTTATTCTTGACTTTTATTTGACAATATATTATTTTTCATCGTTATTATGTTTTATCGCGTTTTGAGAGCGTTTGCGAGATATTTGAGCTGAGGGGTAAAATGGTCTTTTTAGGGGTTTAGATATTTTGTTATTATAAGAAAGAAAGAAAAGAGAGTTTAGAGAGAAAATAGAGAGAAAGAAAAAGAGAAGAGAAAAAGGAAGAGAAGGGAAAAGAAGAGGAAAACTTGGGATAGAAGAAATCTCCATTTCAATCGCGATTAATCGGGTAAGGGTGAGAAGTTTCGATTATATCTTGCTTATGTATGTATATGTGTTATTTGTTGTAATTGTTTTGGTTGTTTCACAACTTTTTCTCATTGATAAATTGATGAACAATGAGTGGGAATCGATGTTTTCACGGATGAATTTCGATATAAACTGCGTAGAATACTTGTCGATTATGTTGGAACATGTTTTGGTTGATATATTGTGATTTGGAAGTGTTTGGGTGGAAGAAATGATGAATTTTGGTCCCATATGACCTATATTGACGCTGTTGTGAATTTCTGGGTTCGCAGGTTCGCTTTGCGAACCCCAGCAAAGGGGAAAGCGAAGGTTCACCCAGAAGTTCGCATTGCGAACTTTATGCTATTTTTTCTCTGCCACGGTTCGCTGGGGGTTCGCATTGGGAATAGGAAAGCGAACGTGGCAGATTTCCCATTTTGTTTTCTTCGTAACTTTTGATCCGTAACTCGGATTGAGGCATAGTCGGATGCGTTGGAAAGCTATTTCAATGCTCTTTATGATAGTGGAAAAGAAACATATGTTTATGCCATGGATTGATATGGTAGAGTTAAATATTGTGATGAATGTGATAAGTGTAGTTTATGTTTCCACCAAAATTCACGAATCGGGAATCCGATTGATATGGACTTGAAGCCTTGGAAAGAGTATCCAACGTGCTAGTAATTGGTTATGTGATACCATGTGTTAACTAAGAATATTTGGTAGAGGATGATTAGTGGTTTGTAGGTTTTGTTGTGTTTGTTGGTGTTCGATGCGATATGCTATCGTCCTATAAATGTGGGGGCCTTTGTGCTATTTATATGATGCTGATGCCTGTGATAATGATGTTGTTGTGTGGTAAAATACATTGTTTGATTGAATATCAACGTATGTTGTTATGATGTTTTGTGGGATTGTTGTGGATTATGATGAAATGCATTGTTTATGTGAAATTCAATATGTGTTATTTGGTGGCCTTAGGGCAAATAAATGCATTGTTTTGGGTTTGATTTCAATGCATGATTATTGATGTTGAGATGGTTCACATGGTTATGTATGTTATGCATTTGATTGTCATGAGTCATTGTATGCCAAGCATCATGATATGCATTCTTGTGATGTCGTGTGCCCTAGTGGGTGTGAGCGACGAAACGATTCCAGAGGGAATCTGCTGTAACGGTCGTGAGCCTTATACAAAGAGGACCTAAAGCGATGTTACAGATGATCGTGAGCCTTATACAAAGAGGAGCTAAAGCGATCGGATCGTGAGCCTTATACAAAGAGGACCTAAAGCGATCCATAAACATCGTGAGCCTTATACAAAGAGGACCTAAAGCGACGGGGAACATCGTTTGCCCGACGGGGAGTTACACTAAGTAACAAGCGATGATTCCAATAATTCCTAAGTGAATTAATGATGAGAATGATGGATGGATTGGTACTGCATTGCATTGCATAGAGTCGTTGTGTCGGTCTCTGTGCATTTGCATAAATCATGAATGGATTGATTATATGTGGGAATTTGTGAATGGATGCATTATGTGTGGGGAATTGTGAATTGATTGATTATGTATTGAGCTCATGACAGCATTGGTGATTTGATATGCATTTGTGATAAATGTATGGATTATGGATGATATGTTTTATGAATGGACATATGCTATGTTTTATGGGGATGTTGTACCTTACAATGGTTGTATTAATTATCTATGGTATGCTATACATGAATATATGTGATGTGGTGGTGTGTTTCCATATGTCATAACTTTGGTATGCCTTATGTGTGAATATGTGATTATGTTGGTATAATTGATATATGTTATGTGGTTGGATTATTAGAATATGTTATGTATCTGTGGCATGCTATATGAATTAGTATGTGATGTTTGTGGTGAGAATGATTAGGCATGTGAATTTATATATGTTTGTTTGCATATTATTATGCAATCTTGACTTAGTTGTTATTTCTCACCCTTCTGTTGTGGTTTGTTGCTCTATGAGACAATTGCAGATTAGTATCTTGGAGGCTTTTGTGAAGATTAGTTCTCCATCATTTTGTCGGTCTGTCTGCTCTGATACGTAACAGGGGAGTCGGGGAACGCTTTTGTTATATATGTATACATTTGTTGGATCTATTTTGTATTACCTTTGTATGAATATTTTGACGTTATAAAATAATTTATTTTGTAAAACAAGTCAGTTATGGATCTTTCCGCTTTATTCCATAATTGAACTTTCCTTTTATATGGAAAAAGTTTCCCTTTTAGGTTTATTTCATTTTGTGTTATGTATCAAATTTATGAGCAGGGATTGTGTTTTCTTTATTTAAATGTGGCATCCTTGTTTCTGTCTAAGAATAAAATTTTATTCACTCTGATTTATTTACGTATTTTTTATTCGCGATGGGAATTAGGGTGTTACAGTCCAGGGAGACGATGGGCGGGTGTTGACGAAACGCCGTTTGATCAATACGAGGGCCCTCCTCGAGACGTTCTCCTATGAGGATGATCTCGAGCTGCTAGGTGGTGACATCCTCTTCGACTCACTTTTTCCTTCGTGTCCTGGTCTCTGATTTACTGACATTTATTTTTTTTTGCAGGTAAGATGTCGGCTGCTGAGGAGCGCTTCAAAAAGTTGAAGGCTGCCCGCCTTTCGAAGAAGGGAGGTAAAGGCCGCATCGAGCAATTCCGATCGCAGGTCCTCGGTCCTACTCTGGCCACCGGGGGTTCTTCTGGTTCTCCCCAGGACAGCGACTCCCCCAGCACTCAGAGCTCCCCGGAGAGACAACGGCTTGTCGATCCGGTGGACGTCGACCTCACCGAGGACGAAAGCCCTCCTGCTGTGAAGTTTGTGCTCCCGCCTTGCCATTCAAGGCCAGACTTCTTCATGGGGAATAATTCCCTATGCGTGGGTGCCCCCGAAGCTCAGGCCATCTTAGGCGTCGACAGGGTTTCTCGGAGAAGGGCGCTGGTGGAGGATGTGTCCGCGGTGATGTGGGTTTGTGTTGCTGCCTTGGTTCTGAACGACGAGGCGTGCCCCGAAGACGAGCTAAACAGGTTGTGAGAGAGTTTCAGGTCCATCTCAGCCGAAATGGAGAAAGCGGGCAAGGAGTTGGTTGACTGCAAAAGCCAGAACCAGGCCCAGGTCGAGCTTCAAGGGAAGTTGGAAGAGAAGTTGAAGAATGTTGAGGAGGAGCAGAAACGTCTCTTGGTGAGGGACGCCGAGGTTGAAGAGGAGACGGATCGTCTCTTGGCAAGGAACGCTGAGCTGGAGGAGGCTGTCTGCCCAGCTGATGAGGAAACCGAAGAAGACAAGTTGCTGACTTCGCGGGCAGCGCTGATAGCGAAGCTAAGGGAAGCCGAGCAAGACAACCTCGTGGCGGCTAACATAGGTTTCAGGAACGCCGTGCAGCAGCTTCAGGTTCTCAACCCAGGCCTCATAACCGAAGGGACTGACCCCGACTATGAGGTGGTCGACGGTCATATCGTGCAGCCGATGCAAGAGGACGAGGTTGTCGAACACGAACAGCCCGAGGGGACCGTCGCCGAGTAGGTTTTTCCTTTCTCGTTCTGTTTGGCCTGCGGACCATTTTATTTTTCGATGCCTATGCCCGGCCTACGTGCCAGGGGCTTTTTGATACTTACTTATTTGTAATATTTGTACGCTGGGCTTCTGCCCGATCAATGCATTTTTGTTTATCTGCTCGTGTGATGCTTGTACGTTTTCTCTTGTGTGTGATGTTATTGTATTTGCTATACTTTGTTTATTTTTGTCTAAGTAATAGAGATTTTGGGGCTTGCTCGACTTCGATAATCCTCGACTGCGCGGAGAGCTGGTCGAGTGGCCGGGAGTGTATCCCAACCTTCAACGAGGCTAAGAGCTCGGTCGAGGTCTTAGCTTCGTGGCGTGAACTTCCCATCGCGAGCTGGGTGTTCTGCCTAATCGGTAGGAGCTCGATCGAGGTGTCCTCGTCGGACCAAAGTGCTCGCGCACACATAACGCGACCCTTGATCATCGTGTTCTGTATAGGGGTCTCACGCTTGTACCCTAGTGCATCCCTGTAAATGCGATGTTGGTGTGTCGCGAGCAGTGTTTAACTGTAGTATTGTTTGAGCTTCTCAGCGTTCCATGGTCGAGTAAGTTCCTCCCCGCGCAGATTTTCGAGGAAGTAGGCTATTGTCCCCGTTTTTACGCGAACACAGTACGGGCCCTCCCAGTTCGCGGCGAGTTTGCCTTCTCATGAATCTTTCTGGTTCCTTCGTAGGAAGAGGGTGCCTACTTGAAAATCACGTTTGATAACGTTGTCGTTATAACGTAAAGTTATTTTCTGTTTAAGTGAAGCTTCCCGGAGAGAAGCGCCTGAACGCGTCTCCTCGACGAAATCGAGTTCTTCCCTCAGGGTTTCGTTGTTCGCGTCTCCGTCGAGGGGGGCTTCTGTCCTCCTCGAGGGTTCCCTAATCTCTACGGGAATCACCGCTTCCGTTCCGTAGGTTAAATGAAAAGGGGTCTCCCCGGTTGTGGAATGCGGGGTTGTTCGGTAGGCCCAGAGGACGTTGTGTAGCTCCTCGACCCACCGTTGTTTGGCGTCGCCTAATCGACATTTTAATCCTCGGAGGATTACTCTGTTCGCCGGTTCGGCCTTCCCGTTCGTTTGCGGGTGCTCGACCGACGTGAAGTGTTGCTTTGTGCCTAGTCTTGTGACGAAGTCTTGGAAGTTCCTGTCGGTGAACTGTGTTCCGTTGTCGGTGACAATAGCTTGAGGCACGCCGAATCGGGCGAGAATGTTTCTTTCATAAAAATGCAGTATGTTGAAGGCTGTGATTTTGGTCAATGCTTCCGCCTCGATCCACTTCGTAAAGTAGTCCACCCCGACGATGAGGTATTTATTTTGATATGATCCCACGACGAAAGGTCCAAGGATGTCCATTCTTCACCACGCAAACGTCCACGGGGAGGGCAGCGTTTTGAGCTCGCTAGGAGAAGCGAGGTGCATGTCCCCGTGTCGCTGGCATCTATCGTACTTCTTGACGTGTTCCTTGGCGTCCTGTTGCATGGTGGGCCAGTAATACCCTGCTCGAAGTGCCTTACAGGCTAAAGATCGCCCGCTGAGGTGCTGCGCATTGATTCCCTCATGGATTTCCTGGAGGATGTTGGGGAGCTTGGTCTCCTCAACGCATCTGAGGAGGGGGATAGAAAACCCTCGTCGGTATAGCTTGTCTTCGACTATCGTGTATGAGCATGCCCGCCGCTTTACCATCCCCGCTTCCTTGGGATCTTCAGGCAGTCTGCCCGTCGTGAGGTACTCGTACACCGGGGTCATCCAGAAATTGATGTCCTCAATGGCGTTCACGTCCGTCGCTGGAACGGGTTTGTCGATGCTCGGGTGGGAAAGCACTTCTTGTATGACAGATTTGTTTCCGCCCTTCTTCTTTGTGCTTGCCAATTTGGACAGGACATCTGCTCGGGCATTGTGCTCGCGAGGGATGTGGGTTACTTCCGTGGAGGTGAATTTTTTCATCTTTTATTTCACCAAGGTCAAGTATTCGATGAGGCTGTCGTTCTTGGCCTGGTACTCTCCTCGGACTTGCGAGGCCACGAGCTGGGAGTCGGTGAAGATTTTGACCTCCTTGGCGCCGAGGTTCTCGGCCAGCCGAAGCCCGGCGAGGAAAGCCTCGTACTCTGCTTGGTTGTTCGACGTCGGGAAGGATAGTTCGAGGGATACCTCGATCAGGATGCCTTCCTCGTTTTCGAGGATGATGGCCGCCCCGCTTCCCTTCGGGCTGGATGCTCCGTCGACATAGATCGTCCATTTTTGGGATCCGTTGGTTGAAGGTTCTGGGACGGTCATCTCCCCAACAAAGTCGGCCAATACTTGAGCCTTCAGGGCTTTCCTTCCCTCGTATTGGATATCAAACTCGGCGAGTTCGAGCGACCACCTGAGCATCCTCCCCGCCATATATGGTCGTCCAAGGAGTTGCCTTATAGGTTGTTCGGTCCTTACGACGACAGTGTGGGCTAGGAAGTAGTGGCATAGCCTCCTGGCCGCGGTGACGAGGGCAAGGGCGACTTTCTCTATCTGCTGATACCTGAGCTCGGGGCCTTAGAGGGCTTTGCTCATGAAGTAAATCGGTTTCTGCCCTTCCGGAGTTTCCCGAATGAGGACAGTGCTGACCGCTTCACTCGTGATTGCGAGACACAAGAAAAGTGTCTCCCCGCTCTCAGGTCGTGAGAGGACCGAGGGTTGCGATAGGACTTGTTTTAGGTGGAGGACCGCCCGCTCGCATTCTTCACTCCATTCAAACGTCGCTTTTTGTCGAAGAAGTTTGAAAAATGGGAGTGCGTATTGCGCGGACTTGGCGACAAAGCGGGAGAGGGCGGTGAGCATCCCGTTAAATGATTGTATCAACTTCTTCGAGTCCGGAGTAGGGATCTCGGAGAAAGCCCTACACTTGTCGGGGTTGGCTTCGATTCCTCGTTCTGTGAGGTAGAAGCCGAGGAACTTACCTGCCCGAACGCCGAAGATGCATTTGTCGGGGTTGAACCTCATGCGGCATCTCCTCGCTGTGTCGAACACCTTCTTGAGGTGCGCGGCGTGGTCGACTTCTTCCACGGATTTGACGATTATGTCGTCCATATAGACCTCGAGCATGTCGCCGATTTCAGCCCGGAAAACCTTGTTCATTATCCGTTGGTAGGTCGCACCGGCGTTCTTCAGGCCGAAGGGCATTACGTTGTAGTAGTAATTGCCCGACTCGGTCATGAAAGTCGTGTGCTGTTTGTCGACCTTATCCATGGGAATTTGGTTGTATCCTGAGTAGGCGTCCATGAAGGATAACAGTTTGTAACCTGTAGAATTGTCGACCAGCTGGTCGATGTTAGGCAAAGGATAACAGTCTTTCGGGCAAGCCCGGTTAAGATCAGTATAGTCAACACACATCCTCCATTTTCCATTATTCTTTTTGACGAGTACAACGTTGGACAGCCAGGTTGTGTACCTGGCCTCCGAAATAAAATTTGCCTCTAGGAGCTCTTTTACAGCTTTTTTAGCAGCCTCCGCTTTTTTGGGAGACTGCTTACGTCTACGTTGAGCTATGGCCCTAGCGGTCGGATCTACTACGAGCTGATGGCAAGCCACCTCGGGGTCAAGGCCAGGCATCTCGGAGGCGCTCCATGCGAACAGATCAGCATTATCCCAGAGACATGCCTTCAGCTTTCCTTCGCTAGGTCGGGGATCCCGGTGCCAATCTTCACGTTACGGTCTGGATCGTCCCCGAGGGCCACGAGCTCAAAGTCTCCGTCTGGGATGGGGCGCATTAGGTGGAGAGGCCGCCCGTTGTTTTCCTCCTAGAGGTCGAGGTCTTTTGCCCCGTCTTCATTGGGTTCGCCCGGGAACCCGCTGTCGAGGTCGACCGCGTTGACGCGCGGGAGGGGCGTCTGTTCGGTGTCCGGGGATGACTTTGCTCCGATCTTGGGTTTGGTGCCGATGGAACTCATGCCTTTGATGGCAGCATCGAAGCACCTCCTGGCCGCGTCTATATCTTCGTGCATCGTAACTACCCGTCCCCCTGGCCGTGTAGTACTTTATTTTGAGGTGGACCGTTGATGGCACCGCTGTAAGTTCGGCCAAGGTGGTCCTCCCGAGGATGCAGTTGTAGAGGGATGGATATTCGACCACCAGGAAGCGGGTCTTCACCTGTCGGGCAGTGTCTTCGGCACCGAATGTGACCATCAGCTCAACGTAGCCCCATGGTCTGGTGGTGGTTTCGTTGAACCCCTGCAGGTCTGAACCGACGTACAGGGTCAGATGTCTCTCGTCGAGCTAGAGAGTCCCGAACAGATGAACGTACATGATGTCGACCAAGCTGCCCTAGTCGACAAGGATCCTTCGAACGTCAAAATTCGCCATTTGTGCCCTAACCAGGAGGGGGATAGTGGCGTTGGGCACTCTGCCGGGGAGCTCTTCGAGGTAGAAGGTGATAAGGTTTGATTTCCCTTGCACCTTCTCGAGAGTAGTTGTCTTCGCCGATGTTGCGGACTCCAGTTCGTCAAATTTCCGCTTGATCGACCCGACGGACAACTTCTCGTAACCACCCCCGGAGATGACCATTACCTTGGGGAAGCATTCCCAGGTGCTACGGGCAGCGATGGGGTCCTCGTGGGGGAAGTTCGCCCACATGTTGCAAACTGCTTCCTGGCCCTCAATGTCTCTGGGGACGAAAAAGTCTTCGGGTCGAGTGATGCTGAGGGCGACTTGAAGCCGACTCTCATCGGGAGGAGGTGTCGCCTCCTCGACTTTTTGGGATTCCCGGGAACTGAGATGAGGAGTATCATTTTTCTGGGCGTATTTCTTTAAGTGCCCTTCCTTGATCAGGATCTCAATTGCATCTTTGAGATGGATGCAGTCGTCTGTGACATGTCCGTGGCTCCGGTGGAACCTGCAATACTTTGACTTGTCCGTGTTTGATTTAGGGGTAGTCGGATTTGGAAAACGGACGCCTCCTTTCAGAAATTCCGAGTTCTGACACTCGGAGAGGATTCGCGCGCGGGGAGCGTTGAGTGGCGTGTATTCCGTGAACCGGCCAGCTGGTCCCCTCGGTTCGCGGGAGTCCCGGGGACGGCCTTCCTTCTTTCTTTCCCCTCCATGTCGGGGAGGAGAGTCTTCTTCTTTATGGTCGCGGGGGCCTCCTTTCACCTCGACTCGAGGGCGATCTGTGCTGCCTCCGACTCCTCGAGCTCGATGTACGACTGAGCTCGTTGGAGGAGGTCCTCCAGACGACGAGGTCTGCGGAGGCCCACGGACTTGGTAAAATCGGATCCAAAACGTAGACCGTGGATGATTAAATACTTCTTCATGTCGTCGGTCGTATGGACCTCGACAGCTTCCCTGTTGAATCTCTCAATGTAGTTTCGGAGAGATTTGTTCTTCCCCTGGAAGATGCTCTCTAGTGCGGCCTCCGTCTTCGGGTGTCGACGAGACGCTGTAAAGTGTTTGGTGAAGCGTTGTCTTAGTTGCTTCCAGGATGTGATCAACCTGGGTGCCAGACCCTTGTACCAAGTCATGGCGCCCTTCCGCAAGGTGGTGGGGAAAAACCTGCACTTAATGGCTCCCTTGACGTTTCTGAAGTCGAGCATGGCTTCAAAACTTTCGACGTGATCGTCGGGGTCGGCCAGGCCGTCGTAGGTCCCCAGTGGTGGAGGTTTCTCCATACCCGCAGGAATTGGGGCGTCCATGATCTCCCAGGATAGGGGGTCCTCTGGTTGTCGTCGTCGCTTCCGGCTGGGGACCTTGAAGGGGATCGGTGGTGTCGACCAGGTCCTTGTCGCGGAAGGGAATTCCTTAAGCGGTTCCTCGGCCTTTCCTCGGTGGTCTTGCTCTTCTTGGTGGTTGAGGAAGGCCTGGGTTCCTTCCGAGGCAGGGAACGATGGCGCTTCTGGGAGATCGCCGACTGGGGGCGCTCGAGGCGTGGTCGACGTCCCTCGCGCACCGGCGAGGGAGTTCGAGATTCTTCTGACGGGGTCCTTCGCGGGGAAGGAGAACGGTGAGGCGAAGGTGGACGACAATGTCTCCGCGGGGAATATCGTCGCATCCGCTCTCGCTATAGTGCTTCAATTCTGCGATTCTGGTGCGCGATCAGCTGGTTGGTCTGATTGACCAAGGCAAATAGGGCCACGGTGCTCGAATCTGCATTGGGCGAAGGAGCAATTGGCTGAAAGACGGCTTGTTGGTCGTCCTGCTGGGAAGCATCGTAAGCCGTGTCTTAGGAGTCTAGGGAGGCGGTCTGCCCGTCTCTCACGTCGCCTTCTTCGACGTTGAGGGCAGCAACGTCTTCGCGGTGGTTCCTGTTCTCGAGTTGCACAAGGACGGTGTCCAGAGCTTTGTTCGCCGATGGGTTATTGGCCATGCTGGTGAATGAGAGGATTGCTTTAGTTTATCGTTGAGGAAAAACAGGGAAGCAAGAGTTTCCCACAGACGGCGCCACTGATCGTACATGGATCAAACAGTTGTTCAGTGGCCAGCAACGCCGTATGGACTTCAGCTCCGGTGAGGTTGAAAGACGGTGCGGGGGGGTGTACCTGCAAGGTACTCCGACGCTCAAGTAAGGCAAAAGTCACAAGTAAAAGCAAGTAAAGAAAGAGGTTAGAGTGTATGAGATTGCGTAACCTGACCCTCTCAAGTGAGAGGGTATTTATAGAAAGCCCCTAGCACGGGGCCAACGGTCACTAGCACTGGGCTGGATTGCGAGGCCCAATCCAAGTAACTGCCAGGGCTTACATGGCGTAGTGAAGACCAGCACGTGGTCTTCGCCCTGGGGTAACCGTTCCTAGTTCTCCAGAATTAGGGCAGACCGATTCCATCGGGAGTGGGTGGTTACATGAGAACGTGTCCTCGCGGGGAGGAGTCTTGCGTGTCGGGGAGAGACGTGTCCTCGCGGGGAGGATTCTCATATGCAGAAGGAGATGGCTCCTCGAGGGGGAAGCACCTGAGTGTCGAGGAGGAGCGAGCCCGGAGAGGCTTAGCGCCTCTGCCCGGCTTTATGCCATGTGTGCCCGAACACCGCCGAGGTGTGGCATGTGTTCGACACTGTTGAGGTGTGTAGCGAGCGATTTTGGACGCGGTTCTTAAGCGCTGGTTGCTCTCTGCAGTTGAGTTTACTATAGGTCGATTCAATTTTTTATCCTATTAAAGCTGATGAAGGAAGGGAAATAGATGTCTCCAATTAACCCTGCTTTGCATACTGAGTTTAAACAGCGGTCTGTTAGGTTACGAATGCTATCAATGTGGTGGGGCCTTTGTACTGGTTATTTGTATTTTCGCCAATACGGTTTTCTCTCTTTCTTGGATTTTCTGGCGGGGAAAGAGGATTAGGATGTTAGGACTGATGCTTTTGATAGATACATGAGAGTATGGGATTTTGGGTTTTTGTATAGTGTGCTCGCTAAGATTTTTCTTTCAATCTTATGCCTACGTATTCCCGTCTACCGAAACAGGGAAATCAGAGCGTTCGTAGTTCCTCCTATTCTATGGGAGGAAATGGTTGTTTTTGGTGTCTTGTTCAAAGCCCAAGACGTGAAGCGAAAGGTAGTTTGTATCTTGTTCAAAGCCCAAGATGCGAAGCTAAAGGTGTTGACTTTAGAGAGAATTTGTCATCTCTAAAGAGGGGGTTGTATGTCACAACTGTTGGGTGACTGACTGTAAAGGAGGATTACTTTAATCGGGATGTGTGAATCCGGCAATGCCATAATTTCCTTTATAGGGGATTTTAACCTGAAGGAGAAGACTTTAACTCAGTGTAGAGCAATACCATCTTTCCTTAGGAATTTCTCATGCTAAAAGAGGTACAGTGGCATGGATGTAGATGATCCAGAGGCTTGTCGCTTACAGTGATTAGATGAAAGGGAAGGAGTTGTTGATGTTTGTATACTGTGAACGAGGCACATCTTTGATGCTAAAAGGTGGATCGGATCAACCAGTGGTTTTCTTATACAAAGCCTAAGAGGAGGCTATTATGTGTCTCATACAAAGCCCGAGAGAGAGGCTAAAAGGTTTTGACTCAACGAGGGAATCTTTTGGTATCTCGTATAAAGCCCGAGATGAAGGCTAATTGACTCAACAAGAGAGTTTTTTTTTGTATCTCGTACGAAGCCCGAGATGGAGGTTGTTGTTTGTTTGGCTCAATAAGAACCTTTTTGTATCTCGTATAAAGCCCGAGATGGAGGCGAAAGGAGTAATTGACTCAACGAGGGAGTCTCTTATGTGTCTCGTACAAAGCCCGAGAGAGAGGCTAAATGTTGTTTCAGTTAAGTGACAGGTCCAGTATACCGATTTTAAAGAGAAAATCAGTTCTTATATGAGCAACACTGTACTCATGGATTTGATTCAAGGATCTGGGTTATTCCTATTCTTTAAGGAAGCGGGATATCCGAAGGGTATTGAGACTGTCCGAGTCTATGGGTTTTCTTCCTATTTTTGAAGGGTGCTTGAGAATGTCTTTGAGACTCAAGGAGATTAGACTGTCCAAGTCTAGAGTTTCATCTTTTGTACTATGCTTTGAGAAACAATAGTAGACTCTTTGAAAGGACTGTTCTATGCAGATGACTAAGTTCTGTTCCTATACCTTAGGAGGCCGTCGCGACAATTTGTACGAAGCCCAAGAGGAGGCTGGAAGCTTTTAAGAAGCCGAGAGGTCCTTGTACGAAGCCCAAGAGGAGGCTATCATTCCCGGAGGAAGAAATCATTATACGAAGCCTAAGAGGAGGCTGTGAATACTTCTAAGAAGCCGGCGGGTCCTTGTACAACGCCCAAGAGGAGGCGGGGTTGCTTTTAGGAAGCCTGTGGGTCCTTGTACGATGCCCAAGAGGAGGCCGATTGCTTTTAAGAAGCCGATGGCTCCCCAAACCCCGAGAAATTCAAGGCAAGCTATCCACAAGGAATAGATCAAGTCAGGAAAGTTCGAGAATTTGGAAGAAACTCAAGAGATTCCATTCATGGAGAAAAGATCATCTCTGGGGAGTAGAGCTTCTTGACAAGTGCTTTTAAGAAGCTCGTGGGTCCCCAAACCCCGAGAAGTTCAAGACATGCCATTCACCGAGAATAGATCAAGCCAGGAAAGTCCGAGAATTTGGAAGAAACTCAAGAGATGCCATTCACGGAGAAAAGATCACCTCTGGGGAATAGAGTTTCTTGATAACTTCTATGAGTGACAGTCTATGAAAGGGTTCACAGAGAATGCTGCCTTTCATATCTCCATATTGTTTAACCCCAAGGGGAGGGAAGACTATGTCTGGTAATCCTATGGGGATCTAGTTTAGACTATTTCTAAGAGTGATCAACGGGCTTAATGCTAGACGTAGTTGCCGGGGAAACTCTAAATATCTATACTATTATTACACAGTTGATATGAGTTTATGAAAGAAGACTTACATTGAAACAGCCCCACAATACAGTTATATGTATATGAAAGCGGTAAATGAAAGCAATAACCACTTACTCGGTTGTAGAGCTTCCATGCTGTTTGGTTAGTTGTTCAACAAGGAAAGATTGAAAACAACAATATATTCAAAATCAAAGGAGAAAGTGCTTTGAAAAGGAGAGATTTGGGGCTTACAGCTCAAGGAGAGGCCCAGGGTTTTATCAGTGAGCGCACTATTTGAATTTGTACAGAGGGACTTATACAAGTGACTGAGGCCCAAAAATGTTTAAAGAAAAAGAGATGGGTCTTACTACTCGAGGGTAGGCCCAGGTGATTTTTCCGTTTGAAATGGCGATCGCGCCGAGGTTTTCTTTTAACGCATAGGGGCTTATACAATATCTGAGGCCTAAAAATGGTTTTGGTTAAAAAGGGATTGGGTCTTACACTCTAATAGAGGCCCAAGTGAGTTTTAAGAAAAGAAATGGGTCTTACTACTCAAGGGTAGGCCCAGGGTTATTTTGAAAAGGCGACGATCATGCCGTTTATTTGAAAATGTACAGAGGGACTTATACAACGAATGAGGCCCAACATGTTTTCTGTACAAGGGTGTTGGGTCTTACACTCTAATAGAGGCCCAAAAAAGCTTAAAGAAAAAGAGATGGGTCTTACTACTCGAGGGTAGGCCCAGAAGGTTATTTTTTCAAAAGGCGACGATCGCGCCATTTGTTTTTGACGGTATCGGGACTTATACAATACACTGAGGCCCAAAAAATGGTTTGGTCAAAAAAGGATTGGGTCTTACACTCTATTAGAGGCCCAAGTGTATTTGAAAATCAATTTTGAAAGTTGAATTAATCAAAAACCCTAATTTTAATCTTTAAAAGTAAATACTTAAAGAAAATCAAACAAAATACAAAATAAATTTGAATAATCCATTTATGATTTTGTTTAAGGTTTGAAAAAAATGAGGGATAATCACAAGAAATATTTAAACTCATTAGGTTTTGATTTTCAAAGTAAATATTCACTTTTAGAATGTTTAAAAACAATTAAAAATGAATTTATTCACAAAATACTAATTATATTAAATAAATAATATAAATCTAATTTTTTGGTGGAATAAAATATTTTAACATTTTTGTGAATTATTGCAAAAAGAACCAATAAAAAATGATAAAAATTGAAGGAGTTATTAATTTTTCAAATCATTAAAAATAATAATATGAAAAAAAATAAAATAAACAAGTGATAAAAAGAAGTCTGGGGCGAGGGGGATTCGAACCCCAGACCTCTCGCTTGCCAATACACACAAAACCAGCTGATGAACCGCTGGGGCGCAATGCCAATTCAAATATAACATGGCAAGTGAAAAATATATATCAAACTTAGTTGGAAAACCTGAAGAATGGCGCCATGGCCATCTTCTTCCTCGAGCTCGTGCATGAAGCACCATATCTCACTCATCTCTCAACCATTGGACATCATTCAAATACCAAACTCATGCATTTTTTCACAAGGAACAAGATGGCAATACCCAATTTTATTCATTTTCAGTGTATAACAAATTATATCATTGTGGCCGTACGAACCCTAATTTTGCAAAAGCAATCGAGTAGGCATGATTATGAGTGCAATGATCAAATTTTCTGAGGGAAAACAATCAGCATATGATGGCAAGCAATTGGCAAAAATATCATGCGAGGAAATATGCATGGATCATGGAGTTTGAGTTTTGAGGCTTACCTTGATGCAAGCTGAAATGGAACTCTGCACAAACTTTGTTCCAGTCGTGAATTAATGATCCCTACAGCTTCAATGGATGTTATGGAGTGTGTTACAAGCTCTGGAACACTTTGAAACTCTTTGGATCAAGCTGGAGACCTCCACCTGCATAATTGAGGCATAATGGCTTGGTTGAAGGGTGATTTTGAGCCTGAGGTGTTACAGTTAGTGTTTAAGTGTTTGGACACCTCAAATACATCATATGTGATGTGTTTGAGCAATTGGAATTGATTGCCTAAGGCTGCAACTCAAAACTCGATAGTGGTTACTCAATAAGCCAAAAAACTTGAGGTTTAAGGAAGAATGAGATAAAGCAGTGCTGTAACTGGCTTTGGTGTGAGTTGAATGATCCATTGGGACCTCTATTTATAGGTGATCAACTTTTGTTTTGGAGGAATAGTGAATGGCTGCTAGATCAGATCACATTTGCATGGATTGGCTTTGAGGATTTCCTCTCAAGCAAGGCAAGCTAGCCATTCCCAAGAGCAGGGCTATGCCTTGACCAAAATCACATTCCTCAGATGTTTTTATTGTTGTTTAATCAGAGAATTTGACTGACTAGGGTAGCTACCTTGACAATGCACTATTCCACATTAATGCACTTTGAATTCAAGGCAAAATGTGCCAAAGTGGATGAATTTCAAGTTGGAAGATTCCTTGGCTTTTTGACTCAGATTTATCAGTTGGATTAGATGCAATGTGATTGGTTTGAATACATATGGCATGCTGATCCTCAGTTTTTGGTTCAAAATCGTGTGTGGCAAGCAAACATGCAAACTGATTTTTCCAAAACAGCTTGCAGCAGCATGACTTTGGGCATGGATTTCTCTTGGCTCAAGTTGACTCAATTCATGCTGTTGGGCTCTTTGAATTCTTGGCAACATATGCAACAACATTGACGTTTAACTTTGGATTTGATTCAGCTTGCATCTATGTGAAAATATCTCACAAGTTTTGGTGTTTCAACAAAATCTGTCTTGGACAGAATTTTTTCTAAGTGTTGGAAAATGGTGTACTTTCATATTTTCAGCCATTTTGGCTCACTCATAGCTCAAAATCCACAATGAATTAGAGTTAGGTCTAGTTGAAGTTTTTGTAGAGGGCAATGAGATCTACAAATCAAGCTTTGGATGGGAAAAAATGGCCTTGTGGTTTAGGAGTTATGACCCTCCAAAGTTGGTACCCTAGCCACTTTATTTTTAACTTAGAAAATTTTCTAAGTTTTTATGGTTACCCCTTTTACAAGTTATCCAACTTTTCTTGATTTTTCTAGATGAATGATGATTCAAATCATACATTAACATCATTTTAGGGTTAAAAATCCATTTTGGTGAAAAATCTCAAAAAGTCAAAGTTGACTTTTGTGCACAGTTGACTTTTTATCAGATGAATTCCAAACTGTACAATTCTTCAGGAAATCATGTCCTTGACCTAAATCAAACTTGATGGACATGTTCCATGGGTGTCATAGGGTATATTGATGCATGTACTAGGGTTTGGGAGTATGTCCTGGTCAAAAGTCAAAGTTACAGTTGACTTTCCTCTTAAAACCCTAATTGTGGTGCAGATGAAATTGAGACTTGTTGCTCAAGCTTCTTGGATTAATCCATTATTCCAAATGGATCAATATAGTTCCTTAGAGACCCTCAAACCCTCTCTTGAGGTCTTGGCTCATGATTTGCACCAAAAGTCAACTTAGGGGTGAATTAGGTCAAGAAACCCTAATTCCTGATTTTTTATGAATGCATCCCCTGAGGCAAAATTGACTTGATGATTGGGTCCATGAGGTTCCATGGAGTATATTAGGTTAGGTCTTGGATTATTGGCTTGTGCCCAGATGAAAAATTTCCATCTGGAGGCCCTGGTCGACCAAAACCCTAATTTGGTGACACTGTCGATCTTGAGACTTAATCCACCTAGAAGGGAGCAGCCTTGTGCTTAATCCTTGAAGTGAGAGTCCTTTTAATCCATTGTGGATGTTTCAGAGGTTAGACAAGTTGAAAATCATGTCATTCCTTGATTGACCCTTTGTCTAAGCACTCAGAGAGGGCTTGAAACCCTAATTTTGATTGTGGTGAATGCTCACCCATCTTTGGGGAGACTGATGAAGTATGATGGTTCTTCCATATTGTGATGATGATTTGCACAATGATGGGATATCTTAGTGGTCAAAATTTGGGGTATGACAGATGCCCCTATTTAATCTTCTTGGACACGAAGGTGTGAATGACGAAGGTATTCGGGCATTCGGGGTGCAAGAGGATTAAATATCGGAATACCCAAAATTTTGATGGTGGTTATGAATGGTAGCTTATGCATTCATCTTCTTTAGCTAAGCAATGATGCTTAGAAAAGGTAAACTTCCCCTCGATCCTGGTCTTCAGCCAAGGAACTGGTCTCAGTTTCTGATGTAAACTTCCCCTCGATCCTGGTTTCCTACCAAGGAACAGGTCTCAGTTTCTGAAATAAACTTCCCCTCGATCCTGGTTTCCTACACAGGAACTGGTCTTAGTTTCTTTCGTCAATAAACTTTACTGACAAGGGACGCTATTCGTAGCGGCTTTCCCTCAAAATTCTCGCCGAATTTTCCTGGGGAGATGCCATTTGAGTGGAAAAAGTTTTGATGTCAGACTTGCTGGGGAACCCAGTCATCTGAGTTGTAGAGGTGTACAAACTTCTCTGTTGGAGATGCCATTTATTAACTCTACTTGGGGAATGTGAGTCCCTTGAGAGACTGCATTCGCTTGGGGTCTTTACATCATACTTTTCTCGGAGATCTTCTCGGAGAAATGCCATATGATGTGATCCAATTTTGAGGTGCCGATGACCTTTTCATCAGTGGGTTTTTCGGAGAAAAACTACCGTACTGCCGAATCTCCGATTTATGAGGCTTTCTCTCGGGATTTTCTTTAATCCGGGAAAACAAGGATATCATCTTCAATGGCGAAGAGTGATGTTAACTGAGGGCTCTCTGGTCTTTCAGAGGTTCAAGTTATCAAAGTGGTCGAGGACCCCACTTCAATCCAGAAGTAAAACTGGAGGAGAGAGATTGTTCAGAAGTAACACTTCCTGACGAGGAAAGGGCTGACAACTCGACTGAGAGGACTTTTATCACTAGGGGACAAGGCCGACTAGAGTGATAGCGATGCAATATGAAATGTGAATGTAAATCAATAATGCATGATGTATGTATGTTTATGCTAACAAAACTGACGCGACATATAAACTGACAGGTGAACATGACTGGATACTCGGCCATCGCGGTGCGAAGAAGTACCGTTGGTTCAGAATAGCAATTTCGCCTTGCTTAGGAGAGATAGTCCCTGCGGGGAATACCATTGATCGGGCTTAGTAGATAAGAACTCGACCGAGGTGTGTTAGACGAAACAAGGTCTCTGACACAGTCGATTCCTTCATTCAGGCGTACTGGGTTAGAAGGAGCACTTTGATTCTGCACTTTGAGGTTCGATTACTTCTGGAGAAGCGACCGATGTTCTTCTGATGTTCGACAATCAAAAGAAATTGTCGTCTTCATTTTAAAAGCAGAAAAAATTTTAACAAGTAAATTCATTTTTGTTTTATTTCAAGAATCGTTAATCATGTTAACAACGTCGTTCTGTAAAGCTAAAACAAATAAGAATTACAAACAAAAGCACAAGGGCTCAAATCTTATTGATGAGATGGAGATCAGCCAAACGCGTGATTCCATTGAGTATATACAAAGTTAGAAAATGGTAATTTACAGGGAAAAAGGCTACGTTGAAACATAACGACCATTATCCTTCTACCAACTTTGAATTCGGGACATCCTGAGCTTCTGTCGAAGATGACCTTAACTGGAGTTTTCCTCCGATGGATGGTGTAACTGCTGCTGAGGGACCTGCCTCTGTTGAACATAGTTACTTGCCATTATCCCTAACTTTTGCCTGGATTGTACTGTGATGTTTCCAATCCATAGGGATGATTTTTTTTTATGTCTCTAACTTTTTCCTGGACCGCCCTTTCGAGTTTTCAATCCACCGAGACGTTTTTTTTTTAGTTTAGGCGAAGTATTTCTTGACTACATCAACATTCGTGGGGTAGGCAAATTCCTCTCCGTCCATGGTTGCGATTCTCAAGGCGCCGCCTGAGAAAGCTTTCGTGACCACGTAGGGCCATCATAATTCGGAGTCCACTTGCCCCGGGAGTCAGTGAGAAATGATTGTATCTTCTTGAGCACAAGGTCTCCTTTCCTGAAGATGCGGGGTCAGACCTTTTTGTCGAACGCCCTCTTCATTCTCTGTTGATACAACTGACCGTGGCATAGTGCCGTGATTCGCTTTTCTTTGATCAGATTGAGTTTGTCGTGTCGACTTTGACACCATTCAGCTTCGGTGAGCTTAGCTTCCATCAGTACTCGGATTGATGGGATCTCTACTTCTATGGGGAGCACTGCTTCCATGCCATATACTAGAGAGAAAGGGGTAGCCCATGTTGAAGTTCGGACAGATGTGCGATAACCGTGAAGAGCAAAGGGTTGCATCTCGTGCCAATCTTTGTAGGTTACAACCATCTTTTGAACGATCTTCTTGATGTTCTTATTAGCCGCTTCTACCGCCCCGTTCATCTTGGGTCGGTAGGGAGATGAGTTATGGTGTTCGATCTTGAACTCTACACACAACTCTTTCATCATCTTATTGTTCAAGTTAGATCCATTGTTAGTAATGATCTGGCTTGGAACACCATAACGGCAGATGATATTGTTTTTGATAAATCAGACCACCACTTGTCGGGTTACATTAGCGTATGATGCTGCTTCGACCCACTTGGTGAAATAGTCAATGGCTACCAGGATGAACCGATGTCCGTTTGAAGCCTTGGGCTCAATCATGCCAATCATGTCGATTCCCCATATGGAGAAAGGCCATGGGGAAGAAAGAACTTTGAGATGTGATGGCGGTACATGAATTTTGTCGGAGTATATCTGACACTTGTGAAACCTCCTCATGTACTTGTAGCAGTCAGATTCCATTGTCAACCAATAGTACCCAGCTCTTAAAATTTTTCTCGCCATTGTGTGTCCGTTGGCATGAGTGCCAAAGGATCCTTCATGAATTTCTTTCATAAGCATGTCTGCTTCTGGTCTGTCGACGCATCGGAGCAAGACCATGTCAAAATTTCTCTTATAGAGAGTGTCACTGCTCAGGAAGAAGTTTCCAGCCAATCTTCTGAGGGTTTTTCTGTCCTTCCTTAGTGCCCCTGGTGGGTAATCTTGTTTCTGAATGAAGCATTTGATATCGTGATACCAAGGTTCGTCGTTTAGGTCTGCTTCAATCGTGAAGATGTAAGCGGGCCTTTCGAGGCGCATTATGTCGATCTTAGGTAAGTCGTTCCATTGACCTACACTAATCATGGAAGAGAGAGTGGCTAATGCATCAGCCATGTGATTCTCCTCACGAGGGATATGATGAAACTCGACTCTGTTAAAGAAAGGTAACAATCTTCTTGCGTAGTCTTTGTAAGGAATCAATCATGATTGGTACGTGTTCCAATCTCCTTTTATCTGATTGATAACCAGAGCTGAGTCGCCATATGCGTCCAAGTTTTTGATCCTTAAATCAATTGCTTCCTCGAGACCCATAATACAAGCTTCGTATTCGGCCTCGTTGTTCTTACATTTGAACGTAAGTCTGGCAATGAAAGGAATGTGGGTACCCTGAGGGGTAACAATGATTGCCCCAATTCCGTTTCCGTAATGATTAACTGCTCCGTCAAAGATAAGTCCCCATTGGGAACCTGGTTCTAGCCCTTCACTGGGTAGCGGTTCATCGCAATCTTTCATTTTTAGATACATGACATCTTCGTCTAGGAAGTCAAACCCAATTGATTCCTGATCGTTAATCGGTTGATGAGCCAAATGATCGGCTAAAATACTTCTCTTAACGGCTTTCTGAGCAGGGTACTCTATGTCATATTCTGATAACAACATCTGCCAACGGGCGATTCTTCCCGTGAGAGCAGGTTTTTCGAAAACATACTTGATTGGATCCATTTCCGAGATTAACCAAGTAGTATGACAAATCATGTATTGGCGAAGACGTTTGGCTGTCCAAGCCAAAGCACAACAAGTTTTCTCAAGCATAGTGTACCGAGTTTCGCAATCAGTGAATTTCTTACTCAAATAGTAAATGGTAGACTCTTTCCGTTTGGTTTCGTCCTGTTGGCCAAGTACACATCCCATTGAGTCCTCTAGGACTGTGAGGTAAATGATCAGTGGTCTTCCTTCCACTGGAGGTGATAGAATCGGAGGATTCAACAGATATTCCTTAATACTGTTGAAGGCGGTTTGGCAGTCCTCTGACCAAACACAATCCTGGTTCTTTTTCAGTAATTTGAAAATCGGCGCACACGTGGCGGTCATAAGGAATATGAACCTGGAGATGTAGTTCAAACGTTCCAGGAATCCTCTGACTTATTTTTCAGTTTTCAGAGAAGGCATTTCTTGAATGGACTTGACCTTGTCAGGATCAACCTCAATTCCTTTCTGGCTGACGATGAACCCTAAGAGTTTCCCTGAACGGACACCGAAGGTGCACTTGTTGGGATTCAAGTGGAGCTTGAACTTTCTTAAACGTTCGAACAATTTTGACAGATGTTCAACGTGCTCACTCTCTATTTTTAATTTTGCAATCATATCATCGACATATACCTCAATTTCCTTATGTATCATGTCATGAAACAGAGTAGTCATGGCCCTTTGATAGGTTGCCCCGGTGTTCTTCAAACCGAACGGCATTACCTTGTAACAAAAGGTACCCCATGGGGTAATGAATGAAGTTTTCTCCATGTCTTTCGGCGCCATTTTGATCTGGTTATAGCCCGAGAATCCATCCATGAAGGAGAAAACTTTGAACTTTGTTGTGCTGTCTACCAGCATGTCAATGTGTGGTAAAGGAAAGTCGTCCTTTGGACTAGCCTTATTCAGATCCCTGTAATCAACACACATTCTGACTTTTCCGTCCTTTTTGGGAACGGGTACGATATTGGCTAACCATTGAGGATATTCAGACGTAGTGAGGAAACCCGCGTCAATCTGTTTCTGCACCTCCTCTTTGATTTTGATGGCCATGTTCGGATGAGTACGTCTCAACCTTTGCTTTACTGGCGGACATTCCGATCTCAATAGTAAGTGATGTTCCACGATGCTGGTATCTAAACCTGGCATATCCTGATAGGACCAAGCGAATACATCGGGGAATTCTTTGAGAAGCTTTATCAAACTCTCTTTGGCAGTTGGACTGAGCAGTGCCCCAATCCTGATTTCTTTTCTCTCTTTTTCTGAACCCAAGTTTACCGTTTCCAACGGTTCTTTGTGAGGTTCAATGGACCTTTCCTCTTGTCTGAGTAGTCGGGAGATCTCTTCTGGAATTTCGTTGTCATTTTCTTCTTCAGCCTCGAATACCGGGAACTCAAAGTTAGGAGAAGGCATCGGATCGTATGTTTCAACGGGGTTTAAAACAAGCAATCTGCATGACGTGATGATTCGTGTTTAGAAGAGATAGAGAAAATGCAAGTGTGTGCAGTGTATTATTTTTTATTACTGCTTGTTTTTATTATTGATTGTTTTTTTAGGATTACCATTTTCTGAAAAAGCAAAAAGAGAAAACAGCAATTAATGCGAAAGTTACAGAACGACGTTATTTTATTAATGAACAAGTCGATTCTTGAAACTACAGCCCTATAAAACAAAACTTTGTCACTTTGGGCAAAGCGAAGAGGGAAATTTACAGAAAGCGAGCCTTATCAAAACATCTGTTTCACCTGGGCAGGGTGAAAGGTTAAAGGACGACAATTACTTTGACTGGTGAACGGCCCTCGGAACCTCGACGGCAACCCATTGGCGGCGAACTCCTCAGTGAATCACAAAGTCTGGCACCTTCCTTGATTTGTCTTCAGAAATGACGCTGATTTCTGGTGGAGCAGGATCATTAGAATCTGTCTCCCAGGCAGAATTGTCGTAGGAGAATTCCTCGGTTGCATTTTGCAAAGTATTTGTGCTCTCAGCTGTATCTCCCCATCCAGTAGGTTGGATATCTTCGAGCCTGATACGAGAGCTTTCGGGAGCGGTGTACTTGACCATATAGTCGTATATTCCACTCAGTTATCCCAAGGTGTCCCACACTTCTCTGGAACTGGAGGAGTCATCTCTCTCGATGACGTTAACCTCAGAAAAAGCATAGTTGATGAATTCAAGTCCTGCAAACGTTGCAAATTCATCTTCATGTTGAGTAGTGTCTGAATGACCTGTGTGTTAATCCCATGACATGGTGGGGACACAGGTATTCTGTTCAATGATGGTCAACTGATTTTCATTATTCGGCTGACTCTCTTGCCCCAAGTTTCCTGGATAAGGTTGCCACATTGGCAGACCATCCATTGGGCCATGGTAATTATGGTCAAAGTTGTCTTTCATCAGAGTGTCTTCCACTAATGAATTTGGCGGAGCACGGCATCCTTCAGGATCACAATCTCCATAGATCATTTCGACGTCTGACCTTGGTATAAATCTCGGACTCTGTGTAGGAATGCAAAATGGTATAGGCACCTCTTCCTGAGACATATAACCGTCCTCGTTAAGATAGGACTTCCATTCTTCATCTGTGTCTGAGGGATCTTCCTCATTGATAGCATGTACTGCCTGGGACACTGGGTGAAGGAAACCTCCACTGTGGAAGAAGTTTCGAAGGGGATGAAGACTTTCATCATTGGCAGCTGTCTGGGTACAGGTTGCAGAAAAACCAAGACCTTTCTTTGTTGTATTGCCAGTAGGAATGACAAGCTGTCCCCATCCTGTTGTATCGGTACTCTCGACCGCTTTGATAGCATCGTTGTATGAGGAAATCGAGGTTCCTCCTTTGAACTGATTGTTCTTGCTCACCGACAGTGCTTGGAACTAAGTTCCAATGACCTCCTCGGGTTCTATACCAGTAGATGATGACAAGTTACTTACAAGCAAGGCTTGTTCCCCACAAACTGTGACAAGTTGATCGTTCTTGACGAACTTTAGCTTTTGGTGGAGGGTCGAAGTGACCGCTCCAGCCTGATGTATCCAAGGTCTTCCTAATAAACAACTGTACGTTGCCCGGATGTCCATGACCTGGAAAGTGACTTAGAAAGTATAAGGACCAATAGTTATGGGAAGATCAACTTCGCCGATAACTGTTTTTCTGGATCCGTCGAACGCTTTGACGACGACCTCGCTGATTCTCATCGGAGGGCCTTTAAATGATAATTACATCAAAGTGGACTTCGGCATAACATTCAGGGTTGACCCTGTGTCTACCAGTACGCTGGCTAAAGCATCGTCCTGGCAGTTAACTGTGATATTGAGCGCCATGTTATGACGGCGACCCTCTTCGGGTAATTCCTCATCACTAAATCCCAAATTATTGCAGGAAGTGATGTTAGAGACAATGCTATCAAACTGTCTGATTGTTACATCCTATTCCATAAAGGCTTGCTCCAAGACTTTCTGTAGAGCCTCCTTATGCGCTTCTGAACTGAGTAACAGCGATAATACCGAGATCTTTGAAGGAGTCTGTAACAGTTGATCAACAATGTTGTATTCACTCCTTTGGATAAGCTTCAGCATCTCATCATCATTTTTCGAAAGGTCTGGATTACTGGATTGACCGACTGGTAGATCAGGAGCTTCTGTCTGAAGTTCCTTTTCTTTGTTAGGTTCCCCAACCCCTCGGTTGAAGATTCTACCACTCCGTGTTACTCGACTGATGTCTGCAATATTCATAACGGAGGGTAATGGAATTTCCTTTCCATTTTCAATTGTCGTTGCACCGTATTTGTAAGTGATAGCCTTAGTTGATTCATACGGTAGTGGTCCTGGCAGATAGATGACTATGGGAACCTTCTGATTTTTCTGACCATCATAAGTGATCTCGATCCGTTCACGGTTGGGAACTTTAGATTCGTCAAGTAGAGGGATAATGGCAAAAACATCCCTGGTCCTATGATGACCAGAGATCATGACAACATCCTCAACTTGCTCGGCAAGGTAGTTCGGCGTCCAGTTGATGGGTCCAGAACCCGGATATGGGCGAATCTCTCCACGATCTACCTGACCCTGCAGAGTTGCTCTCACAAAGTAACACCCTTGGTTACTTTCCGAACAGACGCCGCAACGTTCATAGTTGTGTGGTGGCACCTGGCCACGCCCACTTTGAATACAATGTAACCTCACTAGGTTAGCTTCCACAGATCGAACATCCTGACTCTGACGCCGAGTGGGGTTTCTGTTATTGATACTAATCTGCTGAGTATCTTCATCCATATAAATTGGCATCCACCAGTGATTTAACAAGTGCTGAAGTGCCTCCTGGACAAGGGTACAACCTCGATCATTTTCGCAACCCGCTTTACAGCTTTGATAGTCATGTGATATTAAGAATCTGAGTCGGACCTGTTCAGCATGTAACTCTACCAGGTTGGTATTCATCACGTGAATATCAAAGATCTGAACCATATTGATCTGATAGGAATTCCTATCATGGTAGTCTTGGATCCATCCAAGATCCATCTGACGCTGGAGGGCCTCCTGTATGAAAGAGCATCCCTGTTTGTTTACCGAGCAAATCAGACAGGAACTATAATCGTGCCGCGATAGATTATGATACTGGCTTTGCCTTGAGTGCATCGCCACCAAGTTGACATTCATTGCACGGATATCGTGGTTCTGAATGACGTTAGAATTCGTGTAGACCATGTTAACTCCACGAACTCGATGCTCTTGGATCCATCTGAGATCCATCTATTTCTATAGAGCTGCTTGCACCACAGAACATCCTTGATTGTTTTTAGAGCAGACATCACACTGATGATAGTTATGAGGTGGCACATGGCCGTATCCACTCTGTCTACAATGTATCTTGACCAAATTGGTTTTCAACAAGAGTACATCGTGAATTTGATAGACATCGTTAGTCTCTCCTTCTATCAAATTGACCGCAGCCTTCTTGTGTTGAGGCAGCGGGTTCGTAAGAACATTAGGATTTATATCCTTGAAGGATAAGACCCCGCTCCTAACAAGTTTTTGCACGTCAGACTTGAAATTGAGACAAGTCTCTATGTTATGCCCTGGACCTCCTTGATGATAAGGGCAAGTTTGATCCACCTTAAACCAAAAAGGTGGATTTTCCGGTACTGTAAGAGGAGATTTAGTCCGAATGTGCCCCTTGGCTAGCAGTAATGGAAACAGCTCTGCGTACGACACGGGTATAGGATCAAATCCTGGTGGCCGTGTTGTACGGTTGTTGTTATATGGAGGACGAGCCTGCTGAAGAGGTTGTTGTGTCCTTTGCTGATCAGGTAGGTTCTGCGCAACCTGAGGTTGATACGTAGGAATAGGCACAGGGCTGATAGCAGAAGTTACAGCTGCTACCGGCTGATAACGTCGCCTTTGCTTTCCGAGAGAGATATTCCCAATATCCTGCTCTTTTTTCTTAGGGAGAGCACTACCGTATTTTTTAGTACCGCTTGTCGATCCAGTGTTTTTTACCAAACGTCCTTCTCGGACGGCTTCCTCAAGACGTACGCCCATGCCAACCATTTCGGTGAAATAACTGGGCGCACTGGCAACCATTCGGTCATAGTAAAATGAGCTTAAGGTCTTTAAGAAGATCTTTGTCATCTCTTTTTCCTCAAAAGATGGACAAATTTGAGCGGCAATCTCACGCCACCTTTGAGCATACTCCTTAAAGGTTTCCTTGTCCTTTTGCGACATTGATCTAAGTTGATCTCTGTCGGGTGCCATGTCCAAATTGTATTTGTATTGTTGAACGAAGGCAGTACCAAGATCTCTGAAAGTGCTGATCGTAGCACGGTTTAAACCCATGTACCATTTAAGCGCGGCACCGGTTAAACTATCCTGAAAGTAGTGAATCAGTAGGTCCTGATTTTCCGTCTGAGCTGACATCCGCCGAGCGTACATCACCAGATGGCTTTGAGGGCAAGAGTTACCCTTGTACTTTTCAAAGCCGGGCACTTGAAATTTATGCGGGACTTTCACATTGGGGACCAAGCAGAGATCTGCGGCGTCCTTTCCAAATAGGTCCTGACCGCGAATGGCTTGCAGTTCCTTCTGCATTTCCAAGAACTGCTCCTGGAATTCCTCCATTCTATCAAACATAGTTTCCTTCTTACCAGAAGGTGTCTGTGGAATCTGTCCTTCAGGGACAGTGTGCACCACAGGGGGTAGTACCGTGACTACGGTAGCGAATCTTAGCGTTTCCCGAAGATTGTAACCTTCAGGAGTCTTCAGCATGCCTCTAGCATCTTTGCTTTCCCGAAATTTGTAACCTTCAGGCCCAGCGGCTTCTGTTGTGATTCCCTGATCTTCAGTGATCGGCGGAACATATCCTTCCGGGATATAGTTAACAGGCATGCCCCAAGGACGATCTTTCGGTATTTGATACCTAGGATCATACTTCTCCACTATGGGCGTTGAGGTGATCTCTGAGATCACAGTTCTTTGTAGCTGAGCTTCTGCCATGGCTTGCATGTCGTTACGAAGCTTCCTCATATCCTCTCTCAGAGCGTCGATCTCTTCTTTCAACTCTCTGTTTTCTTCCTCAAGATCATCCATCTTTTTCTGACGATTGGCCCGAGTATTATACGAATGAGACCGTTTGACTCTAGAACCGAGACACAAATGTGAGATTCGTAGGTAAGAAGAATTCGCGATGTGAGAATGATGAATGCAATGATTATATTAATTATTTTTTGGTTTAATCAAAATAAACTTCGACAATTAGATTGCAAATATCAAACGGTGGGGAAACCCCTTTTTATTGAATTCAAAGGATTACAGAATTGGAAATACAGTAGATTACAAGGTGCAGAAATAGAAACCTAAACTAATGGGTCCCGAGTCCTCTCTAAAGAGAAATCGAGTGCTGATTCTGGTATCTTCCTTTTCTTTGACCGGGGCTCTTGGGCCGTTGTCGGGTTGTCATTCCTTTGCCAAGTGAAAGGAGCGAGCAAATTCCTTTGGTTATCCTGATTATCCATAACATGTTGCTCCAAAATTTCAATCAGAGCATCTTTCTCTTTCAGTAATTGCTGTATTTTGATGCACTCTACATCGAGGGTGCGGTACTTGTTCTTCCAAGACCTTCTCTCCTTTTGAACTTTGTTGAGAGTAACCTGAAGCTTTTCAGTTTCCGTCATGAAGTACATGACAGATTCCCTCGGCGGAAGAATTTCGTAACGAGGATAAGGCATTTTTAGCTTGAGAGCTCTAGTTTGTACCCAGTGGAGATAAGGCTCCACCGAGATACAGTCCGGTTTTCCTAGAGACTCTCGTCCTTTCTTATGAACATGCTTCCAAGCGCGCACTATTTCCATCTTTAGTGCTCTGTCGTTTTCTCCTTCCTTGAAGAAAAGACCTTCCAGATGAACACCCCGTGGGACGTGTCTCATCCGGTATCCAAATTGACGATGAACGAGAACTGAATGGTAGTTGATTCCTCCCTTAGTTCCTATGAGGGGTACGTTGGGGAAGTTTCCACAATGATCAATGATTCTGATTCCCTCAAAGATCCTATTACACCAATCTATATCAGAGTTGGTAAGAGACATGATCTTCTGCGACCAACGTAAGGCACTCTTGCAATCCCAAAAAGTAGCAGACTTGGGCAAGTGAGAGATAAACCATTTGTAAAGCAGAGGTACACAGCATGTGATCTCCCCTCCGCTGTACAAATTTCCCAAGTGTACAGAATGATATGCATCTGCGAGCAAAGTCGGCACAGGGTTTCCAATGAGAAAAACCTTAATGGAGTTAATATCGATGAAGTTATTGATGTTGGGAAACAAAAATAACCCGTAGGTGAGCAAGACAAAGATGCTTTCAAAAGCAGTAATGTTTCCTATACTGGCAAAATACAGGGCCTTCTTTGTCAAAAACTGGGCTGGCAAACCTTAGATGCCACCCTTAGCGGTCATGTGAGTCCTGACCTCAAACTCGTCCAAATGCATTGCTCTTGCAATGGTCTGATTCTTTGGAATTTCTTCCAGTCCAGAAAATGGAGCTCGATCTGTAATGTGTAGATCAATCAGGTGAGAATACTCCTCCAGCGTTGGTGCTAACTGGTAATCCGAGAATGTGAAACAATGATAAACCGGATCGTAAAACTGAATGAGCGCATCCATGATTCCCTCAATCACATGGACTCTTAACAGTGGTAGCAGACCTCCGTGCTTGGCTCTGAAAGCCTCAGGGTTAGTGATCATCCTTGCTAACCTTCTCAAATCCTATAGTTTTGGAACCTTGAAGGTATACGTATGAGTTCTCCTTCTACCGAAATCCATTAGCACAATCCTTTTCTCTGATATTTGCAATCACAGTCTTAGTTTAATTTGAAAAACAGAGAGACTAGAAGAGAAGAATTTTTTGAATGTTTTAATGTTTTTTAAATGAATGCATGAATACAGCACATAAAAACATAGAAAAAACATGGGGTCAAAGGGTCGTTGTCATGAAGTCAAGGCTCTACCCATCCCCAAAGGTTTATACTAAGGTGATTTTTGTACCTGTACTCATTATCATCAGCTCCTCCCAGGAAAGCAAAACAACAAGCGGATCGCCAGCGAGTTGTAGAGCAATCATATAGTAAGTGCCATTCACCGAGAATAAATCACCAGCCTCAAATGAGGGTAGTATCGCGTAACAACTATTCCCGATAGTTTCTGCACTACGAAAGGGTTTGGCTCCTCAGCTTCTCAGACTTAATAATCGGCCCATTGTCTAGGTGAGAGAATGGGTTGCATTGGTCAGCCTCCACTGAGGTTGATGGTCGACCTCGTCGCCATCACTTATCTTAAGTGTATACTCAATCTTTCCACATGCGGCATCACACGCATTCCCATTAGCAGAAAAATAAACACGTATAGCAATTAGGAAAAGCAGTATATATATTTGTCCTAATCATCCTAGACCTTTAAAGCTATGAATCCTAAGTTCCTGACAGAAATTGGGTTCCCCGGCGGAAGCCCGAATCTGCGGTATTCACACAAGAGGTGAAAAGGAAGAAGAAAAATAGAGACGGGCCCCACGGTGGGCGCCATTTTTCTGTAGCGAACGATTTTGGACGCGGTTCTTAAACGTTGGTCGCTCTCTAGGGTTGAGTTTACTACAGGTCGATTCATTTTTTATCCTATTAAAGCTGATGAAGGAAGGGAAATAGATGTCTCCAATTAACCCTGCTTTACATACTGAGCTTAAACAGTGGTCTGTTAGGTTACAAATGCTATCAATGTGGGGGGCCTTTGTATTGGTTATTTGTATTTTCGCCAATACGGTTTTCTCTCTTTCTTGGATTTTCTGGCGGGGAACGAGGATTAGGATGTTAGGACTGATGCTTTTGATAGATACATGAGAGTATGGGATTTTGGGTTTTTGTTTAGTGTGCTTGCTAAGATTTTTCTTTCAATCTTATGCCTACGTATTCCCGTTTACCGAAACAGGGAAATCAGAGCATTCGTAGTTCCTCCTATTCTATGGGAGGAAATGGTTGTTTTTGGTGTCTTGTTCAAAGCCCAAGACGTGAAGCAAAAGGTAGTTTGTATCTTATTCAAAGCCCAAGATGTGAAGCTAAAGGTGTTGACTTTAGAGAGAATTTGTCATCTCTAAAGAGGGGGTTGTATGTCACAACTGTTGGGTGACTGACTGTAAAGGAGGATTACTTTAACCGGGATGTGTGAATCCGGCAATGCCATAATTTCCTTTATAGGGGATTTTAACCTGAAGGAGAAGACTTTAACTCAGTGTAGAGCAATGCCATCTTTTCTTAGGAATTTCTCATGCTAAAAGAGGGACAGTGGCATGGATGTAGATGATCCAGAGGCTTGCCGCTTACAGAGATTAGATGAAAGGTAAGGAGTTGTTGATGTTTGTATACTGTGAATGAGGCACAACTTTGATGTTAAAAGGTGGATCAGATCAACCAGTGGTTTTCTTATACAAAGCCTAAGAGGAGGCTATTATGTGTCTTGTACAAAGCCCGAGAGAGAGGCTAAAAGGTTTTGACTCAACGAGGGAATCTTTTGGTATCTCGTATAAAGCCCGAGATGAAGGCTAATTGACTCAACAAGAGAGTTTTTTTTTGTATCTCTTACGAAGCCCGAGATGGAGGTTGTTGTTTGTTTGGCTCAATAAGAACCTTTTTGTATCTCGTATAAAGCCCGAGATAGAGGCGAAAGGGGTAATTGACTCAACGAGGGAGTCTCTTATGTGTCTCGTACAAAGCCCGAGAGAGAGAGGCTAAATGTTGTTTCAGTTAAGTGACAGGTCCAGTATACCGATTTTAAAGAGAAAATCAGTTCTTATATGAGCAACACTGTACTCATGGATTTGATTCAAGGATCCGGGTTATTCCTATTCTTTAAGGAAGCGGGAAATCTGAAGGGTATTGAGACTGTCTGAGTCTACGGGTTTTCTTCCTATTTTTGAAGGATGATTGAGAATGTCTTTGAGACTCAAGGAGATTAGACTGTCCAAGTCTAGAGTTTCATCTTTTGTACTATGCTTTGAGAAACAATAGTAGACTCTTTGAAAGGGTTGTTCTATGTAGATGACTAAGTTCTGTTCCTATACCTCTAGGAGGCCGTCGGGACAATTTGTACGAAGCCCAAGAAGAGGCTGGAAGCTTTTAAGAAGCCGAAAGGTCCTTGTACGAAGCCCAAGAGGAGGCTATCATTCCCGGAGGAAGAAATCATTATACGAAGCCTAAGAGGAGGCTGTGAATACTTCTAAGAAGCCGGCGGGTCCTTGTACAATGCCCAAGAGGAGGCGGGGTTGCTTTTAGGAAGCCTGTGGGTCCTTGTACGATGCCCAAGAGGAGGCCGATTGCTTTTAAGAAGCCGATGGGTCCCCAAACCCCGAGAAATTCAAGGCAAGCTATCCACAAGGAATAGATCAAGTCAGGAAAGTTCGAGAATTTGGAAGAAACTCAAGAGATGCCATTCACGGAGAATAGATCAAGCCAGGAAAGTCCGAGAATTTGGAAGAAACTCAAGAGATGCCATTCATGGAGAAAAGATCACCTCTGGGGAGTAGAGTTTCTTGATAAGTTCTATGAGTGACAGTCTATGAAAGGGTTCACAGAGAATGCTGCCTTTCATATCTCCATATTGTTTAACCCCAAGAGGAGGGAAGACTATGTCTGGTAATCCTATGGGGATCTAGTTTAGACTATTTCTAAGAGTGATCAACGGGCTTAATGCTAGACGTAGTTGCCGGGGAAACTCTAAATATCTATACTATTATTACACAGTTGATATGAGTTTATGAAAGAAGACTTACAGTAAAACAGCCCCATAATACAGTTATATGTATATGAAAGCAGTAAATGAAAGCAATAACCACTTACTCGGTTGTAGAGCTTCCATGCTGTTTGGTTAGTTGTTCAACAAGGAAAGATTGAAAACAACAATATATTCAAAATCAAAGGAGAAAGTGCTTTGAAAAGGAGAGATTTGGGGCTTACAGCTCAAGGAGAGGCCCAGGGTTTTATCAGTGAGCGCACTGTTTGAATTTGTACAGAGGGACTTATACAAGTGACTGAGGCCCAAAAATGTTTAAAGAAAAAGAGATGGGTCTTACTACTCGAGGGTAGGCCCAGGTGATTTTTCCGTTTGAAATGGCGATCGCGCCGAGGTTTTCTTTTAACGCAGAGGGGCTTATACAATATCTGAGGCCCATAAATGGTTTTGGTTAAAAAGGGATTGGGTCTTACACTCTAATAGAGGCCCAAGTGAGTTTTAAGAAAAGAAATGGGTCTTACTACTCGAGGGTAGGCCCAGGGTTATTTTGAAAAGGCGACGATCGTGTCGTTTATTTGAAAATATACAGAGGGACTTATACAACGAATGAGGCCTAACATGTTTTCTGTACAAGGGTGTTGGGTCTTACACTCTAATAGAGGCCCAAAAAAGCTTAAAGAAAAAGAGATGGGTCTTACTACTCGAGGGTAGGCCCAGAAGGTTATTTTTTCAAAAGGCGACGATCGCGTCGTTTGTTTTTTACGGTATCGGGACTTATACAATACACTGAGGCCCAAAAAATGGTTTGGTCAAAAAAGGATTAGGTCTTACACTCTATTAGAGGCCCAAGTGTACTTGAAAATCGATTTTGAAAGTTGAATTAATCAAAAACCCTAATTTTAATCTTTAAAAGTAAATACTTAAAGAAAATCAAACAAAATACAAAATAAATTTGAATAATCCATTTATGATTTTGTTTAAGGTTTGAAAAAAATGAGGGATAATCACAAGGAATATTTAAACTCATTAGGTTTTGATTTTCAAAGTAAATATTCACTTTTAGAATGTTTAAAAACAATTAAAAATGAATTTATTCACAAAATACTAATTATATTAAATAAATAATATAAATCTAATTTTTTGGTGGAATAAAATATTTCAACATTTTTGTGAATTATTGCAAAAAGAACCAATCAAAAATGATAAAAATTGAAGGAGTTATTAATTTTTCAAATCATTAAAAATAATAATATGAAAAAAAATAAAATAAACAAGTGATAAAAAGAAGTCTGGGGCGAGGGGGATTCGAACCCCAGACCTCTCGCTTGCCAATACACACAAAACCAGTTGATGAACCGCTGGGTTGCAATACCAATTCAAATATAACATGGCAAGTGAAAAATATATATCAAACTTAGTTGGAAAACCTGAAGAATGGCGCCATGGCCATCTTCTTCCTCGAGCTCGTGCATGAAGCACCATATCTCACTCATCTCTCAACCATTGGACATCATTCAAACACCAAACTCATGCGTTTTTTCACAAGGAAGAAGATGACAATACCCAATTTTATTCATTTTCAGTGTATAACAAATTATATCATTGTGGCCGTATGAACCCTAATTTTGTAAAAGCAATCGAGTAGGCATGATTATGAGTGCAATGATCAAATTTTCTGAGGGAAAACAATCAGCATATGATGGCAAGCAATTGGCAAAAGTATCATGCGAGGAAATATGCATGGATCATGGAGTTTGAGTTTTGAGGCTTACCTTGATGCAAGCTGAAATAGAACTCTGCACAAACTTTGTTCCAGTTGTGAATTAGTGATCCCTACAGCTTCAATGGATGTTATGGAGTATGTTACAAGCTCTGGAACACTTTGAAACTCTTTGAATCAAGCTGGAGACCTCCACCTGCATAATTGAGGCATAATGGCTTGGTTGAAGGGTGATTTTGAGCCTGAGGTGTTACAGTCAGTGTTTAAGTGTTTGGACACCTCAAATACATCATATGTGATGTGTTTGAGCAATTGGAATTGATTTCCTAAGGCTGCAACTCAAAACCCGATAGTGGTTACTCAATAAGCCAAAAAACTTGAGGTTTAAGGAAGAATGAGAGAAAGCAGTGTTGTAACTGGCTTTGGTGTGAGTTGAATGATCCATTGGGACCTCTATTTATAGGTGATCAACTTTTGTTTTGGAGCAATAGTGAATGGCTGCTGGATCAGATCACATTTGCATGGATTGGCTTGGAGGATTTCTTCTCAAGCAAGGCAAGCTAGCCATTCCCAAGAGCAGGGCTATGCCTTGACCAAAATCACATTCCTAAGATGTTTTTATTGTTGTTTAATTAGATAATTTGACTGAGTAGGGTAGCTACCTTGACAATGCACTATTCCACATTAATGCACTTTGAATTCAAGGCAAAATGTGCCAAAGTGGATGAATTTCAAGTTGGAAGATTCCTTGGCTTTTTGACTCAGATTTATCAGTTGGATTAGATGCAATGTGATTGGTTTGAATACATGTGGCATGCTGATCCTCAGTTTTTGGTTCAAAATCGTGTGTGGCAAGCAAACATGCAAACTGATTTTTTCAAAACAGCTTGCAGCAGCATGACTTTGGGCATGGATTTCTCTTGGCTCAAGTTGAATCAATTCATGCTGTTAGGCTCTTTGAATTCTTGGCAACATATGCAACAACATTGATATTTAACTTTGGATTTGATTCAGCTTGCATCTATGTGAAAAGATCTCACAAGTTTTGGTGTTTCAACAAAATCTGTCTTGGACAAAAAAATTTCTAAGTGTTGGAAAATGGTGTACTTTCATATTTTCAGCCATTTTGGCTCACTCATAGCTCAAAATCCACAATGAATTGGAGTTAGGTCTAGTTGAAGTTTTTGTAGAGGGAAATGAGATCTACAAATCAAGCTTTGGATGGGAAAAAATGGCCTTGTGGTTTAGGAGTTATGACCCTCCAAAGTTGGTACCCTAGCCACTTTATTTTTAACTTAGAAAATTTTCTAAGTTTTTATGGTTACCCCTTTTACAAGTTATCCAACTTTTCTTGATTTTTCTTGATGAATGATGATTCAAATCATACATTAACATCATTTTAGGATTAAAAATCCATTTTGGTGAAAAATCTCAAAAAGTCAAAGTTGACTTTTGTGCACAGTTGACTTTTTATCAGATGAATTCCAAACTGTGCAATTCTTCAGGAAATCATGTCCTTGACCTAAATAAAACTTGATGGACATGTTCCATGGGTGTCATAGGGTATATTGATGCATGTCCTAGGGTTTGGGAGTATGTCCTGGTCAAAAGTCAAAGTTACAGTTGACTTTCCTCTTAAAACCCTAATTGTGGTGCAGATGAAATTGAGACTTGTTGCTCAAGCTTCTTGGATTAATCCATTATTCCAAATGGATCAATATAGTTCATTAGAGACCCTCAAACCCTCTCTTGAGGTCTTGGCTTATGATTTGCACCAAAAGTCAACTTAGGGGTGAATTAGGTCAAGAAACCCTAATTCCTGATTTTTTATGAATGCATCCCCTGAGGCAAAATTGACTTGATGATTGGGTCCATGAGGTTCCATGGAGTATATTAGGTTAGGTATTGGATCATTGGCTTGTGCCCGGATGAAAAATTTCCATCTGGAGGCCCTGGTCGACCAAAACCCTAATTTGGTGACACTGTCGATCTTGAGACTTAATCCACCTAGAAGGGAGCAGCCTTGTGCTTAATCCTTGAAGTGTGAGTCCTTTTGATCCATTGTGGATGTTTGAGAGGTTAGACAAGTTGAAAATCATGTCATTCCTTGATTGACCCTTTGTCTAAGCACTCAGAGAGGGCTTGAAACCCTAATTTTGATTGTGGTGAATGCTCACCCATCTTTGGGGAGACTGATGAAGTATGATGGTTCCTCCATATTGTGATGATGATTTGCACAATGATGGGACATCTTAGTGGTCAAAATTTGGGGTATGACAGGGTGGGCATGTGCTCGAAATTGGTCGTGCTAAGAGGCCTTTGTTGGGCCATCCCAGAACGTGTGGGTTGGGCCTGCTCGATTGAGGAGCGGACCCCCGGCCCAGTCCAGAACAATAATAATAAAATTTAATTTTAAATTATTATGTGTATTTTGAATAAAAATAATTATTTCCCTTTTAAAAAAACATAACATAAAACAACAATTCAAATTAAAATCTATCTATATAGGGATGGCAAACGGGCATGCCCGCCCCGTTTAGGCCCTCCCCGCAAATGCCCGCAAAAAAATGGGGCCGGGCGGGGCGGTCATAGTTGAGGATGCGGGCCTAAAACCTAGACTCACCTCGCAAAAAAGTGAGGGCGGGGCGGCGAAAGCCCGCGGGCACTACATCTTTTAAGCCTAAAAATACAAAATTTTATGTAAATGATCGTGCCCGCAAAAGTCTGCGAAGAAAATGGGGCGGGGCGGGGCGGACACATTAGAGGGTGAGGGTCTAATTCCTTGCCCCACCCCGCACTAAAGTGCGGATAAAACGGGCATGCCCAACGGGCTGGGCCCGTTTTGCCACCCCTGATAGTAATACAAAACAAACAGATCAAAATAACAATTAAATCAAAATCTATGATAATTCCTAAGTATTTTATTTTTCTCACTAACAACTACAAAAGTTCATTATTTTTTTTATCTAATAAATTTCGAAGAACAATCATTAAAATCATATAATACAAAATTAATTTATACATTTAATGATATTAATTTTCAAGAAAAAAAGAATGATATGTAATAAGAGGTGTTAGAATTAACAATTACTATCTTAATTAAATTAGAGTTAAATTCATTATTACAGATAAATTTATCATAAAAGATCAGACAATAATTGCATCATGTTTTTTTTGTTGCAATAATTTCAAAAGACAAACGAATTTAAATTCTTTAAATTCAAATCCGTATTCATACTAATATCAAAATTAAATTCAAAATATTTAAATTATATCAACAATTACAAAAAAATATTAAAATTTGAAAGGATGTTGCTTTGTATATTCACGAGTCTAATCATCACAAATAAAAATCATATACATATAAATCATAAATGTTCCTCCGTAATAATTTTTTATCGTGAATTAAAAGGATTTTCCTTTTCTTTTATACCTTTATATTACACTACAATCATTTTCCTATATAATTAAAATCACTTATTTCAACAATAAATATGTTATTTCCATCAAATTAAATATACAGTAATTTGTAAGATAGGTATTTTTTTTCTTTCTAACAAACATTCATTCATTATTTATTATTAAAAATTATTTTAAGAAATAAATTATACAGTTACTATTAAACCAATTAATTATATTTCATTAAGAATGAACAACGTCATCAAAACACATATTCATACACATCCATGATTATGCAATTAATTTTTCTCAAATAAATATAGACCAGATACATTAATTATTTAATGAATATAAAAAGGTGAAATGTTCCTTATAAAAAGGATCGGAGATAGTATATAGTTATTAGAACATATTTATACACAAAATTTAAGGAAATCACCTCAAATATCCAACAAAATGATATAAACCACAAAATTTATTACATTCACAAATCAAAAGCATACGTCATACAAAATCGTCCCGCCCCAAAAATAATTTGTTTGTCCGAGAATCATTGCTCTGATACCATATTGTAACGCCCCGGATTTTAGATCCAAGACATTAGTTAAAAATTTGGATTTAAATTAAAAATCAAATTAAAACCCGATTTTATTCCCACGAGCGCATCTAACATCATATTACTCCAAATGATGGTCAATTCATATCTTCAATTCAAGGTACTTAAAATGTTGGTTGTAAGGGGTCAACTTCCATAATCCACAACCATATAAAACAAAACTAAATAAAGAAGTCAAAATCAAAAAAATACAAGTATAATGTTCTTTTGCCAAAATGCATAGAAATTATATCACAAAACTTTAATTTTTAGAGGATAACAGTATTAAGATAAAGGTCTGAAAATATATTCACACAATTCAAAATAACAGATTATTATTCTTTTAACAAAATATATCATGACATAAATAGATTGATTTTTTTTTTATTATTAAGTTTACGTCTTTGCAAAAGAATATATTATAACATCGATAAAATTATATTCATAACATAAAAATATAAAGATTTATCATTCAATTAGCAAAATAAATCATAACACAATTTATATAAATATATTCACAACACTTTTCCAACAACTTAAAATCAAAATACCATGAAATAAGAATGCAAATATGCATGCTCTTAATACTATATGATCCGGATTAATTAGCCCGCCACTAAGGCACCACATAGAATTCATCCCATACCAACGGGGAAAATAACCCGCCACTAAGGCACCACACAGAATTCATCTCATACCAATGGGAAAAATAACCCGCCACTAAGGCACCACATAGAAATGCAATTGTCATGTCATGATGATGAAAAATGCAAACACGCTGTATCGCCCCAGTTTTTGTTAGATTTATTTAATCGAGTCAATTTAATTATTTTCGTTTTTATATTATTTTATTTTTGACTTTTATTTGGCAATATATTATTTTTCATCGTTATTATGTTTTATCGCGTTTTGAGAGCGTTTGCGAGATATTTGAGTGTAGGGGTATTTTGGTCTTTTGGCTTGGTTAGATATTATGTTTTTCATAAAAATAGAAATAGAGAGAAAAATAGAGAGAAAGAAAAATAGAAGAAGGAAAAGAGAAAGAAAAGAAGAAAAGGGGAAAAACTTGGAGAGTAAGGAAACGATCCAACCGACTTTTGAAAACACGATTAATCGGGTAAGGGTGTGAAACTCGATTATCCTATACTTGTGTATGATTATGTATGCATGTATTTGTGTGATATTTGGTTGAAATTGGATATAGAACCAAAACCATTAATATGTTGAGATTGTTAGAATTTGATTCAAATTGTGTCTGAAATCATGTTTTAATGTTCCTAATTGCTGAGACATGTTAGATAGATGTTGTTGTGCAATCTATTGGTAATTTACTAGTGTTTAGGTGAGATTTGGAGATGATTTTGGTTGATTTTTGTAGCAAAAATTCTGCAGGAAAAATTTTGGGTTTCGCTGCCCATACGCGTATCAGGCTTGGCATTACGCGTATTGGTTTGGGCAATACGCGTATGGCAAGGGGGAAATGAGGGCAATACGCGTATGGGACACATTTTTCACGGCCTTCTGCTGATTTACGTAAGGGTACGCGTAGGTGGCATGGCATTACGCGTAACAAGTGAGGCATTACGCATATGGAGTTTTAGTGGAATTTTGGGGAGAAATCAGTCTCTGCCCATACGCGTAGCAGTTTGGGCAATACGCGTATGGATGGGCGAGCGAGTTAGGCATTACGCGTATGGCCTAAGGCAATACGCGAATGACCAGAGAGGGTGTAGAATGGTTCCCGATTTTGCGTCTGATGCCGTAACTTTTGATCCGTAACTCGGATCGAGGCGTTCTTGGTACCGTTAGAAAGCTATTGAAATGTTCTTTCTAATTAAAATGGTTTTGGTATTATTGGCCGATTTAATTATGTAGGGAATTTGGAAATGTGTCGTTTTGCCGACTTTTACCGTCTTAACTGTATGTGATTGTTGTGTTATCATGCAATATGCTTTATATGTATATCGTATGACTTGTGTGATATTATACGATGTGAATGCATGTGATGAAATGTTGTGATGATGGTTTGTGGCCTAAGGACAAGAAAATGCATTGTGTTGTGTTTGATTGTATATGCATGATTATGGATGTGTATATGTGTGCATTTGAATGTCATGAGTCATTGTATGCCAAGCATCATGATATGCATTCTTGTGATGTCGTGTGCCCTAGTGGGTGTGAGCGACGAAACGATTCTAGAGGGAATCTGCTATAACGGTCGTGAGCCTTATATTGAGAGGACCTAAAGCGACGTTATAGACGATCGTGAGCCTTATACAAAGAGGACCTAAAGCGATCGGATCGTGAGCCTTATACCGAGAGGACCTAAAGCGATCCATAAACGTCGTGAGCCTTATACCAAGAGGACCTAAAGCGACGGGGAACATCGTTTTCCCGACGGGGAGTTACACTAAGTAACAAGCGATGATTCCAATAGTTCCTGAGTGAACTAATGATGAGAATGATGGATGAATGGTACCGCATTTGCATAGAGTCGTTGTGTCAGTCTCTTTGCATTTGCATAAATCATGAATGGATTGATTTTGTGTGGAATTGTGAATGGAATTGATGAGTTGAGATATATATATATATATATATATATATATATATATATATATATATATATATATATATATATATATATATGTTGGTGATAATTGTATTGTGCATGATTGATATGCCTTTGTGATTGATGTATGAGATATGAATGGTGTTGTTTTGTACTTGAATTATGGTGTAAGTTGTGGTGAGAATGTTTGACATGTGCATTTTTGTGTTATTATATAATTATATGCAATTATATTATGATTGTGTTTCTCACCCTTCTGCTGTGGTTTGTTGCTCTATGAGGCAATTGCAGATTAGTAGTCTTGGAGGCTTTTGTGAAGATTAGTTCTCCATCCGTTTGTCTGTTTGTCTGCTCTGATACGTAACACGGGAGTCGGGGAACGCTTTTGTTATATATGTATACATTTGTTGGATCTATGTTGTATTACCTTTGTATGAATATTTTGATGTTATAAAATAATTTATTTTGTAAAACAAGTCAGTTATGGATCTTTCCGCTTTATTCCATAATTGAACTTTCCTTTTATATGGAAAAAGTTTCCCTTTTACGTTTATTCCATTTTGTGTTATGTATCAAATAATTGAGCTGGGATTGTGTTTTCTTCATTTAAAATGTGGCATCCTGGTTTCTGTCTAAGAATAATAAATTTTTATTTACTCTGATTTATTTATGTATTATTTATCTGTGATGGGAATTGGGGTGTTACAATAATGGTATCAGAGCAGGTCGGTCCGTCCGGCCAAGTTGTTGAATCAGTTGGTGTGACAGTTGAATATTGTCGATGTTATTTGTTCCTTAGTATGTGATATGTGTGTGAAACACTGTCAGTACTTTCTGGTTTTCTAATCCTTTGTCTGCAGGACTTAGAATGAGATAAGTAGGGGAAAAGCTGGTGCTTCTCCAAGTTGCTTCAGTTGTGGAGCGTTGGTTGCAAAATTGTAAGTGTTAGTTGGACAGTGTTGTTCCTGATTCCAGAGGGAATGTAGAGGTAAGGTTTATATTGACTAAGGATTTGTGCCTTAGGTAGTTTTGTGCACAAGAGGTAAGAAATGCTATTATAGTTTGGTAAAGACGGTTTATGCTCCATCATGATTGTCGGCTGTCTGTTGACAAATTGAGGAACTGATCACCCTTAATCTCTTGTTGATAGTAGACGAAATTATGTTGGATGGAATAGACGTGTCTTTTCGGCTTTGATAGTGTGTGTAATGAATTGTTTGGAATTTAAGAAAATGATTACGGATTGTTTTGATGAGTCGATGAAGATTCTTATATCGGAAGATGAGACGAATTAGAGGTTTTGGTATGTTGGTTCAGTTGGGAAGTCATTAAGAGAGAACGATTGGGTATCGGTAATGTTTGTTCTCAGAGAGTAGAGTGTGAACTCAAATTTGACGAAGGGGAAGATTTGAGGTTTGGATCTGCTAAGTAAGTAGAAGAACTTTTAGGAAGTGAAACTCGGATGTTTGTCAGGTTTGTGATGATAGTGTTCTGGAAATTGGCAGAAAGGCCACAGTGAAGGGCTGCCAGTTGTGCATGATTCCAGATGTGTTTTCGGATGGAATATTGGATGTTAGCATTAGAATTACTCAGATTGATAGAGCGGTCGGAAGATTTACTGGAAAAGGGATTTGTGATACCAAGTGTGTCGCCTAGGAGAGCTCCAGTGTTGTTAGTAACAAAAAGGATGGATGATTGAACGAAATAATAAGCATGATGTGTGTAAGGGTATTGAGACTATGGAAAGTAAAACTTAGAGTTTTGGTGAGTTCTGGAGTTTTTAAGGTTTTAGAGCATTAATGGAAATCTTGAGAAAACCCTAGGGGTGGATGTAATATTTGAGAATTCTTTTTGGTTGGTTATTGCTACATGTTGGGATTTATGGAATTTGGACTGTTAAGAGAAGAAATTGTGTATGGATTACTGACAGTTGAATAAGGTAATGATTGAGAACAAGTGTCCACTTACATGAATAGATGACTGAAATAGTTTGGTTGAGTTTGAGTGAATTTACAATTATTTGGAATGTTTGATAAGAGTGGTGAATTATGTGAGTTGAGGCTTTAATCGATTTAATGTGACTGGTTATGTTTGTTATCATCGGGATAGGCTGTTATTTACTCGGTTAAGCTTGTATGTGAGTAACCAGTTACCCAGTGAAAAGTTTTGCAAAAGCTTTAAGAATTTATATCTTTTGGAATTGGGTTGGGCATTACAACGTACAGTGATGTTATTTGGTGTTAGTAATGCGTCTGTAATGTTTATGGAGTAGATGAATCGTATCTCCCATATTTATTTGGATAAGTTCATATTGGCTTTGATTGAGGATATTCGGATTTGTTATAAACTCAGAGGAAGAACAGGTAGAGTGTTTGAGGTTTGAATTACAAGTGTTGAAAAGAGACGAAGTTTTATACTAAGTTATTCAAGTGAGATTTTGGGTTAAAAAAGGTTAGTTTTCTTGGATATGTTATTTCAGATGAGAGTATGGTTATGGATCCATCGGGAGTAGATGCAGTTCTACAATGAGAGACTCCGAAGTCGGTTAAGGAGATTAGAAATTTTTGGGCTTAGTTGGTTGTTACTGCAGACTATGGAAGACTTTGCTAAGTTCATACTTCTGGTATCTCAGTTGACTTGCAAAGGATGAGTCGTTTGTTTTGGATGTTCGTTGTGAGTGAGTTTTGGTGAGCTGAAGTAGAAGTTGTCTACGGCTCCAGTTTTGATACTGTGTGTTCATGATCAACCGTTTGTGAAGTATTGGGATGCGTCTTGATGAGTTTAGTCAGGGTGTTAATGCAGGAGGGTAAAGTCGTGGCTCATGTGTTATGACAATTGAGGATTTATAGAAGGATCTATACTATTCTGGATTTGGAATTGGTTGCGATTGTATTGTGTTGGAATATTTGGAGGTATTATCTTTATGGTCCTAGGTTCGAAGTGTTTAGTAATCACAAGAGTTTAGAGTACTTGTTTGGTCTGAAGGAATAGAGTATGAGACAACGGGGAGGTTTGGAATTCGTGAAGAATTATGAATTTGGCTTGGATTATCTTCGGGAAAAGTTAATGTCGTGCGTGATGAGTTAAGTCGAAAGTTGTTATACATGTCTGTTTTGATGGTCAGAGAATTAAAATTATTTGAGCAATTCCGAGACTTGTGTCTGATGTATGAGATAACACAGGAGAGTGTGAGGTTGGGAATATTAAAAGTGAACAGTGATTTTAGGTGAATATGAGGAAGAGTTAGACTTTGGACGTGGGATTGAGAGTTTTGATGGTTTCGAGTAATCAGAGTGCGCATCGGAAGTGTGATGTGGCATATTTCATATATGTGTGTGTGACTTGTAAGAGTCCATAGGTTGAACATTGGAAACATGTAGGAATGATGAGACCATTGGACGTTTCAGAATGGAAGTGTTAGGTGAAAGGTTTAAATATTATTCATGGGCTACTATGGGGATGGATGTTTTGGTTATATGTTCGATTGGGGAATCGTAGCATTGTTGCAATATTGTTGTGTGACAAGGATGTTGGTATTATGGTTATGTAGAGGTTGTTGAAACGATGTTGTGTCGTGGGACTTTATGTTCTTGTTTGTGTTGTTGCCTCGTTTCCATCGTGATGGTCCGAGTGCGAGTAGCTAATTCCTGTGTGTGTTCGTAGCTTGGGTATTCTTCGAGTCGTGAGTTAGTCGTTAAGTGCATTGTATGGGCTTTGCATCTTGTTGTTGTAGTTGTCGTCGTTGTCGTGTCGTTGTTGTAGTTGCTGTTAGCAAGGTGGTTTGTCAGTTTGTGTTATTCGTGGTGTGCCTTTGGTTGGCATGTTGGTTGGTTAGTCGGATGCGAGAGTCGTATCCGGAGTTGTTCGTATCAGTTATATTTTCGAGGACGAAAATTTCTAAGTGGGAGAGAGTTGTAACGCCCCAGTTTTTGTTAGATTTATTTAATCGAGTCGATTTAATTATTTTCAGGAATTTGGAAATGTGTCGTTTTGCCGACTTTTACCGTCTTAACTGTATGTGATTGTTGTGTTATCAAGCAATATGCTTTATATATATATATATATATATATATATATATATATCGTATGACTTGTGTGATGTTATACGATGTAAATGCATGTGATGAAATGTTGTGATGATGGTTTGTGGCCTAAGGGCAAGAAAATGCATTGTGTTGTGTTTGATTGTATATGCATGATTATGGATGTGTATATGTGTGCATTTGAATGTCATGAGTCATTGTATGCCAAGCATCATGATATGCATTCTTGTGATGTCGTGTGCCCTAATGGGTGTGAGCGACGAAACGATTCCAAAGGGAATCTGATATAACGGTCGTGAGCCTTATACTGAGAGGACCTAAAGCGACGTAATAGACGATCGTGAGCCTTATACAAAGAGGACCTAAAGCGATCGAATCGTGAGCCTTATACCGAGAGGACCTAAAGCGATCCATAAACATTGTGAGCCTTATACCAAGAGGACCTAAAGCGACGGGGAACATCGTTTTCCCGACGGGGAGTTACACTAAGTAACAAGCGATGATTCCAATAGTTCCTGAGTGAACTAATGATGAGAATGATGGATGGAGGGTACCGCATTTGCATAGAGTCGTTGTGTCGGTCTCTTTGCATTTGCATTAATCATGAATGGATTGATTTTGTGTGGAATTGTGAATGTAATTGATGAGTTGAGATATATATATATATGTTGGTGATAAATGTATTGTGCATGATTGATATACCTTTGTGATGGATGTATGAGATATGAATGGTGTTGTTTTGTACTTGAATTATGGTGTAAGTTGTGGTGAGAATGTTTGACATGTGCATTTTTGTGTTATTATATAATTGTGTGCAATTATATTATGATTGTGTTTCTCACCCTTCTGCTGTGGTTTGTTGCTCTATGAGGCAATTGCAGATTAGTAGTCTTGGAGGCTTTTATGAAGATTAGTTCTCCATCAGTTTGTCAGTTTGTCTGCTTTGATACGTAACACGGGAGTCGGGAAACGCTTTTGTTATATATGTATACATTTGTTGGATCTATGTTGTATTACCTTTGTATGAATATTTTGATGTTATAAAATAATTTATTTTGTAAAATAAGTCAGTTATGGATCTTTCCGCTTTATTCCATAATTGAACTTTCCTTTTATATGGAAAAAGTTTCCCTTTTACGTTTATTCCATTTTGTGTTATGTATCAAATAATTGAGCAGGGATTGTGTTTTCTTCATTTAAAATGTGGCATCCTGGTTTCTATCTAAGAATAATAAATTTTTATTTACTCTGATTTATTTATGTATTATTTATCTGCGATGGGAATTGGGGTGTTACACACGCCACTAAGGCAAATCCCGCCACACAGGCAATCACACAATCCAAAAATAATACATCATCATGCACATGACTAACATCACAAATTTAAATATACCAATCTTCCGCTTTAGAAAACACCATTTAGGCACACATCATTTAGACCAATAGACAATCACTTAGACAAATAAACAATGACAAAGTCCTTTATTCCAAACAATAATATTTCCTACGATAACACAACGTATTTTATATCAATATAACCCAAATGTATATTCATTCAAATCTATAATAACTTTATTTGTGACGACCACAAGAATATTAAAATACATATTATAATATTTAAATGGAATTATACATATTATTAATTTAATAATTAGAACTTTAACCAAATCACTATCACACCAACAAATAAAAATTAGTAATCATATACTTGGTATAAAATTTTATAAATTTATTCAGATAATAATATCCTACACAAATTTCTATTTTCAAATATTTGAATAGATACTAAATATATTACAAAAATCAACATCAAATGTTTATTGTACTCATTCTATCATAAAATAAATTAATATGAGAATATGAGAATGAATCTGTACCATTAAATTAAAATATATTTCTAAAATTGATTATTAATTTCTCTCTCTGCTTAAAGCGCCCGATTTCGGTGAAAGACATGATTTAACCTCAACCTTTCCTTTTAAATCTGATGGTTGTTATTCATTCTCACATTCTCATATAACTTACCCATGATCACTAGATATGCCATATATATATATATATATATATATATATATATATATATATATATATATATATATATATATATATATATATATTATGCATTCAAGTTTTAAAGCAGTCCTTGGAGAAACAGAGAAAGGAGCTCCATGACAGTAGAGTTGAGATCAATAATTTGAAAATGCATATTAAAGAATTCAATTTTGGAAATAATGTGGCTATTAATGATGTTAATAATGTTCTGCCCGATTCTTTAGATAAGTACAATGAAGAAATTACAAATGAAAATTGAACAGTTGAAGGAAAAACACAAAGGAACTCCAGAACATGGAAATTTTGGTAGTTCTTAAAATGAATTTATGCAGACAGAAGATAAAGTTATTGAGATGCACTAGAACCAATGTGCATCAAAGTTATTGGATGTTGTAATGATAGTTTAAGGTCGTAAGCTACTTACCAATAATATATTGGTTGATATCTTCTATTCTCTATTGAATTGAGGATATAGTCTGCCTTTAAGATAGGAACATAATTATGTCAAGAATAGAGGTATAACAACATACAAATACCATGTTGATCCTATTTTCACTTGACACCAAAAAAATTCTTCTACTGCCATCTTTAGTATTATTAAACTTGCTGAAAAATTATAGTATATTAACTAATTTTCTTTCTATCAGGATTCACGAGAAGCAACTTCGACTATTTGATATTAGATTAAGGCGAACAAAACTTCATGCTTTTGGGTGGAAGCATGAAAGCAATGAATCCCAATTAGCTCTGATAAATCAGGCCTGGTCTTTTGATGGTCTTTATTTTAAATGTTTGTACCGGGTTTTGATTCTGACTTTTTGTTGCACGTTATCTCCTCAGGTACATGAATTTGTTGGCTTGACAAAACTCCATTATGCTGGTAGTCATGGAATGGACATTATCAGTCCTCTTAGACAACGGGTATCTGATTACCACCCTAATTATATTAGATCCTTTAACAATCGGTATCCTTTGAATTTTAAATTTATCAAAAGTCGATGGATTTATGAATATTCGCAGGTTGGAGTGGAGTCAATGCATAAAGATGTGTTTTATGTACTGTTTTTGGATAACGACGTTTGGTTACATCCTGGATCAACTGGATCACTCACTCTTGAAATGGAAAAGAATTCTAAGGTATGCCTTAAAAGTATGAAAACTTCGCATTTGCGTAGTTAATTTATTGGTTGTTATTGGATCTAAACCATCATGTCTCCATCCAATGAGCAACGATGTGTTGCAGGTACGTGAATGTGTGCAAGAAATCTAAATTCAAACTATAATAATCTGGTTGCACTCTCTAACCCTTTGATTCAGAGCTATCTGTATAAAATCTCTATATTGTTTACGTTGAAAAGCTTAAGTTATGATTTGCTGAGTTACAACTGCTCATGTATGTACTCTGTAATTAGATTGAATTGTGTGGTTATTTTGTATTGAAATATTTTTCAATGTGTTAATTAACATATTGAATACAAGCACTAAAGTTGTTGTTTAATTGATTATGTTCAAGGTTTTAACACTGGTTAAACTGCTTTTTACTGGCTATATGTGATGTTTATCACCATTGAGAATACCTATCTGAGAAATAATATGGGGACTTCTTTCTTCTTTCCTATATGTTTATCATTTTTATCTGTTCAATTACTTGATATATGTTGTGCTATGATTTTTGCTATTTGTGATGAATACCAAAATTGTTCTAAGAGTTTGGATTACTTTCTAACATAAGCCTATTTAATTGTTTAGAAGGAATAAAAAAGGCAGGCTCTTTGGCAGTCAACATTACTGCATTTTACAGTTTACTTCAGTGCCTATGAGAGGAATAACGAGGTGTGGATAAGTTTTTGCTATTATCTTTTTTAAGGGACAAAGTGGACTTTTTAATTACTAATGGCTTTGAAAAGAGATACAACAACACAACCAATGATGCTATAATTTCATGTTTAATACTATTTGAAGATAAACCTGATAAATCAAAATCCTGTTTAATGTTACCTATAGTTCCCATTGGTCACTTTCTACCTCTTACTGTTTAACTATTATCCATCTAATTTACATTCTTTATTGAGGCTTATATAGGTCATTTTCACACATGCTCCAACAGCCTAAGACGAGATGAAGCATCATGGTTTATATTAAGAGTACATAAATCTAATGTTATGTCTTATATTTTAACAAAAAAATTAGACATAGTAATTATTATAAATAAAAGGCTAAAATACAGTTTTGGTCCCCCTGTTTGTCAAAATTCACGGTTTTGGTCCCCCTATTTTATTTTTTAACAGTTTTGGTCCCCCACCCCTCATTGTTCATGTACTGTTCATGTACGGACGTGTACTGTTCATGTACGGACCAGTTACCGTTCAGCATTTTTTTGGGCCAAAATTGGGGTGGGGGACCAAAACTGTTAAAAAATAAAATGGGGCGACCAAAACCGTGAATTTTGACAAACAGGGGGACCAAAACTGTATTTTAGCCTAAATAAAACGAGTACATAAATCTTCCTTTATAATTTTATATTTGTTCTAATAAAATTTATTTTCTCTCATATATTAATATGAAGCTTATATTTATTTTATTAGAAGAGTATTTATGTGTATCATTAGATAAAATAAGTTTTATCCAAATATTTTTTTATTTTTTTTTATTAAAAAAGTTCAATAAATTATTGTAGTATGAAATTAAACTTTGATGGTTATTAAAATAATTAATATCTTCAAATATTTGTGTAGTATATATATATATATATATATATATATATATATCAAATCATAAGTTATCATTTTTTAAAACCACAAATTAAAATAATTATTTTTATTCACATTTTTTTTTTGTATAAATGATCCAATATAAATATTTGAAATTTCAAATTAAATCTCAAAATTCGATGTTTGCTTGAAGTTTTAATAGTTAATTAGGAAAATTATATTTATTTAAAACTTTAATAAATTATGTTTTTTCGTAATATGGAAATTATATGAAATGGGAAAATCAAGTTATTGATCAAAATATTGAATGATAACAGGAACAACTTTACTATTGATTCAAATTCTTTTATAAATAATGTCAAAACAAAAATAATATTTATATACAGAAAAAATACATTGTTGATTAAAATATTTTTATATGTGAGAAAAATATTATTGTTATAAACTGGAACAACTTTACCACTAATCCAAATATTGAATAATAGAAATTTATCAATTATTTTTTTCAAATATGTGAAAAAGTTTAAGGGAACTTATTAAAAAATATTGAGTTGATATTTAAAAATGGTATTCTTTCTTATAAAATAAAGTCTTATTTGTAAAAAACACTAAAATGATAATTTGTCTTATACAAATTTCAATAGTTGTTATTACTATTTCAACTTAAATTTACTATTATTCTTAAGTTTTTTATTTCTTTTTTTCAACTTTCAATTTTTATGATAGTTTGCAAACAAATGTGCGTCCAATATCATATTCCACCAAAAAACCTACCCGCATGTAGGCATGAGTTTGTTACTAGTTATTATTAAAATAAATAAAATTCAAAATAGTTATAATTATTATAGCATAATTGTTCTCATTTTTATGTTGATAATATTAAAAAATATTAATTTTAATTCAATATTAAATTTGACTTAAAAAACATATAATTTTATTAATTAATAACCAACATTTATAAAACATTTATGAGATAAATAAAAATAAATACAAATAAATAAATAAATAAAATAATTTTTTATATTTATCATTAAACATATTTGTCTTATTTTATATTAATAAATGAGAAAAATCTAATTATATTTTATTTTAATGAACATAAGAAAACAAAATGTGTAATACAATGAAACTTTTAATAAAATGAAAAATCATAGTACTAACTTTTAATGCTAGTTAAAAATGTATGAGTTGTACTCATTAAAAAAAATCATAAATTCTAACATTTAAGATGTGAAGTTATTATATTTTTAAACGGGAAAAAGATTTTTTTTTTGAATCAATAAAAATTGCATTAATTCAAAGAACAAATAATACAAAAGGTCAAAGGTGAATCAAACACCAAATGACAATTACATCATAAGCAAAGCTATATAATTCCTATACTTTCTATTATACAAACTCCTTTGAACTATGGTCTCTATGATGTTATTTACAACTTCATTTTTTCCAATACAATGGTTGTTAAAACATTTACTATTCTTGAATTGCCAACAATGATAAACAGTTTCAGCAATAGCAATTTTCATTATACCCACCTTCTTGCCTTTGCCCTTGCAATATCTACTAATCCAACTCACTTCCTCTTCCCAAATTCTGGGAGTATGATCAACCTGCATCCAATCCAACACCTTACTCCAAATTTCCTGCATTATATTACACTCAAATAACAAGTGATCAATATTTTCTATAGCCTGACAGAAACTGCAGGTTGTTATATCCAGCATTCCCCACTTGTTCAATCTATCTTTTGTAGCTAATTTTCGATGACAAGCTAGCCATAAGTAAAAAACAGCCCTGGGTCGAGCGAAATTCCCAGTTGTTATATTGTACCAGCTAACATCCAAATCCTGCTTCATCAACTCAGCATAAGCCATTCCCATCTTGAATTTACCATTACTTAAGCTCTGATCCCAATACCTCTGTATTTCAGGAATTGATTGTCTCACTTTCAGGATTCCTTTCAATATCCAGCTGCAGTTCTGGCGAATTTCTAAAGTCATCACATCAGCATCTTTTATGAAATACATATGTAGCCATTTTACCCACAAACAATCACGCTTTCTGCATATGTTCCATAACAGCTTCAGCATTGTGATCGTATTCCAAATCTCAAGATTAAGAATATTAAGACCACCCTTAGCTTTAGGCAAACAGACTTTTTTCCATGCAACTGGACTTTTTCTGCTTAGAGAAGTACCTCCAGTCCAAATAAAAGTCCTACAAGCTGTATGGATTTTCTCAATCACAGCCTTTGGTATGGGAAAACATTAAAGTCAGTAGTTTGCTATAGCAAAACTCACAGCTTGCACTAACTGAACTCTCCCAGCATGGCTTAGCAACCTAGCACTCCAATGCTGAATCCTACTAAGAATTTTCTCAATGAGGGGCAGGTAATGATTAACAGCAAGCTTTCTACTAGTTAGGGGAACTCCAAGGTACCTGAAAGGAAGCTTGCCCTCATTGAATTCAGTCAACCTCAAAACCTGCTCCTTTACTTCCTCTTCAACAGACCCAAAGAAAATATTACACTTGGATGGATTAACAGTTAACCCAGTGGAATTAGAGAAAATATGCATAGCTTATAACATTAAATCAACAGAACCCTCATCTCCTCTACAGAACAACAAAATGTCATCAACAAATGTTAAGTGAGTGAGCTCCAGCTTTTCACATTTTGAATGATGGTTGAAATTAGGATTCTTTTGCATTTTATACAGCAATATACTCATATACTCCATGACAATGACAAATAACAGGGGTGAGATTGGATCACCCTGTCTGATTCCCCTTCTAGCTTTCAATAATTTAGAGTTATCACCATTAATGTTGAATCTATAGGACACAGTTGTGACACCACTCATGATCCACCTCACAAATTTATCTGGAATTCCAACCTCCAAAAGAATTGTCTCAAGAGCTTTCCAATTAAGCATGTCATATGCTTTTTGTAAATCTAGTTGCATAAACATTTGGGAGTGCCATTTTTCCTGGAATAGCCATGATGGTGAATTTGTTGACCATGGATGAAGGCAGCTTGTGTGTGGCTAACAACACTACCAATAACTTTAGCAAGCCTTGTAGTCAACACTTTAGAAAACAATTTATAAACCATAGTGCAACAGGCAATAGGTCTATAATCTTTCATGTATTTGGCATCATCTTTCTTTGGAATAAGAGTGACTAAAGTGCTATTAAAAGCCAAATACATATTGTTGTACCTGAACCAATAGCAGATCGTATTGATAAGGTCATGCTTCACAATATTCCAGCAACTCTTGAAGAACTTTGCACTATAGCCATCAGGACCAGGAGCCTTTAAATCCCCTATGTCTTGCAAGGCATCATAAATTTCCTTCTCACTAACTGGGGCAATTAAATCCTGTCTCTGATCATAATTAAGATGAACACCATCCCTCATAACACTAAGATCAATCTGCTGAAGAGTTCTATTCTCCTTTCCCATGAGATTCTCATAGTACTTGAGCACTTCCTCTTCAATATCCTCAGTGGTTGTGATTTCAGTCCCATCCTCCTTGCACACAATCATGAACTTCTTAGAGTGATTTTTGGCTTTTAAAGTAGCATGAAAGTAATGGTTATTCCCATCTCCAAATCTAATCCAATCAACTTTGGATTTCTGTTGCAAAACCTTTTCCTCCATATCTTGCCATCTAATGATTTCCTCTGTTTTCTCTTTTACCTTTTGTATGATATTAGGATTCATACGATCATTTGCCAGCTCATTCTGCCAATTATTCAACTCTTCTCTGACAGTAAGAATAGATCTTTTAATATCAGTTAGAGGTTTACTCAATCTCTTGATAACAGGCCTAAGTCTTTTAAGTTTCTCCCATAAGACATATGGGGGAGTTCCATCAATAGGTTGAGCCCAACTAGTAGCAACTGCTTCCTGAAAACCTTCAAGTTTAGTAGTGCAATTGATGAATTTGAAACTCTGCTTTTTAGGTCTATCTTGATTCTGATTATATAAATACAACAACACATGATCAGACACACTTGGGGGAAGATGCTTCAGTTGGAAATTCATAGAATTGAACCTAGCAGTATTACCAATCACTCTATCAATTCTAGAGTAGATAGGGTCAATGGTATGCTTATTGTGCCAAGTATAGTAATCACCATGATTATCCATTTCAGCCAAGTTGCAACTGTCCATCATACTTTGCAGGTCTTTGAACTCACTTTCAGTCACCAATCTACCACCAATTCTGTCTTTACTTTTGAGCACATTATTGTAATCTCCAATAATGCACCAAGGTTCAGTATATGTAGGCAACTGGCTAATATCCTTCCACAACTGTCTCCTCTGATCCAGATTATTCATGGCATAGACCACTGTCATTCTAAACTTGAGCTTCCCAGCAGGGTCATTCACTCTACAGTGTATATATTGATCAGTACAACTATCAATACATCTATCCATTGTTCTAGAATTCCAACTAATCCAGATTCTACCATTTTGATGATGGCTATAATTGTCTATATAGTTGCTATGGATTTTTAATTTGTCTCTAACTTGATTAGCTCTAGATTGCTTAACTCTAGTTTCAAGAAGAATACAAATTTCAGGATGTAAATCTAAGAGATGGGAGCTAATCTCTCTCAATTTACCACCCTTATTTAGCCCCCTAACATTCCAGGACACAATCATTGATCAATGATACTACATCCTAGAGGATCTATCAAATCCCCTAAAGCTGTAAAACCATTACTACAATTGATGCCAGGTACTGATTGATTCATATTCTTCTTACCCCTGTCACTTCCTTTACCTCTAGGTGTTAGCCATATTGTCTCCTCTTCAGTGTTATTCACATCCACTTCCTTAGGAGTTTCCCTCAAGCCACTAGTACTTGGTTTTTCCACAATAATTTCAGATCCCTTGTTCTGCATCTGACTTTCCACATTGATTTCAGGTCCCCTGAACTGAATCTGATTTACCACAGGTATCTTCTTAGGTCTCCATTGTGGATTAATCTTCTTATTTGCACAATTATGTCCAAATCTCTGACAAGTTCCACAGAATTTTGGAAGCCATTCAAATTTAACTGTTTGCTTAATCTTCTTCCCCTCATGATTTTGTATTGTAATTTCCTTTGGGATTTGCTGAGTGGCATCTACTTCGATCAGCATTCTAGCATATGAAACTCTAAGCTTCTGAGCAGTGCATTCATCTGTTACTACAGGTGTACCAATGGCACTACCTATCTTGTTCAGACTCTTTGCTCCCCACATCTCCAATGGCAACTGAGGTAGTTTCACCCATAGAGGAATAGTTCGCATCATGTTCTTTGCCATGTTGAAATCCGGTTTCCAATCTCTCAATAACATAGGCATGTTCTTAATCGTGTATGGACCATTCATAAGGATTTCCTCTTTTTCCTTAAAGGACTTGAATCTCATCAGAAAATAACCTTCATCATGATATAGCAAATCTGGCAATTTAACCGTATTCCAATTCTTCATCATGAATTGCTTCACCATATTCATACTGAGTTCTCCCCCAAGCACATACATGATAAGAGAGCATTCCCAATATGTAACCTCAAATTCTATATTCGACTCTTCAATTTTCACAATTACTTCTCCATTAACAACTTTAGGTGCAATGAAATCAAGATTCATACCATTTGCAGGCTTCCGATTGTTGCTGATGACGTCTACCCACAGTTTCTTTGGCTCTTCCATGGTTGTTGCATCTTCTAGGGTTTCCTCGATTTTTTCCTGAATTGATTCACTGCGCATACTATGATGGCTACTATGATCTCCATGTTCTGATGGTTCTGAGTGTTCCGATGGTACTTCCGGCTCTTCTTGCAGTTGTTCCGATGGAGTTTCCGGCGGCGGCGGGCCCATAGATCGTGGGGGTCTCCCCCGTCCCCGTCCTCTCCCTTTTCCCCTCATTCCAAATCCTTTTCGATGATGCTTTCTTTATTACGGGAAACAGATTTTTGATTAATTAAAAAGTAACTAATAATTATTTTAAAACCGTCCCAAAGAATTTGAGTTATAAATGTGAAAACAAATAGTAGTTAGTGCTTCATAATTATTCTTATTTGTCCCAAACATTTTCATGTGTATTTATAATAAATTTTAATTAATATATTATAAAATTTTTAGTATATAAACAAAATTAACTAATTAATTAGTAAAAAACAAAAAAATTATTATGTCAAAATGTAAAAGAAAAATAATGTTAAAAAACTTAAGTGTGAAAAAACATATAATTTAAGTGTTATAATTAAAAATGACATTATTATAACTAATATTAAATTATTTTAATGTATGAGTGAAGAAAAATCTATGAACACCTTCAAAAATACAATGTTAGACCAACAAATTAAAGAATTTAATGGAGATACACAACAAGAATATATTATTTTGCTATGTCATATAAATTATTTAAAATTTTCAGTGTGACTTAACGGAATAAATAATCATTATCTATGGGTGTATGCGAATTGGGTTGGACTAAGTTTGACCTAACAATTATCCAACCCGTTCAAACTTCAATGAGTTGGATTCTTTGTCCAACCCGCAATTTTATTGTCAAAATCGACCCGAACCGACTCGTTCATTTACGAGTTGAGTTGGCTTGGGTTCGCGGGTTGTGTTTTAAATAAAAAAAATATTTTTTTATGATTCTTTTTGTCAATTTTAAAAAAATGTAAAACAACTCAATACAATCATACTCATTTATATCACTCAAATTCGATGAAACACGTCATATAATATCTATTAAAATTCATCAACACGACATAACACTTGAGAATAATATAAAATTCAACTAGACACATTAATTTTATAAAATAAATAAGTTGGAAATGATACAAAAGAAAATAAGGAACAATATTTAATTTTAGAATTACATAAATTCATTGGTTGTAGTATTATTGGTGGAGAATAAAACTTTTTTGAAATTTTTTGAAAAAATTATGATTATTAGTGAAATATTAATTTTATATTTTTATTTAAAATAATAATATAAATAATAAGAAATTACTAAAATCACATCAATGAGTTGAATCAACGGGTCTGCGGGTTGCAAAACTCAAATCCGATACCCAAATCAAAACTATATGGGTTTTATGGGCTGGGTTGAATATGGAAAAATGAATAGATTCAAGTAACTTATGGATGTGTTTAGTTTGGATCAACGAGTTATTAGATCGATCCACACCTATAAACACCGAGAATTCTACCTGCCACCCCCCAATTGTACTTGGCACCCCCCCCCCATTACAAGCAAAAAGTCCATTTTACCCATGTCTAAAACACCAGATTTTTGAAATTTCCGGTGCCATACCGGAAATTTTGCCCATTATCGGATTTTTCAGCCATTTTCAGTGTGTTTACCTGAATTTTCAGGTAGTACCGGTAATTTTGAAAATACCGGTAACATCCACCGGACATTTTCAATTTACCCGATATGCGTGTGCAAATGCACACCGGTAATATTTAAATTACCGGTAATTTAAGAATTCCTGGTAAGGAGTACCGGTACATTTAGATTATTACTACCGAAAATTTCGTTTTCGGGAAATTCAGATCAGAGATTACCGGGAATTTTAAATTGCACTATCGGAAATTTTGTTTTTTTTTTGGTTAAAAAAGTCATTTTTTATGTAAATAATAACAGGGGTGATATGCGAATATTAAAAAAATGGGGGGGGGGGGGGGGGGGGCTGCCAGGTACGATTGGGGGGTGGCAGGTAGATTCCTCATAAACACCCCTATCATTATTAATCGATCGTGTCAAATTAATTTACAACGTGTCAATCATCATTTTTCTCCAAATTAAATAGTTAGATAGAGGGCCCGTTTGTTTTGCCTTTTTTTTAAATGATTTTTATAGTGTACCATAATTTTATGGAAAAAAGAATTTACAAAGAAACTTTACATAAAAGCTTTACATAAAAATTTGGTTTGAGTAGTTATTATTAAAATGTTATTTTAAATATATCAACATTTTATCGAAAAAAAATTTGGATATCAAAATTTCAAAAAATCACTTAATTTTGAAGCTATTTCAAATAGATTTTTATAAAAATCATTTTTGAAATACAACTTTTTTCAAAAATTGCGATTTTGATTATGTTTTGATCTTCAATAATGTCTGTTTATGTTGTACGATTTCAAAATTAGTCTTATAATTTAGAAAAAATAAATATAGAAAAACTTGTTATATTTTCAAAAACGGTTTTACAAAATCCATTTTTGAAAATACAAAGAAAAAATCCATTTTTTTAAAGTTAAAACAAACTGGCCCAGAATTATAGTTGGTAATTGATTTTCTCATATTAAAGAAACTAGTAACTAACTCGTGCGTTCGCACGAGCCTGTCTGTTCGAGAACTTTTTGTTATGGACGTATAATTGTTAATCAAATTGAAAATAAAAATGGTAAAATTATAAAAATAGATATGGTTGAAAATTAAAATTTGTATTGATAAATACAAGTAAATGTTGTGCCCAATTATAACATGTAGTGTTTTTTTTCGTATATAAAAAAATTTGAATCAAAATTAAAGTTAACCCCGTTTAAAACAATAGTATTTTTTCGTATATAAAAGTATTTGAATCAAAATTATAGTTGTCCCCGTTTATAAGAGTAGTATTTTATGTTATATAAAAAAATTTGAATCAAAATTAAAGTTATGCCCTTTTAAAACAACAATATTTTTATCGTATATAAAAAATTTGAATCAAAATTGAAGTTGTCCCCATTTGAACACGTATTTGTTTATAGATTGTCATAAAAAGTAGAATTTGAAAAAAAGAAAATTTTTAAGAATAATAGTAAATTTAAGTTGAATAGTATATAAATATATTTTAATCAACAATGTAATTTTTTCTCGTATATAAATATATTTTAATCAATAATGTAATTTTTCCTGTATAAATCTTATTTTTGTTTTGACATTATTTATAAAAATATTTGACTCAATAGTAAAGTTGTTTTCGTGTATAAAAAGATTTGAATCAACAATGTATTTTTTCCCGTATATAAATATTATATTTGTTTATAAAATATTTGAAGCAATAGTAGACTTGTTCCCGTTTATAACAATAATTGGATCAATACTTTTATTTATTTTTGTTTCAAATAATTTTCACGATATAAGAAAACAAATTTTATTCAATTTTATTGAAATAAAGACAAAACTTATTATATTCATGAATATGGTTTCACCATGCTACCACAATTAGTTTTGTCAAAGAAGATTTTTTGTATTATGAATAGACTTTCCAAATGATGGTAACCAAGTATTTATAGTTATATTTATTTTAAAATTGTACATGTCATAATAATGAGAAATTGACACAAACCTAGTTTGTTTTTTTATGGATTAGGGAAAGCTACTAATATTATAATATTTAAATTAATTTATAACATATATTACTTCAATAAATTGTACTACACAAATAAAATTGTATATCACTTCAATAAAAAAACACAAATTCTTAAAACATACTTTGTTCATTCAATTATTATTATATAATTCTAATATATAATTAATTATCAATGTATTTGGTTAGTTTATAAACTAGGTACATTAATTATCCAATGAACCTAAAAAGTAAGTTGTCTCTTATAAAAAGGAACGGAGGTAGTAATATTTAAATTAATTTATAAGATATAAATGTCTAACAGTAGTATTTTATCTCATATTAGATGACTTATATATTAGAATTATATAATAATAATTGAATGAACAAAGTATGTTTTAAGAATTTGTGTTTTTTTATTGAAGTGATATACAATTTTATTTGTGTAGTGCAATTGGTTGTAATTATTAGTTTGGTCCTCCCAAGTACAATGTAAATTTAAATTGAAGAAGACAGTGTAAAAAGAAAATGTAATAAAGTAATCCAAGTTGTAGAAGTCAAAAAGTTGATTTCAAAAAACATTGCAAAGACACAATACATAGTAAATGACTGAATCGAAATTGAAATAAATGTTGGATAGTTAATCACTAAATCTAAAACTCCTTGCAGACATATAGTTCTCCCAGGTATAGCCTCGCTCATCGTCATCATCAGAATCAACTGGTTTGTAGTCCCGTTCTTCGTCTTCATCTGAATCCAAAAATTTGACTTTCCTCACATTTCTTGCTGATTTCGTTTTTCTTTTCCTCTTTCTTCTCTGTTGAAGTGCAGGAGCGTCACGTACCTTAAGAAGAAAACCAGTTAATCTAAATTGTCAACAGGAAAATTCGTGCGACTGTGTGTTAACATCAACAAAATACATAAACAGAATACATAAACAGACAGTGACATAAAAATAAAATGGGGTCTTGTTGATGTAACCCAGCCTAAGGGTATTTTGTACTTGGCCTTGACAAAGCCAACAAAGGTGATGCAATATAAGAACGGGCTAAAAAATGCAGGGAAAATGAAATTGTACTGGGCGGAGCTGCAGATGTGGTTGAAACTGGGGAGCCTTTTGGTGCGGTTCACCGAGATGGAAATCCGTAGGTGGTTGCACCTCCGTAGGTGGTTGCACCTCCGTAGGTGGTCGGTTGTCAGCATGGGGTTCATTTTGGACAACAACTTGGAGTTGTTGTTGGGTCTGTTGATGTTATGAAGATTATAATTTTTAATCACAATGAAACAATAAGGCAGAGAATTTTGTAGTGATTAACAAATGCAACAGTAAATGTATAGGGCAAACCTGTAGAAGTAGTTGCCCGTCGACAGGATGATAGGGACCGTGTGGTCGTTGCAATCCCGGAGAAGCTTGTAGGTCAGGCGGTGTCTGGACATCAGTAGGGTCTGCTGCATTGCGTTTTTCGTTGGATGCCATAGAAAAACTTTTGTGTTTCTGAAGTTTGGTGTCTGTTGTAGAGAATAGGAGGCATGATTAAATAATGAGGCTTTTGACTCTGCAGCTTCCCCCTACATTGGAAATGGAAATGCATTAATACTTTAGAAACTGTAAACTTGGAATATTGAGAGGCAAAATAATAATGAGTGGTGATGGTTAAGTGTACCATTTAGTTGTAAATAAAATGTATAATGTTATTGCTCATTAAAGGAAATGAGAAGTATCTATGAGAAATAATTTGGATACAAAATATGAGATATAAATAACAATTGAGAAAATAAAATAAAAACATTTCCGTTGACTTACATGTAGAGGATAATTTCCAAGTACTAAATTGAATGTGGAATTGGACCAGTCAGACTATTGGAGCTCAACTATCTAAAAGAAAAAGATGCGGATTATTATGGATCATAAACATGATTATACCACTTTCAATGTCAATGAATACGACTTCAAAATATCCTGAGAAAAACTTACAGTTCTTGCAGGGTTGCAATGTTACCAAATTCCCATCACAAACGGTAGTCCGATCTTACTATATAACTCAGTATTTCCTGCATATGAGAATGAATTAATATATAACACCAACACCATTAATATTTTCATAAAATACTCATAAAACTGTTTTCATTGCAATTGTCAATCTAATATCAAGTCTTTTCTTTATCCAAAAAAAAAACAAATTAGTAGTACCAAATTTTCCTGACCTTCATTCCTCAAAGCAGTAGCATGATATCATGATGTGACTTGTTTCATTTGCCTTTTCATGACAGTCCACTTGACAGTCCCCACCAGGGAAAATTACTTTAGACATTATCTGGTCTTAGACATGATCCAGTATAGTCATTTAAGTGTATAAGACATGATCCAATATCCCATTCAACTCTATTATACGCAACATGATAACAAACATGATTACCTCTGAAGCCGATATCAGTATGATTTCATTGAAAGTGATTGAAATCTTTCTCTCAATTCAGAAATCATTGATTTGACCTGAAAATGCCTTTGCCAAAAGAAACCAAACAAAATGAGAGGCCAAGAAACATATGAACAAACCAAAATAATACCTTTGGTTGAATGACTACAACAGAAGCGTCAATAGCAGCTGTAACAGCACCAACCATGTATCATCAACCCTGAGAAACACTTGCACATAATTTTGATAAAAGACATTCTTTAAAAGAGAAACCTTGAAGCCGTCACTATATACTACAAACCTAAATAGATAAAATAAAATATATTAAGTTAATAACAAAACCATAATTTATAAAGTCGCAAATAAGGAGATAAACTTGGCCATTATCCATTAGTTGATCATTATGGAACACTGAACATCTCTATTTGCTTCTGGTATGTGTTTTACATGAAACAATACCTGAGCTATATTAAGTCCTAATGCTTATAATAGTCCCCACGATAATAACCATGCTAAAATAGGCACATCCAACAATAGGTATGCAGATCTTGTATCCAACTCTGATGGTGCTAAAATACAACTATATGTACGCATGCCTCTAAGAACCAGTTTCTTGCATCTCTGCTGATGGACATTATGTTAATCTCAAGTTCGTATCTCAAAAATAACCTTTTTAGAACTTCAAAATTTGGAAAAGAAAAACAATTAATATCAAACAAATTTTCCTACAAAAATGAACAAAAGAAGGCTCAGATTCACATATTATCGCACATGCGAGAGAAGAGGTTCCCAATGGCTGCGTATTGCATCTGGACGAAATACAACATATGTTGTTCAATAGATACATTATCGCCTTGCCATGAAACAACATTTCCCCTAATGTTTGAATCAAATATATAAAAAATCATCACTGCATTGTTATCGCCTTGCCATGAAACAACTTTTCCCCCATTCTCATCACTGCCATGAAACAACTCTTCTCCCAATTAGGCCAATTTTGTGATTTTCAGAACTTCAACTTTTCTTATATCATACAACTATATTTATATCTAGCGAACTACAAAACTTCAAGTTTGTCATCACTGCAAAACAAAAACAGAGTAAGTGATTGTTGCTTCACTAAAGGGAAACACAATTGTATCTGTCTCGCAACACCAATTCTCCCTGTTATGATACCAAGAAATGTAACCAATCATTATAGATCACTTTATTAAAATATCAGAAATTTCAAAAAATACTTCATTCACTTTGGCTTACCTCATATGATTTAGTAGGTGATCGTGAAGGCTGGATCATATCCTATAGAATCAGGCCGCCAAGTGCGTCAGGGATGCTGGTCGTTTGGAGAGGAGAGGGGTGTACTTGCAAGGCACTCCGACGCTCAAGTGAGAAAGGGTCAGAGAAAAGGGGCAAGTACAAAGTATGAATTCTTAGGGTGAATATTAGATACCTGACCCTCTCAAGCGAGAGGGTTTATATAGAGCCCCCAGCGCGTGGCCAACGATCCTATTTTCGGGGCGAAATAACTGTTTTCCCCAAAGAATAGGTAACTACCCAAACTAGCTGTTATGTCGGGCAGGGTGCCCAAAACTAGCCGTTGTGTCGGGCATATGCATGGTTCCGGGCACCTGCCCATAGCAGTTCGGGGAGCGATGAAGTCGTGTGTGACAGACAGTAATTCCGGGGAGGAACGTTGCATTCCTTGCTCGGTTGGAGGGGCAGAAAGGTAACTTTTGCCCCTCTGTGGATTGGACTTAGGCAATTTGGGCCACTCTTGAGCAGAGGCGGATTGTGCCAATTCTAGCCATTGGTCCAGTCCAGAACAGGAGCCCCCCAAGTCGTTGCTCCCGAGCGTGGGAGTGATGACTTAAGGACTACTCGTTGCTCCGGGGAGCCAGTATAGAGTCGTCGTTTGAAGACGAGGAGGATTGTCTCAAAGTGCTCGTGACCCCAGATGTTCGTGAGATTCGTGGTCGTGACCTTATTGCCCAGTGTTCGGGGAGACAAAGGGTTAGACAGAATTGGAAACGTTGGGTTGCCACATGTGCCTCGAGCTCCGTGTAGCAGTTAATAGGCAATGATGGCTAGTGGGTAGTCATTATGGCCTACGAGCGTGTGGTTGCACGTGCCCTTTATATAAAAAGGGGAAAATCGTTCCATTTGGGACTTTTTCTTTTTGATTTCTCTTCGTCTCCTTCAAGTTCTTTCCTGTCACCGTCTTCTGCCTTTCCGACCACCATTGCAGGCTTCCGAGCAACATATTTTTCTACTCAAAACAAGTAAGTGTTCCGATCCCTTGCTTGTTCTACTTCTGTTAGTTGTTAATGGTAGATTGCATGCGGTTAGGGCTAGCTTTAGAGGACGAAACGAGTGAGTCTCCGACGATTGTTGGTGGTGGACGGTGGCTGTGCCATTTTTCTACTTCTGACATGTCACCAGACGTGTCTGCGTGCTCCGGTTAGGATGGCGGTTGACGGCGTCGTCGCGATGGCGATGCTTGCGTAACCGTCGTGATTTTTCATTTTCTGAATGAATGATGAGTTTTCCGGCAGAATAACTCCAGATTCCGGTGAAGCTTCGTGATTTCCGGTGGAGCTTCGAATGGAAACTGGGATTGAGTGCAGGGAAGCTCCTCGTCAGTCGATGATACATTTCGAGCGGCTCCTCGCGGGAAGGTTCCAACCTTTCCTTTGATATTAGGGCTTAGGCCGGGGACGATGTCCTTAGCCCTTTGCGTGCCCTTTCACTTGACTTAGCAGTGGAAGGGTGGATTTGATTTGCTGTCGAATTCACTTTCTTCTCTGATTTTCAGGTGATCGACATGGCGACGGGGCCAGATAGAGAAGTTATTTTAGACACCTCTAAGGAGGAAACAGGATCCTCGGACAAGAGTAGCTCGACGGCTTCGAGCTTTCCAAGTGATGTCGGGGAAGAAGAGGTTCGGGATGATATGGACGAGGATGTTGCTGATGATTCCGCGGAGGAATAGGAGGTGGCCGAGCCTGCTGAGCACATGTCCAAGCTTACGGGGGACGCTTTTACTGTAGTCGGGCCGGAGGGAGAGTGGAAGGTGCACTTCCCTTCCGAGGACGAGCGGGTCTGCACAAACTTCAGAGACCGCTTTACGATGTACGAATATGCCTTCAAGGAGCTGGGCTTGAGGCTGCCGTTCACCGATTTCCAGCAGTCAGTGTTCGAGCATTTGAGGTTGGCCCCCACGCAGCTACATCCGAACTCTCTGGCCTTTATCCGGGCGTTTGAGTTGGTGTGTGAGCATCTTGCTATAGGGACTACTCTCCCTATGTTCTTCACTGTCTTCCATCTTCAACGGCAGCTGTCGGGGAGGAAGTACGGCTGGGTTTCGTTGAAGCAGCCCCGCAAGCTGTTCAAGCCTTTTTCGGAGTCAATAAGGACGTTCAAGGAACGTTATTATGTCGTGGAACCCTTGTCCGAAGCTGCCCAGGACAACACATATGTCTGGGAGATAGAAATTGACGAGGACAGGAACGAGCTGCACGACGAGGAAGGGAAGTATATTGGGCGGAGACTTTACAAATTCCCCATCCACTGGTCACCCGACCACTTCACCAGGGAGCCCAGTGATTATGTCTTCCAACCGAGCGAGCTGCTCGGGCAGGACGCCGCGGTGTATGAGGCGCTGGTGAACTGGGTCAACTTCTTCCAGCTTGCTGAGTGCTGGACGAGTAAGGGCAGTCCGATCTTCGAGGAGGACGGGAGCCAGAGAGTTGAGCGTAGATTCATCAATGTTAAGGCACTGCTGGAGTGCAAGACTCCCGAGGACGCTGAGAAACTGCTCGGTAGTCTTAGTTATTTAGATTTTTTTCATGTCATTTATTTTTCTCGTATCTAATGCATTCGTGTTTTGTTTGTGCATGTGAGATGCCTCAGGCTCATGATCGGGTTGTGAGGAATGCTCTGGCGAGGAACAAAGTTGGAACGGCTCCTCCGAAATCTCGGTTTGCTGGTGCTCATGTTCCTCCTACGGCGCAATCTGCTGCGGGGACCTCCACCTCTCCCACTCCTACTTCCCGGGGATCTCCCATGCCTTTAGCCGGGCGTCCCAAGCGACCAAGGATCACTGATGCCGTGGACCTTACTCGGGTAGCGGAGAAAGGGAAGTTCGAGCTTTCTCCCTACATCCTCGATAGGAGGTTTTTTGAAGGCAACTCTTTTGTCGTTCCCCGGGCGGAATCTCTTCGCTTGGAAGGTATGGATCGCCCGAGCAAGAGGGCACTGGTGGCCCAAGACGTTTCTGCCTTGGTCAGGATGCTCGAGATGACGGCTGTTTATGCTGAAGGGGACTCTGCAACTGAGTCCGAACTCAACGCTGCCCGTGCTTCCGTGGCGTCCCTCAAGGAAGAGGTTAAGGGTGCTGGTGAGGCTCAGAAGAAGGCTGAAGAGGAGGCGGCCAGGCTGAAGGAGGAGAACTCTACGTTGGCGGCGGAGAAGAAAGCTGCCGAGGAGCTTATCAGGGAGTTGAGGGCGGTCAATGCCCTGGGTGCTGATGAGCCGAACGATGTGAGAAATTTGAAGACTAGATCCGAGCTGGTTGCTCGTATACTGATGGCCGAAGATGATGGCATCGCCGTTGCGGAGGAATCCTTCGGAAACGCCGTGGCTCAGCTGCGGGTGGTGAACCCTGGGCTTGAAATTTCTATCGAGGGTACTCACTACCTGGCTCATGTCGAGGATGGCCGTATTGTCGTGCCCGATGGTGTCCTTGGAGGTACCCCCCGAGGATCAGCCCGCAGAGGATCAGGGACCCGAGCCAGAGCCTGCCGAGCATGCTGATGAGTGAGGAGTTTGTTATTTTGATGTTGTTGTATTTTGTCCGGCCTGCGTGTCGTGGAATCATTGTAATTTATTTTCTTTTTGGGGGGGCTTGGCCCCCGTTTGATGTAATTAAGCACAATTGTGGCCCTCGTGGTCACCCATTATATTAACTTATCATATTTCTGGCTTTGTCCTCTGCATGATTTTACTTGCGTTTATTTTTGCTAAGTGTTGTATGCATGCTCGCTGTGAATGTATGTCCGTCCGTGATAGGGGGTTTTTGACCAGCGCGAATATTTTTGGGGGGATTGCTCGTAATAGATGTGTTCGCAGTGTGGGGAACTGGTCGAATCTGCCGGGGAATAACCTGGCCGGGGGAGCGGAGCTCAGCTCGCGTTTGTGGCCTGAGTTCGCGGCATGAACGTCTCATCGCGAGCTGGGGTTCTGCCAATCATGGTACTTTGACGACGGCGATGCTCGATCGAGGACCACTGTCGAGCAGTTGCCCGGCTCGTTACTGAGCGGGGTTATGCTTTAATCGTATGCGACGCTTGTACCTAGACGCGCATAGTGGTCGGTAGCTGACGTTCGTCGTTGCGACGGGTCGAACCGAGGATTTAGCTGTAATATTGTTTTAGCTTTTCAGCGTTCCATGGTCGAGCAAATTCTTCCCCAGTGAGATGTTCTAGGTAATAGGCCCCATTTCCCGTCTTTGCCCGGACGCGATAGGGTCCTTCCCAATTGGCTGCTAGTTTGCCTTCGCGAGAGTCTTTGTGGTTTCTTCTTAGAACGAGGCTTCCCACGTCGAACTCTCGCCGTATCACCTTGGCGTTGTGCCTGATGGTAATTTTTTGTTTTAGTGAGGCTTCGCGGAGGGCTGCCCCGGTTCTGATTTCCTCGACGAGGTCGAGCTTTTCTCTTAAAGATTTGTCGTTCATCTCCTCGTCTAGGGGTGATTCTGTCCGCCTAGAGGGTACGTGAACTTCGACGGGGATTACAGCCTCTGTCCCGTATGCTAGGCGAAAAGGTGTTTCCCCGGTCGTTGAGTGTGGAGTTGTGCGGTATGCCCATAGTACGCTGTGCAGTTCCTCGATCCATGCCTTCTTTGTTTCGTCCAGCCTTCGCTTGTCTCAGCCTGCCCATTTGTCTGGGGGTGCTCGACGGATGTGAAGCGTTGCTTCGTGCCCAGTTGGGGGACGAAGTCCTGAAACTTTCTGTCCGTGAATTGCGTCCCGTTATCCGTTACAATCGCCTGGGGAATGCCGAAGCGTGCAAAGATGTTTCGTTTGTAGAAACGCAGGATGTTGAGGGCAGTTATTTTAGCTAGAGCTTCTGCTTCTATCCATTTTGTGAAATAGTCCACGCCCACTATGAGATATTTGTTCTGACTTGATCCTGCCACGAAGGGTCCTAGGATGTCTAGGCCCCACCAGGCGAATGGCCACGGGGAGGACATAACTTTGAGCTCGTTGGGTGGAGCCAGGTGCATGTCCCTGTGCCGTTGGCATTTATCACACTTCTTCACGTGCTCTTTCGCGTCATTTTGCATGGTCGGCCAGTAATATCCTGCACGAAGAGCCTTTTGAGCAATGGACCTCCCGCCAAGATGTTGAGAGTTGATTCCTTCGTGGATTTCGCGTAGGATGTGTGCGACCATTTCCTCCTCGACACATTTGAGCAGCGGAATGGAGAATCCCCGTCTGTAGAGTTTATCTTCGACCAAGACATAAGAGCAGACTCTTCACCTGACTATGCTGGCCTCCTTTGGGTCGGACGGGAGTTCGTCTTTGGCGAGATAGTTGTAGACTGGGGTCATCCAACAGTTGTTGTCGCCGATCACTTGCACGTCGAGTGTCGGGGAGGCCTTCTCGATGCTAGGTCGAGGAAGTACTTTCTGTATGACGGACTTGTTTCCGCCTTTCTTCTTCGTGCTGGTAAGTTTGGATAGCACGTCTGCTTGCACGTTATGTTTGCGGGGAACATGTTTCACTTCCACTGTTGTGAACTTCGCCATTTCCTTCTTTACCAGGGCCAAGTATTCGGTTAAGTTGTCGTTTTTGGCTTGGTATTCACCTCGGACCCGGAGGGCCACGAGATGTGAATCCGTGCAAATGACGACTTCTTGTGCGCCCAGGTCCTCGGCAAGGCGTAGCCCAGCGAGGAAGGCTTCGTATTCCGCCTGGTTATTGGAGGTTGGGAAAGACAGTGTGAGTGATACCTCGACGATAATTCCTTCGTCGCTCTCTAGTATGATCCCCGCGCCGCTTCCTGCCGAGCTTGAGGCACCGTCGACGAAGATGGTCCACTTGCGCGCTTCGCTCGCGGGGGAGTCTGCGAATGTCATCTCCGCGACGAAGTCGGCCAGAGCTTGGGCCTTAAGGGCTTTTCTGCCCTCGTATTGGACGTCAAATTCGGACAGTTCTAGCGAACATTTGAGCATTCGGCCGGCCATATCTGGTCGTCCGAGCAGCTGCTTTATGGGCTGATCTGTTCTAACCACGATCATGTGAGCCAGAAAGTAGTGTCTTAATCTTCTGGCTGCGTTGATGAGGGCCAACGCCACCTTTTCTATCTGCTGGTATCTTAACTCTGGTCCTTGCAATGCTTTGCTTGTGAAATAAATGGGTTTGTGCCCGTCAGGCGTCTCGCGGATGAGAGCGGCACTCACTGCTTCGGTCACAACGACCAGATATAAGTATAACGTTTCGCCGTTGTCTGGTCGAGAGAGGACCGGTGGCTCTGAAAGTGTCCGTTTCAGATGGAGAAGGGCCTTGTCGCACTCCTCGGTCCATTCGAATGCTGCCTCTTTGCGGAGGAGTTTGAAGAATGGCAGGGCGTGCTGGGCAGACTTGGCCACGAAACGAGATAGTGACGCGAGCATCCCGTTAAGGGACTGGATGGATTTTTTGGACTTGGGCGTAGGAAACTCGGAGAACGCCCGACATTTGTCGGGATTGACCTCGATTCCTTGTTCCGTTAAGTAGAAGCCGAGGAATTTGCCTGCCCGGACACCGAACGTGCATTTCTCCGGATTAAAACGCATTTTGTATTTCCAGGCTTATTCGAAGACCTTTCTCAAGTGGGCGGTATGATCGGTTTCCTCGTGGGATTTTACGATCATGTCGTCCATGTAGACTTCGAGCATGTCGCCTATTTCTCCCCGAAACACTTTGTTCATCATTCGTTGGTACATTGCTCCGACGTTCTTCAAGCCGAAGGGCATTACGTTGTAGTAATAGTTGCCCGATTCGGTCATGAAGGCCGTATATTTTTTGTCGAACATTGCCATTGGGATTTGATTGTAGCCCGAGTAGGCGTCCATGAACGATAAAATTTTAAAACCAGCAGAATTATCAACAAGTTTATCAATATTGGGGAGGGGGTAGGCATCTTTCGGATATGCCTTATTGAGATCGGTATAATCAATGCACATGCGCCATTTTCCATTAGATTTTTTAACCAATACAACGTTGGACAGCCAAGTGGTGTACTTGGCTTCCGAAATAAATTTGGCCTCAAGGAGGTCCTTTACAGCTTTTTCAGCAGCCTCCGTCTTCTCCGGAGATTGCTTTCTCCTACGTTGTGCTAAGACCTTGATGGCCAGGTCAATTGTCAGCTGGTGACAGGCGACGGATGAATCCAAGTTGGGCATTTCCGCGACGCTCCATGCGAAGAGGTCGGCATTCTCTTTGAGGCATGCTTTGAGCTGCTTCCTCGTGACGTCAGGCAGGTCAGCTCCGATCTTCACTCCCCGTTGGGGTTCTTCGCCGAACAGAACTATCTCGAAGTTGCCATCCGGGATTGGGCGCATTGGATGAGAGTTGCTGCTGGATGATGTGGACGGGCCGGCTGAAGCTGCTCGTTCTTCCTGTTGGTCCTCGGGGAAGCGACTGTCGAGGTCGATAGAGTCGACCTGGGACAGAGGCTTGGCCTCCTCGGAGCTGCTTGGCAGTGCTGGCTTGCTCGACGCCTTTGGCTTGGGCGCAATGGCGTTGAGCCCCTTTCTAGCTGCTTCAAAACACCGCCGGGCAGCTTCTATATCACCGTAGAGGGTGGCGACCATTCCTTTCGAAGTGTAATACTTCATCTTCAGGTGGACGATCGAGGGCACTGCTACCAACTCGGCTAGAGTTGACCTTCTGAAAATGCATTGGTAAAGCGACGGGCAGTCGATTACTAGAAGCGTTGAAAATAGCTGGGAGTACATGATGTCGACCGAGTTGCCCTGGTTGACTAGGATTCGGTGAACGTCGAAGTTTGCCATTTAAGCTCTGACGAGCAAGGGAATGCTTGAGTTCGGGGAGCCGCCGAGGAGTTCCTCCTTGTAGAAGGAGATGTGGACGGAACCCTTCTGGGCCTGATCAAGCGTGGTCACTTTGTTCGAGCTGGTGTTGATCAGGTGTTCGAACTTCCGCTTCACGGACCCCACAATGACTTTGTTGAAACCCCCACCAGAGATGACCATGGCGGAGGGGAAAGTCTCCCACGGGCTGTGGGCCGCGAAATATGCAGGGGAGTTGAGGTCGTCCGGGACGTTGAAGTCCTCTGGTCGCGATATGGACATAGCGACCTGTATGTTGGCGTCTTCCGAGAAGGGTACCTCCTCCTCGACCTTCTTGGACTCCTGGGCGTCCTGCCGAGGAGTGTCCTTCTTCTTCGCGAACTGCTTCAGGTGGCCATCCCTGATCAGTATTTCAATGGTATTCTTCAGGTGGATGCAGTCCTCCATGCTATGGCCGTGACTTTTGTGGAAACGACAGTATTTTGACTTGTCAACGTTCGGTCTGTTCGGAAGCTGTTTGGGGAACCGGACCCCAGCCTGTTTGAACTCCAAATTGGCACATTCGGACAAGATCTTTTCCCTGGAAACGGTCAGGGGAGTGTAGTCATGGAAGCGCCCGGAGGGCCCTTTGCTGTCACGGGAGTTGCGGGGACGGTCCTCGTGCCTTCGTTCACCCCGACGAGATGTCGAGGCTTCTTCTCCTTTAAAGGCCCGAGAGTTCTCCTGGTGGCGTGATGCTCGGACGTTGCAGGCCGCAATCATCTCTTCGTACTGAATATGAGATTGAGCTTTGAGGAGGAGGGCGTCTAAGTTCCTCGGTGGCGCGAGGCCAATGGCTTTAGAGAACTCGGAGTCCGGGTGGACCCCTTGTTCGAGCAGGAACTTCTTCATCTTATCTGGCGTCCGGACCTGCACAGCTTCCTTGTTGAACCTCTCGATATATGCGCGGAGAGGTTTGTCTTTCCCCTGGATTATGGCTCCAAGGGAGGCCTCAGTTTTGGGATGGCGGCGAGATGCTGTGAAGTGCCGCGAAAACATCCTGTCCAGTTGTTTCCACAAGGTAATGGACTCCTCGGGCAGTTGTTTATACCATGTCATTGCTCCCTTCCGAAGCGTGGTCGGGAACAGCCTGCATTTGATGGCGCCCTGTACGCCGCGATAGTCTAGCAGCGCATCGATGTTCTCGATGTGCTCGTCGGGGTCGGTGGTCCCGTCGTATGTGCCAAGTGACGGGGGTTTCTCCAAGCCTTTTGGGAGACGGGTAGCCAAGGTCTCCTGGGACAACGGACCGCGAGGCTCGTCGTCGGCACTAGAATTGGTGTATGATGGTGACCAGGCGGGATGCTCGCGTCGGCGGTTCCTTTGCGGAGAAGGTGAGCGGTTCCTTCGAGGAGAAGGTGAGTGGTTCCTTCGAGGAGAAGGTGAGCGGTTCCTTCGAGGAGAAGGTGAGCGTGCCCGTCATTTGGACTTGATCGGAGGAGATTGCTCGTTCCTTCGAGTCCTTTTGTGGTCATGAGCGTCCTGGTCATGCGGGGAGATCTGGTCGTGCTTTCGGGCTACGCGAGGATCATGCCCTTGGCGCAGTCTTCGGTCGATTTCTCTCCGTGGCTGCGGGCTTCTTGATCGTCACTGGTTCCTCCGCGTAGGAGGGGATCTTGGACAGCGAGACTCTTCTAGTGCCTCGATCCTCTCGTTTTGCTGCAGGATCAGGGTGTTAGTTTTGTTGAGTGCCTCCAGGAGGGCTGCCACGGCGGGGTCGGCGTTGGGCGGAACAGGAACGGACTGGAGGTCAAGAGAAGGTTGATCGTTGTTGCGATCAGCAGGGGTAGGGGAAGGAGAAACAGTGGCTCCATCCCTAAGGAAACGGGCATCTTGGAGAAGAGATGATTGGCCGTCAACGTCAGATTTGTTGACGGGGAGGATGGTTGATTGGAGAGCATCCTTGGTGCGATCTTGGGAGGCCAAGATCGTGATGATGTTTGAGAATTGTTTTGATCTTCGATTACTGAGGAAAGAAAGATAGGGAGAACAAAGATCCCCACAGACGGCGCCACTGATCGTGAAGGCTGGATCAAATCCTGTAGAATCAGGCCGCCAAGTGCGTCAGGGATGCTGGTCGTATGGAGAGGAGGGGGGTGTACCTGCAAGGCACTCCGACGCTCAAGTGAGAAAGGGTTAGAGAAAAGGGGCAAGTACAAAGTATGAATTCTTAGGGTGAATATTGGATACCTGACCCTCTCAAGCGAGAGGGTTTATATAGAGCCCCCAGCGCGTGGCCAACAGTCCTATTTTCGAGGCGAAATAACCGTTTTCCCCAAAGAATAGGTAACTACCCAAACTAGCCGTTATGTCAGGCAGGGTGCCCAAAACTAGCCGTTGTGTCGGGCATAGACATGGTTCCGGGCACCTGCCCATAGCAGTTCGGGGAGCGATGAAGCCGTGCGTGACGGGCAATAATTTCGGGGAGGAACGTTGCATTCCTTGCCCCGTTAGAGGGGCAGAAAAGTAACTTTTGCCCCTCTGTGGATTGGACTTAGGCAATTTGGGCCGCTCTGGAGCAGAGGCGGATTGGGCCAATTCTAGCCATTGGTCCAGTCCAGAACAGTAGGTATGTAAAAAATAGGGGTTAAGTGCTTCCAAAACCTATAACACCAACATTAGATATAGATGACATTCTCTCAAATGATCATTAGCTCTGTAGATGTTGTAATTAACAATCATAAAAGCACTTTGTTGATCAAACACATTTGCTAGAGAAGTAGGGAGCGAAAAATCATGATATGCAGGTCACGAGCACAAACTTGATAAAGCTATATAATTGATTCACCGTGTCTTCCGTAGCTTTTTCAACTTGGCCAAGAACAATTTCCTGTCAACGAAACAACCAATACATGACTTCAAATCAACATTGTTAAAAAGGAACAATTTTAAACATAGAATATGTCAACAAAAAAAGCTTACCTTGGGTACATTAGCAGCTAAACTTTTCAATGCTGCTTCAACATAGCCATAGAAATCTCGAGACATCCATCAAACTTCTTCCTCAAGATTAGCAGGTATACGGGCCATTGTATCCTGACATAGTACATGAAAATAAAATAACAACAACTCAATAATAACAAATTCAAGTTTACATCTCAGTTAGAGCCTATAGTTAAGAACTTACAATGGATCCAACATCTTTCGATAATCTGCACAACACATGCCAAAATATCATTATAGTTATTTCAAAATCGGTAATCTGCAGAACACATCCCTTTTGAAAATAAATTAAATACAAAGACAAAACAATCCAAATCAAAATAAGCGCTTATCTATTCTCAAAAGCGCTTATTTGTTCTCCCTCTCACGGTTCAAAATTTACAAACAAAACATTAGTGTAATATCATTGAAATACTAAATGTCACCTTGAATGAGTTCATCTTTTGGAGAATTAGATTGTTAAAACGATAACAACATCAACAAAATTAATGGGCAAAGAAAACAATAAAAGGAATTGTTAACCAAATCTACATTTTATACAACGACACACATCTACTAAACCAATGAAAGAATTGAATAAAGTAAAACAAACTAATTAATCGTGCAAAAATATAGACTAAATTGCCTATAAGAAAGTAAAACAAAGTAGTGGTTATGAGGATCTTGTTGCACATTTTCCACAAGATGTCGCACAACATCAACCATCAATATTTTACCGTGTACCACCCGCAACAAAGCAACTAATTAACATCACTTTCAAACAAATTAATTACAAAATACTTAATTTGTTCAGAAAATACTTCATTAAAATGTAACCAATCATTATAAATCACTTCATTACAATATCATACATTTCAGAAAAAACTTCATTCACTTTGGCTTACCTTATATGATTTAGTACGTATGTAAAAAATAGGGGTTAAGTGCTTCCAAAACCTATAACACCATTGCTTAGATATACATGACATTGTCTCAAATAATCTGTAGACGAAACAATTTCCTGTCACCGAAAGAACCAATAAATGAGTTCAAATCAACATGTTTTATAAAAGAACAATTTTAAACATATAATATCTCAAAAACCTAACCTTAGCTTGGGTACATTAGCAGCAAATTGTTACGAACAACAATGGATCAAATTGTTAAGAACAACAATGTTCCTCCTCAAGATTAACAGGTATACGAGCCATTGTATCCCGAGATAGTACATGAAATTAAAATAACAACAACTTAATAATAACAAATTCATGTTTACCTCTCAGTTAGAGCATATTGTTAAGAACTTACAATGGATCCAACATCTTTCGGTAATCTGCAAAACACATCCCAAAGGAAAATAAATCTATAATCTATCCACATAACCCTTATCATTTAATTCAAGAAAAGAGAGAAACAAAATCAAAATAAGCGCTTATCTATTCTCAAAAGCGCTTATTTCTTCTCCCTCTAACGGTTCATCCGCTCTTAACTCGTCACCAACATTGTCCAGTTTCTACAAAGTATCTCTGAGCAAGAACCCTAAACGTAAAGATATCGATGAATAACCACCATCTGAAATATCAAAACAAACAAAATACCACATATCTGACCGGAAAACAACAAAAAATTACAGAACATAAATCGTATAAATCAAAAGCTTAGACACAGATCTAAAGACGAGAAAATTTCTTCCTGGTGTTTAAAGTCGAAATCGGTGACATCTTGCATGCAATCAGGGCAAGGTAACATTCCATGGAACTTCCAGAACATAACCCACCTGCAGAGTTCTTACAAATAACATAGAAAACAAAATGTTAGACATAGATCTATACAAATCGTTACAGACCAAAGATCAAACGCATTCATTTCGGTTAGGGTTTCGAAAGCGACGTTCTTGATAACAACGGAAGAAGTAAGAAGACGAGATAGAAGAAGAGGAAGAAGATGGATGAATGAGAGAAAGTAAGGTCAGACAGAGAGAGAAGAGAGAGAGAAAAAACTGAAAATAAGCCTAAGACAGATTGGAACACGGTGGAGAGAAGAGAGAGAAAAATTTAATAGCATAAAGCTTTATTTTAGAAGTCAAAATCTTTGAAACTTAACCAAATGACATCATCTATTGCCTTAAACATAACCAACAAAGGCTTAATATAATAAATAAGTAGTTAGATTACAAATACGTGACATCATCGGTTGCAAAAAGTAAATTTTGGACCAAAATTACTCTTAAATTGAATATGTGGCAAAAAAAAAAAAAAAAAGGGCTAATAGTGTAAATTTCAGAACAACAACTTTTCTTATATTATAGATTTTTTTATATTATAGATTATTTTAGATTAGAATTCTAAAAAAGGACACTATTTTTGAATAACTCCCATTCGTACACACTTTTATTTTATCACTTTGAGTGAGAAGAAACCATATTCAGTTTTCGTTTGCTTATGACTCACCTGGTCACTCGTACTCAACTCGCTCGACTCGCTCCTTTCATTCATCGCTCCAAATCATCACTCAGAACAACCATCTCCCTTCCCCAAACCGTCACCTTACCCCAACTCTCAACCACAGCCGGTCTCAAACTCCGCCGAAAACATTCACCGGCAATGGATGCACAACCACCGGAATCCCACACTCCCGCTGTTGAGGGAGAAGAATTCGTCCACATCCACGATCTGAAAATGGAGAGCTTGTCTGATAGCATGGTTCGAATTGATCATTCCTCTGATGCCATCGATGCAGCTTCGTCTGCTCCTGAAGAAGCCTCGGTGGATGTAGATCGCACCCCGGTCGCGCTTCCGGAGGAACTCTCGAGAAATGTGATCGTGTTGACGTGTGAGTCCTCCGCTGAGGGCGGTGTTTGCGATGTTTACTTGGTCGGTACCGCTCATGTCTCGGAGGTAATTTGGTGTTTTGGTTTTGGTGTGACTTTTTTTTTTTGTTGCATTGTGCATTTTCACTGTCTATATTATTCACAACAAAGAATTAGGGGTTTTCTATTCTTTTTTTCCTCAGGCATTTTGTTTCTATTCATTCATTTCAATTTTGATTGGTATGGTGTTTTTATTCATTCATTTCAATTAGAATTGCCTTTTGTTTTGTAAAATGCATGACTCTAAAATGCGGTGTTAGCTGCTGTTAAGTTGCAAACTATGAAACACGGACACCGGAAAGACAACACCAACATTGACACAGTTTCGGACACCTGACACATACACAATTTTTTTTAGAGATGTCGGTCCTACAGAGGTTGCAAACTATGATACTGCAGCAAAATGTAGACATAAGTTGGTGGTCCCGGTTGTGGTCTCAATTGAATTCGTCACAGTTGAATTGGGGTGAAAACTGAATGAGTTAAAGCTTAACATCTATGTTGAACTATGTTGCAGGAATCAAGCAGAGAAGTTCAAGCTATTGTCAGTTTACTGAAACCAGAGGTGTTATTTTCCTTTTGAACTCCATTATTAAACTATAGGCTGAGCTGCCTGATTTTTACTTCACGCTGTTTCCCTTTCTTTTCTTTGTACATTTTTAATGAAACCATACGGTTGATCTATGTTTTCTGCAGGCTGTCTTCCTCGAATTGTGCTCGAGTCGCGTGTCAATTCTCACCCTTCAAAATCTTAAGGTCTCTACTTTTTAACTTGGTGTTTTACAATGAGCAAGGTTGGCAATGCACTATATCTGTCTAATGTGAATTTTTGTGTCCTGCAAAAAAATTGGGACTTTCTATGTGTGGGATTGTTTGTGCGGTAACCAAAATTGATTTTGGTTAAAACTAACTTGAATGACAGGTGATTTATGATATCACCCAAATATGACAAGCAAATTTTTGCTTTTTGAATCACTTTTGTTTCACAAAAGTGAATACCAACTAGTAATATATTCGTGGGGCATAAATATTCTAGAAATAGAGAATATTTGAAAAAAATATGTCAAATAGTTTATAGCTAGAATGTTTTAGGTACTTGGTTTAGTTTATGTTGGTGTACAAGGTGAATAATGGATGAAAAAGAGTAGAATATATTATAATAGAATGACGGCTACAAAGGATTACAAAAGGATTATGAAATCGCCAACTACCACTAGTCTATTTATAAGCTAAAACTAGGGCTACAAAAACAACAATAAAATACTAAAATACCCTCTAACAAACTTGGTCACCAAGTTTGTGAATATAAATTAAAATATAAATTATTTCTAATACCATCCCTTAATTTATATTTCCTCAAAACTAACAACACCAATTCCATCCCTTAAGCGAAGAAATTGATCCGTCTTGATAGCCTTCATCAGAACATCTGCCAACTGCTTCTGGGTGCTACAGTGCACAACTTCTAACACTTCACTCTGAACTTGACTTCTCAGATAGTGATACTTTGTCTCAATATGCTTGCTTCTCCCATGCAACACTGGGTTTCTGGCAAGATTGATTGCAGACTTGTTATCAATCATCAGCTTCAGAGGTTTGTCAACTTTGATCTTCAGATCCTCCAGCAAGTTCAGAATCCACACAGCTTGGCATGCAGTAACAGCACCTGCAATATATTCAGCTTCACAGGTTGACAACGCAACAACAGGTTGCTTCTTAGAACACCAAGAAATAGGGCCTCCCAGAAACTTGAACAAGTATCCAGAAGTACTTCTTCTGTCAACTCTGTCTCCACACCAATCAGAATCTGAATAACTCAGAAGTTCTGATTCAGTCTTTCTTCCAGAAGGAAAAAACACTCCATACTTCAGAGTTCCCTTGATATACCTCAGAATCCTGACAGCAGCTTGGTAATGGGACCACTTGGGTTTACTCATGAATCTGCTAACCATTCCAATTGCATAACAAATATCAGGTCTGGTATTACACAAATATCTCAGAGAACCAACCAACTGTTTGAAGGTTGTAGCGTCCACATCCTCACCATTAGAATCAGAATCTAGTTTCTGATTCGTATCTGCAGGTGTGATAGCAGCCTTACAATTCTGCAGCTTAAATCTCTTCAGAAGTTCTCGTTCATACTTCAGCTGATGCAAAATGATACCTTTCTCAGAATATCTGAACTCCATCCCTAGAAAGTATGTCATTTTTCCGAGATCAGTCATTTCAAACTCATTCATCAGCACCTTCTTGAACTTAGCTAATTCTTGTTCAGAACTTCCGGTCAGCAATATGTCATCAACGTACAAACACACCAGAATCATATTGCCTTCAGAAATATGCTGAACATAAACACCGTATTCCATCTCACATTTCTGAAAACCCTGCTTCTTGAAAAATGAATCAATCTTCTGATTCCAAGCTCTGGGCGCTTGCTTCAATCCATACAAAGCTTTATGTAATCTGTACACCATCCCTTCCTGATTCTTTTTCACAAATCCAGGAGGTTGTGACACATAAACTTCTTCTTCTAATGGACCGTTCAGAAATGCAGATTTCACATCTAAATGCATCAGAGGCCAATTCCTGTTAGCAGCTATTGCAATCACCAATCTGATTGTTTCATGTCTCGCTACAGGTGCAAACACTTCAGAATAATCCAGCCCAGGTTTCTGCAGAAATCCTCTTGCTACCAACCTCGCTTTGTGTTTGCCAATTGATCCATCTGGCTTTAGCTTCTGCTTGAAAACCCATCTGACGCTGATGACTTTCTTGTCCTTTGGAAGTTCTGTCAGCTTCCAGGTCTTGTTTCTCTCTATGGCATCAAGTTCTTCTTTCATGGCCTTTAGCCAGAACACTTCTGCTTGAGAGCCTCTTCCGTACTTACGGGTTCAGAGTCTACTAACATGGCACACTGAATAATTTCTCCTTCAGAATCTACTTCAGTGTCTTGCAACATGTCAAACGCTTCAAATCTTCTTGGAATGTTTCTGATTCTCTGTGGCCTCTGACCTCGTTCAGAATCTTCTTCAGATGCTTGAACCCCAGAAGTTTTGTCCTCAGAAGTTTCTCCTTCAGAAGCTCTTGCTTCAGAAGGTTGACTTCCTCCAGAACCTTGACCATCTTCAGAGTCTGGCATATTCCCAGAGTCTGAATTACCACCAGAATCTGGATCATCATCAGAATCTGGATCATCAGAATCACCTTCATCTTTTGAGTCTCCTTCAGAGTCAGAATCACCATCAGTTTCAGAAACTCTTAGTTCTGACCTTCCTTCAGAAGTTCTCACATCAGAATCAGATTGAGACTTATCCCAATTCCAAACTTCTGATTCCTTCACAATAACGTCTCTGCTGAATTCAACTTTATTAGTTTCTGGACAATAAAGCTTGTACGCACATGTACTGTGGTACCCCACCAGTAACATTACTTTGCTTCTATCATCTAACTTCTGTCTTCTAGCTTCTGGAACATGTTTGTAACAAACAGAACCAAACACCTTCAAATGACTAACACTTTGCTTTTCTCCAGTCCACTTCTGAATAGGAACTATTTCCTTCAGCTTCTTCGTTGGACATCTGTTGAGCACATATACTGTGGTGGCAACAGCTTCTCCCCACAAATTGTGAGGAAGCTTCTTCTCCTTCAGCATGCTTCTCGTCATATCAAGCAAAGTACGATTTCTTCTTTCAGCAAAACCATTGTGTTGAGGGGTGTAAGGAGCAGTAACCTCATGCTCAATTCCATTCTCCTCACAGAACTTCTAAAACTCTTTGGAGTTATACTCACCCCCACCATCGGTTCTGAGAATCTTCAGAGTCTGACCACTCTCATTCTGAACCTTCATTCGGAACTTCTTGAATTCAGCAAACACCTCGTGTTTGAACTTAATAAGGGATACCCATGTCATTCTTGTGAACTCATCAACAAATGACACAGTATTTGTTCCCTCCAATCGATGCTACTGGAAATGGACCACACACATCAGAATGCACTACTCCCAAGGCATGTTTTGCTCTTGGAGCAACTTCTGACGCAAATGGCAATCTTGGTTGCTTTTCTTCCATGCACACTTTGCATGACTTCTCAGGCTTCTTAATTGCAGGAATTCCATGTACCAGCTTCTTCGAATTCAGATGTTCTAAGCTTCTGAAATTCAGATGACCAAATCTTCTGTGCCACAGCTCACTTTCTTTCACAACACTTGTTGCACTGAGGCATTCAAAGTCAGAAGTTCTGACATTCACCTTGAATGTTCTATTCCTTCCCTGTTCTGACTCCATAATCAGCTTCTGATTACAGTCATACAGCTTCAGAAGATTGTCCTTCATGGTAACTGAAAAACCTTTCTCAATTAATTGTCCCACGCTCATCAGATTGCTTTTTATGCCAGGTACATACCACATTTCTGAATCAATGCTGTTTTCCCATTGTTCAGAACAACTCTGACATTTCCCATACCTTCAGCGTTAAGGTATTTGTCATCAGCACATCTGATCTTTGTCCTCTTTTCAGAATCAAAATCAACCAGCCATTTCTTATTTCCAGTAAGATGATTTGAGCAGCCAGTGTCCATATACCACCAGTCTGTCAAATTCGTATCATCAGATTCAGAAGCCATCAGTAGCACAGATTCATCATCAGAACTTCTGGCTATATTTGCTTCTTCTGACTTCCTTTCTTTGTTTGACCAACAATCTCTAGCAAAGTGACCAAACTTCTTGCAACAGTAACATTGGATCTTCTTGTCATACTTCTCTTTTCCCTTCTAAGCATTCTTTTGCCTATCAGAAGTTGAGGTTTCTGACTTCTGACCACCATCAGATCTTCTCCTGGCTTCTGACTGCTTCTGATGCTTCTTATCAGAAACTGCTTTCAGAGCCTACTGTTCTACTTCCCTTTCAGAAGTTCTCTCAGTCAGACGCAACTCTTGCGCTTCTAGACTGCTTTGCAGCTCTTCAATTCTCATGGTGCTCAGATCTTTAGAATGTTCTATTGCTACCACAATGTAATCAAACTGAGGAGTAAGAGATCTCAATACCTTCTCAATGATTACTTGTTCAGAAAGAGTTTCTCCACACGCCTTCATCTCATTAGTGATCAGAATCACTCTGGAGATGTACTCAGAAACTTTCTCATTGTTCTTCATGTTGAGATTCTCGTACTGCTTACGTAGAGACTGAAGCTTCACCTTCTTCACTGATGCGTCACCACCGTAACATCTGACTAGTGTGTCCCACACCGCCTTTGCCGTCGTTGAATCTGTAATCTTCTCAAACACATTCGCATCCACACATTGATGGATGTAGAACAATGCTTTCTGATCTTTCTTCCTTGTATCCTTCTGCGCGTTCTTCTGTTCCTCCGTCGCATCTGCTGCTACCGGAACATAACCTTCAGTGACAAGATCCAGAACATCTTGAGCACCGAACAGTACACGCATCTGAATCATCCAACGAGTCCAGTTTTTGCCATCAAATACTGGAAGCTTGGTGTTCATGCCGCCGTTGCCGTTCATCATCTTCAACCTTGTACAGTCACTCAAATCTCACAGTGTTTCCCAACCCACAGAATCAAAAAATTATGATTCTGATCAGAATTTTGTTCTAGATTCAACACGAACCCAGAATCAAAAATCAATCACACAGCCTCACGTTCCACTCGTGTTTCCCGTGTTTTCCGTTGATCCGAACCGGAGCTCTAGATACCAATTGTTGGTGTACAAGGTGAATAATGGATGAAAAGGAGTAGAATATATTATAATAGAATGACGGCTACAAAGGATTACAAAAGGATTATGAAATCACCAACTACCACTAGTCTATTTATAAGCTAAAACTAGGGCTACAAAAGCAATAATAAAATACTAAAATACCCTCTAACAAACTTGGTCACCAAGTTTGTGAATATAAATTAAAATATAAATTATTTCTAATAGTTTATAGCTAGAATGTTAGGTACTTGGTTTGGGCCTAAGCCCAACAAATGTGTCAAATAGAGGAATGGGTTATATTTGTTGATGTGGCTAGTTGGTTAGAGGGGAATGATAGTTATATAAAACATAGGGATAGCAAGAGAGAAGGATTGAGAATTATTCAGTAAGGAACCGCATTGGTTTGGGCAGAGAGAGAATTGTCTCTTCTATGAGGAGTTTAGCTTTGGGGTAGTTTGGAATTCTTTTCCTTCTACAATTTAATTTGCTTTGCAATCAAATACATTACATTTTCCATTGTTTTTCCTCCTGTTTACTTAATTTCTGATTTTGAATTTCGGATTCCCATCATTGTTCTGAACTACCGGATAACTTCCAGATAACTGTTGGAAACTATCGGAATCTGTTGGATAACTTATAGATAACTGTCGAAAACTGCTGGATAACTATCGAAAACTGCCGGATAACTGTCGGAAATTGCCGAAAACTACCGAATAGCTACACGGAGAGCCAGCGATGGAGGATGTATGGACTATGAAGAGGGAATTACCAGATTTTCTGGGGACAAATCCTGTTGGTTGGATCTCCGTGGCTGAAAAGTTCTTTGAGAAGAACAAAATGAAGGAGTGATGCTAAGGTTTTATTATTGGGGTGAAGGTGACAGAAACATACAATGAGCCAAAGTTAGAGGAATTGAACTTGACAGAAACATACAAAAGTTAGAGGAGATGAACTTCAGTGTTGAACGAGAAGCAAAATGTTCTACAAAAGTAGAATTTGACTGCAAAGAGATTGTTGATCCAGTGATAGAAACAGATTACCTAAAACGAGGAACAAAAACAATGTTTAACGGAAGAATGAATGAGATGCAAAGAAGAAAGGAGCAGGTGTTTGTTTTTGAGCCGCCTCTATCGCCGGAGCCACCAGACACCGACCTTCACGTGGTGGAAAACGAGATTCAAATGATCCAAGCGGTTGTCGTCAAACTCCGAACCCCACCGGAACCGCCAAACGTGGATTCACATATAGGGATCTCTTCAAGTTTTGATCTGCAAGGAAGGAAAGAGGAGGTGCTTGTTCTCAAACCACCGCCTGGGCCAACAGACGCCACCCTCTTTGCGGTGGTTGTGGAAATCAAGCACATCGACTATGTGACAAATAGAAAGAATCGAATTGCTTAGATTCCGGTTGCTCCCTCACCACCTATAGAACCGCCGGCCACTATGACACCCCCAATCTATACCCCGAGTAATTAAAGCGATAACAAATAATCAGAGTATAATTAAAACATTCATGGCATAGACGGGAGCGTCACATCAAAGTAATGAAATATAACAACCTGCTCATATAGATATGCAACAATCAGGTAGCAACATAAACAGAGGAACTCAGTTCCTAACACCCACAAATCAGATACAAAATAAAAGCGGAAAATCTGCAACTGAAATCTCATATATAAACATAGAAGTTTGTCTGTCATATACAGAGTCATACATATAAAATCCAAAAAGATATATATACACATAATCACATAACGATCTCTCCGACTACCCGGTGCCACATATCAGAGCCGACCGACAAAAGAATGAAGACATAATCTTCACAAAAAGACCTCCAACATCTAATCTGCAATGCCTCATAGAGCATTCAAAACAGCAGAAGGGTGAGAAACACAATTATAATATAGTTGCATACAATTATGTAATAACATGAAATACGCATGCAAAACATTCTCACCACAACATACACCATAGTTCAAATACAAAACAAAACAATTCATAATTCATGCATCCATCACAAAGGCATATCAATCATGCTCAATACATTTATCACCAATATATATATCAACTCATCAATCCCGTTCACAATTTCCCACACATAATCAATCCATTCATGACTATGCAAATGCACAGAGACCGACACAACGACTCTATGCATGCGATACCATTCCATCCATCATTCTCATCATCATTAATTCACTCAGGAATTATTGGAACCATCGCTTGTTACTTAGTGTAACTCCCGGTCGGGCAAACGATGTTCCCCGTCGCTTTAGGTCCTCTTGGTATAAGGCTCACGACGTTTATGGATCGCTTTAGGTCCTCTTTGTATAAGGCTCACGATCCGATCGCTTTAGGTCCTCTTTGTATAAGGCTCACGATTGTCTATAACGTCGCTTTAGGTCCTCTTTGTATAAGGCTCACGACCGTTACAGCAGATTCCCTCTGGAATCGTTTCGTTGCTCACACCCCACAAGGGCACACGACATCACAAGGTGCATATCATGATGCATGGCATACCAATGACTCATGACAATCAAATGCATATACATATATAACCATGTGAACCATCTCAACATCAATAATCATGCATTGCAATCAAACCCAAAACAATGCATTTATTTGCCATAAGGCCACAAACCATCATCACAACATTTCATCACATGCATTCACATCACATAACAGCACACAAGCTATACGTTATATATCAAAAGCATATCGCATGATAACACATCAATCGCACACAATTACGAAGGTAAAAGTCGACAAAACGACACGTTTCCAAATTTCCGACACAATTAAATCGGCCACTAATCTCAAAACCATTTTTATAAGAAAGAACATCTCATTAGCTTTTCAACGGTACTAAGAACGTCTTGATTCGAGTTACAGATCAAAAGTTATGAATTTTCAAAGAAAAGAATTTATTGAAAAACTGCCAGATTCGCCTGGCGAATCCCCTTTCGCCAGCACTTCGCCTAGCGAATTAGTGGCGAACCACAATTTTAGAAAAAACCCAAGAGTTCCAGTAGCTAACACATTTCTGTCTCCCCGTTTTCGCCTGGCGACTTATGATTTCGCCTGGCGAATTCCTCTTCGCCAGCACTTCGCCTGGCGAACTAGTGGCGAGACCTAATTCGCCTGGCACATCGCACCAGAACCAGAATTTTTCTGCTGCGGGTTACACATTTCCTGTTGGAACTATGTTCCAAGAAAGGTGAATGTTTGAGAGAAAGAAGAAGAAGGAGAGAGAGAAGAAAGAGAGATTAGGGTTTGCAAAACTTTCTAAACTTTTTTGTGTTAAATGCTGTGTGTGCTGTATGTAATTACAAATTACAAAGTCCTTTATATAGGCTATCAAAGCCCAGGCCCAAACAAACATTTCGACTAACTCCTTAACAACTATATTCGACTCTGTCGAATACAGCTGTCTACACAACACTACAACTAATTCGACATCAACAAAAAACCTATAAAGACTCTGACTTCGACTTCGACAGAGAACTTGAATTACTTCTAACACACCACCTAATTCATGTTCTCGAGACTTCTCATCCCAATGCTCTTCTTTAACTCGTCGAATCTGACTTTCTTCAAAGGTTTGGTAAGTATGTCGGCTAGTTGAAATTCAGTCTTGCAATATTCAAGATCAAGCTGCCCTCTGTTCACTTGATCCATGAGAAAATGATACCTTCTTTCTATGTGCTTACTTCGACCATGACACATAGGATGATTGGCAAGATCAATAGCTGACTTGTTGTCTACAAACAACTTCATCTTCCCAGGTTCCTTGATCTTGAGTTCTTCGAGCAACATATCTATCCATGCTGGCTGACATGCTGCATACGATGCAGCTACGTACTCAGCTTCACATGATGACAAAGCCACAATGCTTTGTTTTCTAGAACTCCAAGAGATTGGAGCTCCTTCTATCATGAAAATGTAGCCTGCAGTACTCTTCTTCTCATCTTGGTCTCCACTGAAATCTGAATCAGTATAGCCATATACCTCCGCATCTTTCGACTTAGACCTATTTCGACATGGCATCAGCACACTATGATCAATCGTACCCTTAATGTATCTCAGTACTCTCTTTACTGCAATGAGATGACATTCTTGGGGTTTCTCCATGAATCGACTTAACAATCCGACACTCTGACAAATGTCTGGCCTTGTATTGCAAAGATACCTCAAGGATCCAATAATTTGTTTGTACAGTGTCGAACTTACAAACTCATCATCAGTTACTTTCTTCAACTTTGCTCCTGTTTCCAATGGAGTTGTTGCAGCTTTACAGTCAGTCATCTTGAACCTCTTCAAGATGTCTTGAGCATACTTCTTCTGGTGCAGGAACACACCTTCAGCTGTGTCTTTGAATTCCATCCCTAAGAAATATGACAAATTCCCTAAGTCGGACATTTCGAACTCTTGCATTAGCTTCGACTTAACTTTCTTATCTCAGCTTCATTTGCACCTGTAATTAGCAAATCATCGACGTACAGGCATAAAATGATTCGACTATCATTGTCGACATCATTTACATAAACTCCATGCTCAGACACACACTTTGTGAAACCTGCTTCGATTAGGAAACTATCTATTCTTTTGTTCCAAGCCCTCGTGGCTTGCTTCAATCCATAGAGAGCCTTCCTCAATCTGTACACCTTCGACTCATGCCCTTTGATCTCAAATCCTGGTGGTTGACTGACATAAACTTCTTCCTCCAAAGGTCCATTCAAAAATGCTGATTTTACATCCAACTGATGTATCTTCCATCCTCTATATGCTGTTGTCGAAACAACAATCCTGATTGTTTCCAACCTAGCCACTGGCGCATAGACTTCGTCGAAATCAATACCAGGTTTCTGCAGAAAACCTCTTGCCACTAGTCTTGCCTTATGCTTGGCAATTTCACCATTTGGCCTTCGTTTCAGCTTGTAAACCCATTTCACATCAATAAGCTTCTTGCTGGCTTTTTCGACAAGTTCCCAGGTATTATTTTTCTCGATTACCCTGAGTTCTTCCTTCATGGCTTCACACCAATTCGAATCATTCATGGCTTCATCCAAGTTAATTGGTTCTGCTTCAGCCATCATCATTGCTTCTTCTATTAAGTCACCATCTGCATCGATTGCACTATCTGGAAATCTCTTATATCCAGCTAACCTTGTCGACTCAGCTCTTGTTCTAGTTGATCTTCTGACATTCTGCTCAGGAGGATCTTCATTTCGAATTGTCGTGGCCTCAGTTTGTCGGTCTTCTTCAAATACAGTCGGAACTGTCTCTTCCATCTGTCGACCAGTTTCCTGTCGAACTGACCCATGACTCCACTCCCATTTTTGATTTTCATCTACCAGAACATCTCGACTGATCATAGCTATATCATCTTCTGGTGAATATAGTCGATATGCACCAGTTGAATGATAACCTATGAGCACCATGGTTTGACTTCGATCATCTAGCTTTGTTCTCAATTGCTCAGGAACATGCCTAAAACATATTGATCCAAAAACTCTAAGATGACTTACATTTGGCTTCTCACCTGTCCATGCTTCATAAGGAGTCTTCTCGACTAGCTTCTTTGTTGGACATCTATTTAGAATGTATACTGCTGTCGAAGCTGCTTCAGCCCAAAATCTCTTTGGCACCTCTTTAGCCTGCAATATACTTCTCGTCATATTCAATATACTTCTATTCTTCCTCTCAGCTATTCCATTATGTTGAGGTGTATAGGGTGCAATAACCTCATGCTCTATACCTTCCTCTTCACAAAATCTAGCAAACTCTCGAGAGATGTATTCACCACCACCATCAGTTCTCAGTTTCTTTAACTTGCAGCCACTTTGCTTTTCGACAAGCAACTTAAACTTCTTGAACTTTGTGAATACTGCACTCTTACTTTCGATCATATAAATCCACATATATCTGGTGAATTCATCGATGAAAGTTAAGAAGTAACGCTTGCCACCATTCGACCTAACTTCAAAAGGTCCACATACGTCAGAATGAACAAGCTCCAACTTTCCTTTTGACTTAATTGGCAGATCATGCTTGAATGCTTTTCTAGCCTGCTTTGCTTTGCAGCATTCTTCACACACATGATTTGGTTCCTTCACCTAAGGTAAACCATAAACCATCTTCTTTTGATTGAGCATACCCAAACTCCTGAAGTTTAGATGCCCATATCTATGATGCCATAGCCAATTCTTTTCCTCTTCTGTAGTTGACGCAAGACATTGATGATCAATCATGTTAATCTGAACTTTAAAGGTCTTGTTATCAGCCAATGGTGCTTTCAGTACTAACCTACCATCAGCATGATACACCTTCATTTGGTTCTTCTCCAGCTTCATATTATGTCCTTTGGCAAGTAATTGGCCTATACTTATCAAGTTACTTGTCATAGAAGGCACATACCACACATCAGTAATGCTGGCTTTTCTACCATCTCTTCTCATTACAGATATGTTTCCTCTCCCACCTGATGTGATCTGTCTACCATCTGCAAACTTTATCACCTTCTTAACTGATTCATCAAGCTTGGTGAACCAGTTCTTGTTACCGGTCATGTGGTTGCTGCAACCTGAATCAAGATACCACAAATCCGTTTCATCAGCGTTTGACTGAGTATCTGCCATTAGTAGCACATCCTCAGAATCACTATCTTCTGCCTGTGCATACTGCGCTTTGTCACTTTCTTTTGCTCGTGCTTCCTTCTTCTTTCGACAGTCTCGAGCATAGTGACCAAAACCTTGACAATTGTAACACTGCACGTCTTTCATGTCAACTTTCTTCCCAGAATACTTGTTGCCCATGCCTTTCTTTATTGAATCATCATGATTCTTGAACTCTTGCTTGACTTCTCATCACTAGCAAGATTCCTTCCCTGCTTTACCTTCCCAGATTCTTGGTGAATTTCGCTTGTAGTGCTTGGTCCGATACCTTTTCTCTTTCTGAATCTCTTTGCTTCAATCTCATCTCATGAGCTTCCAAAGAAGTCTGGAGCTCTTCAACCTTCATCTCAGCAAGATTCTTGGACTCTTCAATGGACACTACAATGTAATCAAAATTTGCAGTCAGAGATCTTAGTACCGTCTCAATTTTCTGCAAATCTGTGATTGTTTCTCCACAAGACTTCATCTGGTTCGACAGCATCACCAATCTTGAAAAGAACTCCGAAACTGATTCATCTTCCTTCATTTGAATCATTTCGTATTGCTTTCTCAAGGTTTGCAGCTTCATCCTCTTCAGTTTCTCATCACCTCCATACAAGTTCTTTAACTTGTCCCACGCTCCTTTTGCAGATTCTTCTTCAATAATTTTCTCAAACACATTTGGATCCACACACTGGTGAATCAAGAACAACGCTTTGCCATCTTTCTTCCGTTGATCCTTGTACACAGCTTTCTGTTCATCAGTCGCATTCGCCCCCAATTCAGTTACACCATCATTCACGATTTCAACCACATCTTGAAATCTGAAAATAACCCTCATCTGCGCAACCCACCGTTGGTAGTTTCCCCCTTTGAAAACCGGTAGATTCGCTGGGAATTGTGTGGACGTTGTTGTTCCGTTTGCCATTAGATTCTCTCTGAATCGCAACCGTGCTCTGTTATACCAATTGTTGGAACTATGTTCCAAGAAAGATGAATGTTTGAGAGAAAGAAGAAGAAGAAGGAGAGAGAAGAAAGAGAGATTAGGGTTTGCAAAACTTTCTAAACTTTTTTGTGTTAAATGCTGTGTGTGCTGTATGTAATTACAAATTACAAAGCCCTTTATATAGGCTATCAAAGCCCAAGCCCAAACAAACATTTCGACTAACTCCTTAACAGCTATATTCGACTCTGTCGAATACAGCTGACTACACAACACTACAACTAATTCGACATCAACAAAAAACCTATAAAGACTCTGACTTCGACTTCGACAGAGAACTTGAATTACTTCTAACAGTTCCAAACCCCAAAATCCAACTTTCTCCACCCAAAACGTTTTCAATCAATCAAAACAAGTATCAACAATGTTCATACATATAATACGATCATACTACGTGATTCATATCGATTTCCAACCATGAAAACATCAATTTCTATTCATTTTGCTCATTTCAACCTAGAATTGAAAAACTATGAAAAACAAGTAAACATTCAAACACACACATACATATTCATATCATACACAAGCATATAATAACCGAGTTTCGCACCCTTACCCGATTAATCGTGCTTTGAAGTGTCGGTTGAATCGATTTCTTAAACTTCAAGTTTTCCTCTTTTTATTCTTCTCTTTCTCTCTATTTCTCTCTTTCTAATCTCTATGTTTCTATTTTAAGAAAAACAATAATATCTAACCAAGCAAAATGACCAAAATACCCCTACACTCAATTTTCTCGCAAACGCTCCCAAAACGCGATAAAACATAATAACAATAAACATAACATATTTACCAAATAAAAACCAAGAATAAAATAATATAAAAACAAAAATAATCAAATCGACTCAATTAAATAAATCTAACAAAAACCGGGGCGTTACAGGCACGGGTGTATGTGTTGTGGTAATAGATCGGAACTCACATGTGTCCACATTAGAAAAACAAGTTCTGGGAGGTCCGACCATGATCCCACCACCACCAGAACCACCATACATACATAGGTTCAGGAGGTGTGAATCCTCCACAGTCTCAGACAACCAACTTCTTTGCGGCAAGGAAGAATTCCATACCAGTTGAGCACGTGCACACCGATCAGGCAAGTCTCGTGGTTGTTGCTGTTTGGAACCTTCAGGAAGATGAAGGGGCAGAATATCAACTATTACCCACTTTCCAAATTTCTAGACAATCAATTAATGAACCAGCTGTCCCTCACTTATCACAATAGGAGTCCTCTCACCCTTTAGAGATGATACTAAAATGTGAGGTGCAAGTTAAGCCTTATTATATAATAAGTGCAATTTGTGTGCTTCAATTTTAATCGGTTTACCCCTTCCCACATATTGTCTACATCATATGATGAGAGCATCAAAGTTTGGTCAAAGTTCTACCTTCAACTAATGTGGCAGTGGTTTTTTCATGCATGTCCCAAGCACTTTTATTTTCTAATCCATTTATCCCATACCCTTGGTTCCATGGCCCAACTAAATTCTTCCTTCAAAATGGAACATTTATGCACCACATTAAAAACACCATAAGAAACATTTATGTACCACATCAAAAACACCAAACTTCAGCGCTGCTAAACTGAAGAATCCAGATCAAAACTATTGGATGATGAGTTTGGATCCAAACAAGTTTGTGTGTGTAGTATGTAAAAATTCAGAAGTCTTCCCATTGGTTTACAGAATTTTGTCATGTATGAGACCTATTTTAAATAAATCTGTAGAGAAAACTGAGAAAACTGATGGTTTGGCATGGGGGCCATTAGATTCGGCAACTAAGTCACTCAAGAAGCCGGTGAATGTAATATATGATGCCTGTTTTAATGTTGTCACCAGAAAAATACCTCAAGAGTTTCTATGTGTGGAGATACATGCTCAAACAGGAAAGACCATGGAAGGTGGTATGATTTTAGTTGTAGAAGTGAGTCCAAGTAGTGTGACAAGCCAAGGGGATCACCAGGTCATGAGAAGATAATGTCATTGCATTACTCAATGTTGATCAGGCAATGGGACCTAGGAGAACTCAATTTTCCTATGGCTGCTACAACTTGTGACTACTCTGGAGTGGTTTACTTTTTTTTTCATGGGTTGCTCAACTTTGTATTTGATAGATGCAAGTTTTTGTGCCGAGGAAACATTTGGCAGCAAGGGATGCATATCTCAGCCTTGGGGTCAAGGCTGTTTTTCAAGGGGCGGGTATTGTTAGGTACGTGATTTGGGCCTAAGCCCAACAAATGTGTCAAATATAGAAATGGGTTATATTTGCTGATGTGGCTAGTTGGTTTGAGGGAAATGATAGTTATATAAAGGATAGGGATAGCAAGAGAGAAGATTGGGAATTATTCAGTTAGGAACCGTATTGGTTTGGGCAGAGAGAAAATTGTATCTTCTCTGAGAAGCTTATCTCTGGGGTAGTTTGGAATTCTTTTCCTTCTACAATTTTATTTTCTTCGTCAATCAAATATTTTCCATTGTTTTTCCTCCTGCTTACTTAATTTCTGATTTTGAATTTCGGATTCCCATCATTATCTTTGTTCTTATTATTTTATCACTTTCTATGGAAAGTATTTTACTGTAAGAGAATATCAACGTGCTTCAGTTCTGCATTAGATGAGTGCAGGGTTATTTTTTATTTTTATTTTTTTTGAAATGGCAGGGTTACTTAAATGGTCAAGTATCTGATTTCCTAATATTTACATTGCTTACTGGTGTTGTGCTGACTAAAGGATGAACATCATCATTTTATTTTGCATTTACGTTGTTAAATAATATATATTTGCTTATTTAACTTGATGTTGTAAACCTTTAAGCTTGCTTTTATGTGTATTTTATTTTTCCTTGTGTATAAAGGAGGCAAAAAAAAATTCATCCTTTTCTTTAGTATGAAAATGATAATTGACATGGTTTTAGTGGTCTATAAAATATTGTTTAACTATATCATTATCAAGTTTCTTTATTTTCATCATTATGTTGGTTGTCATTTAGTTATCTATTTTCATCCAGGTACCTACTATGAGAGAAATGATTGAAAATTTGAAGAAAAAACAGAACATGTTCGGAGTAATCTATGGCTGGTTCCTAGCCAAGGCAGGTTTCTATGTTTGCCAATCACATTTACCATCTTGATTACCTTTTCAACTAATATTCTTTCATTCCTTTTTTTTTCAAGAATGCTTTATTTCTGATGTACTGTGCTTTTTCTGCCCTTCAATTTCTGACAGGTTGCCAGTAAGCTTGAGGTCTTTCCTGGCTCTGAGTTTCGTGTTGCCTATGAAGAAGCAATCAAGTATGGTGGCAGGGTGATACTTGGCGACCGCCCTGTACAGGTTGGATAGTATTTATTTTAAAGAAAAGCCACTGATATATATATATATATATATATATATATATATATATATTGTAATGTACTATCCATTCCTCGCATGTTTTCAGCTCTTGATATTTTATTAAATCATTAATTAGTAATGCTAGTATAGTAGTAGAACAAGGGATGCTACATCACTTTTTTTTCCTTGCTCTCTGCTGTAAAAATTTTCCACATCTCCTTTGTGCTATTTCTGTATTAGTATACACTATATATTAAATAATAAGTGACGTAATGCTTTTTGCTCACACCATTATGGGATTTGTACTATATATTAAATAATAAGTGACGTAATGCTTTTTGCTCACACCATTATGGGATTTGTAGAGTCTCCAAATGCACCCTAATTTTCAGTATTTGCAGTTTTATCAAAGTGTTTTCAACTTGGTTTGACTATAATTATGTTTTAAAAGTTTCCTGTTACTGTATTAATGGGTTTTGATTTGGACTGAGACAGATTACATTAAAGAGAACATGGAGTAAGATGCCACTTTGGTACAAGACAAAATTGGTGTACTCTTTACTTTTCCAAGCAGTATTTTTACCCAGCTCCGATGATCTTAATAAGATGGTATATTTCACGATTTTCATGCACCAGTGATAAGTGTGAATTATACGTGTTTGTGCAAAGTTCTTGTCTATATCCTAACATGGCTTTGCTTTGCTTCGCTTCTTCAGCTAAAGGAAATGGATGACAGTGACATGCTAACTCTGGTTATTCAAGAAATGAGCAAGGAGTTTCCAACTTTAATGGAGACCCTTGTCCATGAACGAGATCAGTAAGCTCTATTGCACTTAATTCAATTTAAAGATTCATTTATTGTGTCTGTCACCTGTTGTCCACTTCTTTTATTATGGTCCTACAAGGCTAGAGGGATTAGTCTCTGCAGTTGCCGCAGAGCATACCCGGTTTATACCAAAAAAAAAAAAGATCTCGGAGAGCATCATAGACATGGTTTTGGTTAATGGCATTTTCTGCATATTCTAACCAAACCTGAAGGTCTGAATTCAAATATCTTGGAAGCTTGGACTTTTTACCAAGTGCCTGATTTGTTTCAGAGCTTAGAATATGAAAATACTTTTGAATTGACCATACTGTTATGTTAAGTTTAGTTTAGTTTAGTTTATTTTATTTTATTTATTTATTTATTTATTTTATTATTATTTTTTGGGTTGATATCATCCAGTTACGCCCTTTAACTAGTGCACTAGCATTCTGGAGTCTAGATGAGATAGTTTCTTCATTGATGAAATTATCAGTATATCAGTGAAAAACATATGATGGTGGATGGCAGGATAGTGGAGCGGCCAACCCTAAAAATGAGATGGCGGATAGTAGGATAACCGCTATTTGACTATTTTTTGGACTAATTATTTAAATAATATCTATAAAACATAGGAAGTAATAAACTTATTATTACTTAAATAAACAGAGGACAATGATAACATAAGAACAGATGAAAAGAAGAACTTATTATTACTTAAGAAAAACAGAGTCCATTAAATCTAAACACAAAAGAAGATGGTGAGAAAAGAAGAAGAAAAAAAGAAAAGAAGAACAAATGATGATGAGAAAAGAAGAACAGAGGATAGTGAGAAAAGAAGAACAGAGGAATAAATAACCAAACCTGAACAGATAGAGCTTTGCAGGCGGTGGCGCTAGGAGGGGAGGATTCGAACCCGGCAGTGGTGGAAACGAACGAGCGAAGAGTGAGAACGATGAGAACGTAGAGCCCAAACTAGAGAAGAGTGAGAACGGTGAGGATCATGAGGTTAGGGCTACAGGCAAGGTTGTCATAATCGAGTTTTTACATTGACTCGTTTTGCTAGGTAAAATCAAAACGTAAAATCGAAACTTAAAATTGTAGAGTTTACCTCATTAAAATAATATTAAATTTATATACACAAAATATACATATACTTATATAACATTATAACATTATAAATGCATCAACAATTTAAATTCTTAACTTAATTATAAAGAAAAAATATACTAAATCACCATAATGAAGTGTAACATTCATAAACTTGTATCAAACTACATATATTATCCACTAAATCATAAAAAGAAACATCCAAAAGATTATCCAAAAAAACAAGAGTTTTATAAGTTTCTCAAGTTCAAAAAATCAAGTGTTTTCATCTTCATCTTCAACTTAATTGAAAGGCCAGTCCTTCTACAACACCATCTTCATTAGTGTCTTCATCTTCAACTTGATCAAATTCATCTCCCGTTGATAAAGGTTCTTCGAATTCACGGGGTAAAATATAAAATGGGCTTTTTAAAATTTGACAAGAAAAAGGTAAAATCGGGTTGAAGAGTAAAATCCAACGTTTTTACACGATTGAACCAATTTCAGAGTAATTTAAATCACTTAAAATCGTCCCAGTATACGATTTTACATAAAAATGTTTTTACCGTTTACACGAAATGCAGACCTAGAAACGTGAAATCTATAGAGTATAGGTTTTAAATCGGAATTTTAACAACCTTGGCTACAGTACACTCTGAAATAACACAAAAAGGCCTCCAATGTTATTTTTTTAAGGGTAAATAGGGTATTTCAGCGTCAACTCACCTATGGCGCCTGCGATCTCAAATGGAGACGCTATCTGCTTTCTCATAGCAGCTGGCCTCTGCGCCGTGCCGTTATCCCGGGATAGCGCCACTATTTCCCGGGATTGATAACTGAGTTCAACTGACTCCATTGTATCTTGACTTGAGGGTGACTGCATTAGTTCAACTTACCTCTGCTTTATCTAGAAGTCCCGTACAAAAAGATTATGTATTTATGTCGTGTCTTGTATAATGTATGATTTAACTAATATTGCATATATCCAGGTACATGTCCTCCACATTATTAAAAGTGGCAAATGAGAGCAGATCAGTTGTTGCTGTTGTTGGAAAGGGGCATCTTCAAGGAATAAAGAAGAATTGGAAGCAACCTGTCGTGGTATGTGAACATCCTATATAACTTAATAAATGCTAGAGCTTATCCTGTGTGCAAGTCAATGTAGATACTCTGGAGTTTCTAATTATTTTTAACACATAAAGCATTCTTTGGACTTTCCTATTTTATCAATTCTAACACACACACACACAAGATTTGTGATTTCTGTCTTTTCAAAATTGTAGTACCATTCTTGTATTAGCCATTGACAGATGTTCTGACCACAATTTTCCTTGCTCTTATCAGATGAAGGATCTCCTGACAGTTCCATCTCCCAAACCGGCTATCTCTGCAATGAGAGTCTTAACATCTGTCGGTGTTGGCGTGGCTGGCGTGGCCATAATATCAGGCATCTATCTTTCATGCAAGAAATGAATCTAGATAGAGAGACATTGTCATATTGTCATATTTGAAATATATACATGTTAAGTTATACCATCATCAACAAAGTTGGTGCATAAGTCATTTAATCCTTTTTATTTTATTTTGCCTTAAGCATTGCCACCACTTTCCTCTAAACCCATTCAAATTATACACAAAAATGTCACTAAGTCATAACAAAAACGTAAGTACTTAATTCTTGCCATTGTGAGAACTTCGAAACGGTTTTATACCGCCACACATTTGAAAGGGCTGGTCTGTATGGTGATAATCAAAACACATGCTTATAAAGCATATATAATGGACAACACAAAGGTTCGAGTAACACAATTTATTTTATCAATCTTTTATCATTTAGTATATATCGCATATTAACATAGTGACAATGTACCATATCCTAAAGACTACTTATTCAAGTATTCATAAGATGCAATGATTCCTAGACACTTAATCAAGTACTCATAAGATGATTCCTAGACATCAATTGCTTCTGAACATATTTACCATATGCTTCGGTCTGACAGTCTTTGCCTCGCGTGCCTGACGTCCAAGAGGACTGGCACGTGCCCGACACGGAAGTGGTTTTGGCCTTGTTCGGCTTCCGCTGGCCATTGGGCTTGGGTCTGTCCGACAGCAGGGCAGGCGCTGGCCCAGTCTAGAACAGGAGCCCCCCAAGTCGTTGCTCTGAGGTGTCAGAGTAATGACTTAAGGATCAACACCATGTCGAGGTTTGGCGACGTCGCGGGGATACGAGAAGTTTGAATCGAGGAGAACAGAAAGACGCGTGTTGGGGAATGAAGAGACGAGCGTGGGAGAGCGTGTGCCACGTGTCGCATCTCACAGAGCCGACCCTATGGCAAGGCAAGTGAGGCCTTTGCCTAGGGCCTCAAAAATATTTCCTTTATAGGGTAGGTTTTCCTATGTACATTTAGTAGGCTGAACTTAATAGCATTATGATGAATTGAATGTAGGCTAATTTGAAACGTAGCAAAAATAACACTATGATTAATTGAATGGAAAGCATGCTCAATTGTAATATTAGGCATTATTATGACTATTAGAATTATAGGTTACCGTTAAAATTTTTTACAAGTAAACTATATCTATTTATATATATTAAATCTAATGCATCAAATATTGTAGCGACACATCATCAATTATAACTCTAAAATGTGCCACATCAACTTATTTGTATATGTGGACAATTTGTTCATTAACAATAAAACAATCTAAAAAAAAACTTTTCATTTACTTTCTAACCTCATTGACACATACATCATCAATCATCAATTGATATAATTATATTTTCTTTATGAAACTCTTTATTCTATTAATAGATATTAATAATAATGATATATTATTGTTCATATTTCTATTCCAATTTCAATTATAAATTAATAAAATAAAACACATAAAAATATTTACCTTCCTATTCCAGTTATAAATGGTATTTAATAAAATAAAATTGATATAATTATATTTTTTTATAAAACTCTTCATTCTTTTAACATAAATTTAAAAAGTGAAAAATAAAGATAAATTTTGTTTTAATAATCACTAAAATTATAAATATAAAAAGTAAAAAAATAAAAAATAAATTCATTACAATGATGATTATATAAAAAATAAAAAATAAATTCATTAATAATTACTACGGCGACAAAATAAAAAAAAATAAATAAAGTAAGAATAAAATTATTTACTACATTATTCATATTTTTATATAAATTTTTAATTACTTAGTTTTTAAAAATAATTAATACAAATTATTGTTTCAATAAAATAAAAAATAAAAAATACAAATCATAAATCATAAATATATAAATTATTTTAATAACTAATTATAATAAAAGTAATTTTCACTTAGTGTATAAAAATTATAAGAAGATTTTGTCTCGATTTTATTTAGTGACTAAATCATATATTTTATTTTATATAATTTTAAATTTAATTATTAAACATAATAAAAATATTTTTCATTATATAAGTTAATAAAATAATTTTTAGAATTCAAATTAACAATTTTATTTTTACAAGTATTTTATCAAATGAGTTTTTTTATGTATCATAATAAATAATAATTAAATAAATAAATAGTAATAAATACCTTAATCATTATTATTAGTTTTATGCATGATAACTGAGTTATAAGTTATGAAAAATAATAATGATGCATTAGATTGTTCATATTCATATTCCAATTTAAAATATAAATTAATATAATAATAATAATAATAATGTTCATTTAAATAGAATAATAATAAAAATAATACTATTTATAAATTTCTTTATGAAAATATATTGTGACATTAAATATAAATTTTAAAGCCCGTTACATGTTACATTATAATTATAAAACTTAACTAAAATATTTATCAACTAATTCCAAACAATTAATTTATATCAATACTATCTTTCAGTTATAAATATATTCTATTGTGTTTTTATTCTACCATTAATATTAGATGTGTTACTAATTTATTGATATCTCTTTAGTTGATCGGTTATACCTGAAAAATCCATTCATTTCAATAACTCATAGAAAATCATCTAAATTCCCCAAATCTCTCAATAGTTTATCAGTATAAATAAAAAAATTTATCTCCAATTTTCTTTCACTTCTTACACTTGATTTCTCACATAAGAGGATTGTAGAATATGTCTAAACATTCTCATCATTTGTCTGTAGTTAATTATTATTTTTGGTAAGAACTTTGTTCTATCCATGAAACTTTAGATATAAGATGTCTATTTATCCATTTTCATTAATTAAATATTTATTATTATTATTAGTATTAGATTAGTAGTTTTATGACTATTGTATTTTTTTATTAGTATTAGATTACTAATATTTAATTCACATCATGTAAGGATTTGCCCATCTATATTGGCAATTCAATAGTAAACCTACTCAATATTTGTCTCTATTGAAATCGTTGTTTATGAGAACCAAATGAGTTGATGTTCTCCACCTCCCAAATCTTAAAAAAAAAAGAACACATAGAAATTTAATCGTGTATACAATATGCCTATTTTTAATATACATAGAATTAATATGCAAGACTCTAGTACGAAGCCTCACAACATTTCATATACATAAAGATATAAAATTTATTAAGATATTTGATGAACAAAAACATTATTAAAAACATTATTGAAGTTACTCTCTTCCTATTTCTTCTATTTGTTTTATTTGACTTTTTAATTAATCTGTTATAAATTTCAATTTTATTTTATTTTATTGTAGTGTTCATTTTATTGCAATCATATATGTCAATACTTTCTACCAAAAAAAGAAGAACAATTTCTTCAAGTTTGATGTAGAATGTATTGAATATGATCTCAATTCTTTTGTCCAATGAATTATATAATATTAACAAGTTTAATAATATATTACAAGCTCTAAAAAAATGAAAGAGTTAGACCTGCAAAAATATTCCCTCTCACTTCACGAATAACTCTAATTTGTTTTTTCAATATCTTACATAATATACTATATGTAAAATCACATCAATAAAGAATTTGATTAATAAATATTATATCCAAACTTATTAATTGACAATTAAAAATATCTATGATAAAATATATATTTTCCTTAAAGAGGAATTAATATATATGCACAATATTGATGATAACATTTTTATTTTAGATTGTAGAATTTTAAACTCGAAAAAATTTCTAAATATCATGAGCAAAAGACAAAAGAAAAAAGCAGAAGAGCATGCTTTAAGATTTTTATATTTATAAACATTGTAATCTTAATAAATAATAATTTCAAAACATTTAAGATAACAAATATTTTAAAAATATATGAGAATAATTTTCACTTACTTTTTTTAAGTCTACCCGCGCATCGCGCGGGTCAACATCTAGTTATAATTATTACTTGTAAGGCACAATTAATTACAAGTAAACTATAAAAATATAAATATAGTTACCGTTAAAATTTTTTACAATTACAAGTAAACTATATTATAATTATTACTTGAAAAGCATAATTAATAAATACAAATATAATTTTTTATTTTTATTAATAGTATAATCACACATTAAAACCTTTTAAATAGCAACATTTTTCAATTCTATTCTCTCTCTCAAACTCAAAGCATAATTCTACACCCACAAAATTCTCAAGTCTTTGTTTTTTTTCCTCTTTCTCTCTAATCTATTCATCACTTTAATCTTGCCTCTTACCTCTCTCACACATTTTTATCTCTTGCAAGTATTATAAAAATAATTGTAAAGAAAGAGATAAAAGGAAGAACAACAAAGGCATCTCAAAAAACAGGTTTTATTTATTTAATATTTTATTATTAATATTTAATTATTATTTTTAATCATTTTATATGTTTTAATTTTATTATTAGTGAATTTTATTTATTTTATATTAGTATATACTGCAAAATATTTATTATTTTATTTTAGAATAAAACAATGTCAACTCGAAAATTTGAATCAGGAGCTTCAAAATTGAAGAAAAAAAAAAGAATTGAATCTTTAGTTGAATCACAAAAGGGGGCTTTAGATAAATTTATCAAAACAAACAAAAAAAGTAAATTTGAAAATTTAGGCGATTATTTATTGAATGAACAAGTTACTAACAATGTAGAAGCTAACATCGTAGAGGTGCACGAAAGTGAAAATGTAGATTTAGTAGAAGAACTTAACAATGTAGATGAAGTTAAGTTAGTTAACAACTTAGATAATGATGAAAATACAAATAATAATTTGTTAATAGAAGAACTTGATAGTGTAGGCACGACTAAAAATATACGTGATCCAAGTCAATGGACAAATATTAGTGCAAATTTGAGAGATTTAATAGTAGAAAAAAGTCCCCTTAAAGTTGTCGATATAGATTTTCCTAAAGATGAATCCTCAAGACATTTTTCTTCCTCATTTTATATTAAAAAGTTATCCAACGGAGAAAAGCGTGAAAGAAGATGGTTAGTATATTCTCAAGATTTGGATAAAGTATTTTGTTTTTGTTGTAAATTGTTTAATACTCTTTCTAGTACAAGCAAATTAGCAAGTTGTGGTATTAAGGATTGGAAAAATTTGAGTTCTGAGTTGAGGAGCCATGAGATGACTAATGAACACATCGTTAATATGAGTTCATGGGTTGATCTAGAAACAAGATTGTTAAAAAATAAGACAATTGACATACATGCTCAAGAACAAATAAATAGAGATAGAGAACATTGGAGAAATGTTTTATTTAGAATAATTGCAGTTGTTAAAACTCTAGGAAAAAAAAACTTAGCCTTTCGCGGAACAAATGAAAAAATTTACCAAGAACATAATGGAAATTTCTTAAGTCTTGTTGAAATGATTGCTGAATTTGATCCTATAATGCAAGAACATATTCGTCGAATTAAAGATAAAGAAATTCATAATCATTACCTTGGACATAAGATACAAAATGAATTAATAAATTTGATGGCAAATGAAATCAAAACAAAAATTGTTCAAAAAATAAAAAATGCAAAGTATTTTTCAATTATACTTTACTGCACTCCTGATATAAGCCATCAAGAGCAACTGACTTTTGTCTTACGATGTGTTGATATTTCTTCTAGTCCAATACAAATTTATGAACATTTTGTAGAATTTTTAGAAGTAAATGATACAACTGGAAAAGGTCTTTTTGATGCAATTGTAAATGAGATAAATATTATTGGACTTGATATTAGTAACTTAAGAGGACAAGGTTATGATAATGGGTCTAATATGAAAGGAAAACATCAAGGAGTGCAAAAAAGATTTTTAGATATTAATCCTAGATCATTTTATACTCCATGTGGTTGTCATAGTTTAAATTTATTACTTTGTGATATGGCTAATTGTTGTTCTAAAGCTACATCTTTTTTTGGAGTGCTACAACGTATATATACACTATTTTCTTCTTCTACTAAAAGATGGAAAATTTTGCTAGATCATATTCCTAGTCTAACACTTAAATCATTGTCACAAACGCGTTGGGAAAGTCGTATTGAAAGTGTGAAAGCTTTGAGATTTCAAACTTTACAAATAAGAGATGCTTTATTGAAATTATGTGAAATTACCGATGAACCTAAAATAAAAAGCGAAGCTGAATGTTTAGCAACTTATGAGCTTGAAAATTTTGAATTTTTATTAGGCATGATTATTTGGTATGATGTATTATTTGCAGTAAACTCTATTAGTAAAAATATGCAATCAAAAAATATGCGTATTGATATTGCTATAGAACAATTGAAAGGTCTTATTTTATTTTTAGAAAAATATAGGGAAAATGGATTTGAAAATGCTATGATTTCTGCAAAAGAAATTGCTTTTGAAATAAATATAAAACCAAAATTTCGTGAAAAACGTATTATTCTCAGAAAGAAACAATTTGATGAGATTATTGACAATGAAGTTATAAAATCTCCTGAAGAGTCATTTAAAACTGATTACTTTTTATATATAATAGATCAAGCTATCACTTCATTTCAAAGTAGATTTGAACAATTTAAAATATATAATGATATTTTTGGTTTTCTATTTAGTATTGAGATGTTAAAATCCATTGAAGTTGAAAATTTAAAAAAGAATTGTATTAACCTTGAACATTCATTAAAACATAATGATAAAACAGATATTGATGGATTAGATTTATTTATGGAACTACAAGTTTTAAAAGAAATAATAAAAGTAGAAAATGATACACCAATTGATATACTTAATTATATAAAGAGACTCGATTCTTTTCCAAATGCGTATATTGCTTATAGAATATTGTTAACAATTCCTATAACTGTTGCATCGGTCGAGAGAAGTTTTTCAAAATTAAAGTTAATAAAATCTTATTTAAGATCAACAATGTCTCAACAAAGATTGAATGGATTGGCTTTATTATCAATTGAAAAAGAAATGTTAAATGAAATAGATTACAATAATTTAATAAATGATTTTGCATCTCAAAAAGCTCGCAAAATAAAATTTTAAATAAAAAATATTATTGACTTAAAAAGGCCTCATTTTAAGATTTGTCTTAGGCCTCAATATCTGTTGGGCCGGCCCTGGCATCTCATCATTGTCTAGGGCGGCTACGCTAGGGTAGCGTAATCGATTGCTTAGGAGCCCTCGAGGCTCGTGAGACCCTTATAAATAGGGCCCATCTTGTTCCATTTCCATTTTCGCTCTCCCTTTGCTCAAACTTTGCCTTCTTTCGTTCTCTCTTCAACCACCGTTCGCCGCAGCCGAAAGTCGCACCGGAACCCTACCGGAAGTACATTTGAAGTAAGTTTCTCTCTTTTCTCCTCTTTCACTTGCATTTGTAGGGTGAATCTATGGTGAACTGATGAAGTTCCCACGGAAATCACGAAATATCCGGCGAAAACGGAGGAATTTCATAGTTTATTTGTTGAATCTCGCGGGGAGAGACGACGAAATCCACGAGGACATGAAGAATGTCCTGAGGTCGTGAGATGAACCTCTCTCAGTTCTTTTGTTGAATCTTCCGGGGATAAATGATGAAATCCCCGGGAAAACGAAGAATGTCATGGGGACGTGGATCGAATATCTCAGGGTCCGCCCAACGCCGCTCCCCGCGGACCTGAGGATGGTCGCGGGTTCGCGTTTCCCGACGTTCATTCCTCGCCCTTTCACTTGATCAGCGGTGGAGGGGTGGATTTGATACGGGTCATCGAATTCACCATTTCCTTCTGCTTTTTAGGTAAATGGACGTACTACAAGTGGCCGAGGGATCTTTAGATACTTACGACGAGCCCGACTCACCTATGGCGGAGACAACCAGCGTCGGGAAAAGGTCGCCCGATGACTGGGCCTGCGAGGAGGCCGTAAACATGATCTCCCTGTTTGTCGACAGGGACGAGGCCGACATATTTTGCACAGTCGAGCACCGTCTAGCGGGTTCATCGAAGACGTGGAACGTGTTCAGGCCGAGGCCACATCATCGAATATGCTCGACATACAGCGGGATGCGGTTTCCCGTATACGAGTTCATGTTCGACGAGGCGGGGTGGCGTTTGCCCTTCACGGATTTTCAACAGTCAGTGTTTGTCTGGCTGCGTTTGGCCCCTTCTCAGCTCCACCCCAACTCTCTCGCTTTCATCAGGGCTTTCGAGCTCGTGTGCAAATACCTGAAGGTCGGGGCGACTGTGCCCCTATTTTTTTTCGCATTTTCCATCTTCAACGGCAGACCGTCGACGGCAAGCATGGCTGGGTGTCCTTCAAGCAGGTGAGCAGCCTGTTTTACACTTATATGGACTCTGTGCGAGATTTCAAGTACCGGTATTACCTTGTGAGGCCGGTCACCCTTGAGGCCATAAATTCAGTGTACCATCGGGTCGTCGAAGAAGTAGATGGGCGGCGAGAGGAGGCCCTTGTGCCCAGGTTCCCGTTGTTCTGGAATGAAGAACACTTTAAGAAGGGAACGGGAAACTACATTGTCAGCCCTGGTAAACTCTGTGAAGGGGATCGCTTGGCTCACGAGGCCATAGTCAAGTTCATCGGTGGGTTTAACAAAGACAAGTTCGTGACGCCAAACAGGGACTTCCTTTTGGGCGACGACGGGGAGGTCTTAACGAAACGTCGACTGATCAACATTAGGGCTCTCCTCGATACGTTTTCTGACGAGGAGGCTCTCGAGCTGTTAGGTGGGGTGGCCTCCCCGACCTACTTTTCCCTTCGTCCTACTTTTCGAATTACTGACCTCTTTGTTTTCTATGCAGGTAAGATGTCGAGTGCTGAGGAGCGTCTCAAGAAACTGAAAAACACCCGAGCTTCGAAAAAGGGTCGGGTCGAACAGCTTCGAGCACAGCATCCTGCCACGACTTCAGTGCCCACGGATTCTTCGACTTCTCCCCAAGGGAGTCATTCTCCCAGTAGCCAAGGGTCTCTGAAACGGCAGCGCATGGACGGGCGGTTGGACGTCGATCTGAATGTTGAGAACAATCCTCCCTCTGAGAAGTTCATACTTCCTCCTTGTCATTTGAGGCCCCACTTCTTCTTGGGTGCCAACTCTCCAGGTATCCCTGCTGCCGAAGTCCAGGTCGTCCTGGGTGCTCCTCAAGCTTCGAGGAGGAAAGCCCTGCTTGAGGACTTGTCTGCCGTCATACGAGTCTGTTCGACGGCTTTAATCGTAACCGATGAGACTTGTCTGGCAGCCGAGTTGACCAGGCTGCAAGAGAGGTTCCAGTCCGTTAGTGCCGAGGTGACAAAAGTGGGCAAGGAGCTGATTGAGTGCAAACAACAGAACCGAGTTCAGGCCGAGCACCAGAAGCAGCAGGCCGAAAACCTGAAACAGCTAGAGGAGAAGTTGAGCGAAGCCGAGGAGGGAAGGAAAAGCCTCTTGGAGAAGGTCGCTGAATTGGAAGATGCTGCTCGCCCCTCCGAGGAAGAGACTGAGGAAGATAGACTGTTGACGTCGCGGGCAGCGTTGATTGCTAAACTCCGAGAAACTGAGCAGGACAACCTTGTGGCTGCTGAGATAGACTGTTGACGTCGCGGGCAGCATTGATTTCTGTCAGTGAACTGGGTTCCGTTGTCGGTCACATGGGCCTGGGGTACTCTGAATCGTGCGAGGACGTTCCTTTTGTAGAAACGAAGTATGTTGAAGGCTGTGATCTTGGCGAGAGCTTCGGCTTCGATCCATTTTGTAAAGTAATCGACGACCATGATCAGAAATTTATTTTGATAAGACCCCATTGCGAAGGGGCCGAGTATATCCATCCCTCACCAGGTGAAGGGCCAAGGCGAGGACAGAGACTTCAACTCGTTGGGGGGTGCCAAGTGCATGTCTCCGTGGCGTTGACATCGGTCACATTTTTGAACGTGCTCCTTAGCGTCGCGCTGCATGCTCGGCCAATAGTATCCTGCCCGCAGGGCCTTTCGTGCCAAAGATCTTCCTCCCAAGTGCTGCGCGTTAATGCCCTCATGAATTTCTTGGAGGATTTCAGGGACCTTATCCTCCTCAACACATTTCAAGAGGGGGATGGAGAATCCTCATCGATAGAGTTTGTCTTCGATCAGCACGTACGGCCAGGCTCTTTGTTTAGTTGCGTTAGCCTCCTTGCTGTCTTCGGGCAGTTCCCCTGTGGTAAGGTAATTGTACACTGGGGTCATCCAGTAGATGCTATCCCCAATGGCGTTAACGTCGAGCAGCCCCGACGGCTTCTCGATACTTGGGCGAACGAGTATCTCTTGTACGACGGATTTGTTACCATATTTCTTTCTGGTGCTTTCCAGTTTTGACAGGACATCTGCCCGCGTGTTTCGTTCCCGAGGGATGTGCTGGACTTCCCAAGTGTCGAACTTGGTAATTTTTTCCATCGCCAGCATCAGATATTCGATCAGCTGATCATTTTTTGCCTGATACTCTCCTCGGACTTGAGACGCCACGAGCTGGGAATCGGTGAAAATCTTTACCTCCTTGGCGTCCAAGTCTTCGGCCAGCCGTAATCCTGCGAGGAAGGCTTCGTACTCGGCTTGATTGTTGGACATCGGGAAGGACATGACTAAAGACACTTCGATTAAGATTCCCTCCTCGTTCACGAGGATAATGCCTGCGCCACTTCCCGTGGGGCTGGATGCCCCGTCCACGTAGATGGTCCATCTATGCGTTCCGCTTGGTGGGGATGATGGCGGCGTCATCTCTGTCACGAAGTCGGCCAGGACTTGTACCTTGAGGGCCTTCCTTCCCTCTAGTGGATGTCAAATTCTGACAGCTCCAGGGAACATTTGAGTATCCTGCCGGCCATGTCTGGTCGACAAAGCAGCTGTCTTATGGGCTGCTCCGTACGCACGACTATGGTGTGGGCCAAGAAGTAATGTCTGAGCCTTCTCGCAGCGTTGACAAGGGCGAGGGCGACCTTCTCTATCTGCGCCCTTGCAAGGCCTTGCTCGTGAAGTAGATGGATTTTTTCCCGTCCGTCATTTCACGGATGAGTGCGGCGCTAATGGCTTCGTTGGTGACAGAGAGATATAAGTACAACGTCTCCCTGCACTTTGGTCGTGAGAGCACGGGAAGTTCGGACAAGGCTCGCTTGAGGTGGGTCAGAGCCTGCTCGTATTCCTCCATCCACTCGAATGTGGCCTCCTTACTGAGGAGTTTAAAGAAGGGCAGAGCGTGCTGGGCAGACTTGGCCACAAAGCGAGAAAGTGACGATAGCATCCCGTTGAGGGATTGTATGGACTTCTTCGACCTGGGTGTGGGAAATTCAGTGAATGCCCGACACTTGTCAGGATTGGCTTCTATTCCCCTCTCGGTGAGGTAAAATCTGAGGAACTTCCTTGCCCGCACGCCGAAGGTACATTTCTCTGGGTTAAAGCGCATTTTGCATTTCCTTGCCTGGTCGAAGACCTTTTGTAGGTGGGTCGTGTGATCAGATTCCTCTTGAGACTTTACGATCATATCGTCCATGTAAACTTCGAGCATGTCTCCGATTTCTAATCGGAAGACCTTGTTCATCATACACTGGTACGTGGCCCCAGTGTTCTTCAGGCCAAAGGGCATTACGTTATAGTAATAGTTCCCCGACGAAGTCATGAACGTTGTATACTTCTTGTCCTTTTCAGCCATGGGGATCTGATTGTACCCTGAATAGGCGTCCATGAAGGATAGGAGTTTGAAACCTGCGGAATTATCTACGAGTTTATCTATGCTGGGCAGAGGATAAGAATCCTCCGGGCAAGCCCGGTTGAGATCAGTATAATCAATGCACATGCGCCATTTTCCACTATGTTTCTTAACAAGTACAATGTTGGACAGCCAGGTTGTATACCTGGCCTTCGAGATAAATTTTGCCTATAAGAGGTCTTGTACAAGTTTTTCGGCAGCCTGTGTCTTCTCATCGGATTACTTTCGCCTGCGTTGTGCGATGGCTCGAGCAGTCGGGTCAATGGTCAGTTGATGACACGCGGTCTCAGGGTCCAGGCTGAGCATGTCCGTGGCACTCCACGCAAACAAATCAGCGTTGTCCTCCAGACACGTCTTCAACTGCTGCTTTACCTCGTCGAGCAGCCCCGCCGCGCCTATCTTCACCCCTCTGCTCGGGTTGGCTCCGAAGGTGATGACCTCGAACTCCCCGTCTGGGACAGGGCGAACGAGGGTCACTGCAGAGGAACTGCCTGTTCGCGTCGACGTGCCTTCATCACAACCCTCGCATTCTTCCAACATCTGGCTGTCGAGGTTGATGATGTGTATAGGGAGAGCCGGTTTCTTGTCAGGCCGGCTATCCTCGCCGGGGCGGTCTTCTTCCCTTGCCCTCTTGGTGGCCTTGGGTGTTGCACCGATCGAGCTTTCTCCCCAGGTAGCCGCTTCGAAGCACCTTCTCGCGGCTTCGATATCCCCGTGCAATGTTGCGATGTGACCCTTCTCCGTATAGTATTTCATCTTGAGATGAACGGTTGAAGGAACGGCGATCAGTTCCGCTAAGGTTGGCCTACCAAGGATGCATTGGTACAACGACAGACAATCAATTACCAGGAACTGGATCTTGATTAACTTCGATGCCTCATCTTCCCTGAACGTGACTGGAAGCTCCACGTACCCCCAGGGTCTGGAAATTGCCCCGTTGAACCCTTGCAGGTTGGATCCTATGTACGACGATAGGTTCTTCTGGTCCAGCTTCAAAGCCCTGAACAACCCGGTGTAATGATGTCCACGGAGCTGCCCTGGTCGACCAGAACCCGTCTGACATCGGTGTTGGCAAGTCTTGCTCTGATGAGAAGCAGAATGTGCGAGTTCGGAGAGCCCCCAGGCAGCTCCTGACGGTAGAACGTGATCGGCTGGGAACGCCCCCGAACCTTCTCGAGTGTGGATAGCTGGTCGGGACTGCAGTCGATGAGTTGGTCGAATTTTCTCTTGACCGGCCCCACCGTGAGCTCGCTGTATCCCCCACAAGATATAACCATCGCCATCGGGAAGGTCTCCCAGGTACTGTGCGCGGATATCCGAGGAGGATCCTCAATATTGTCGGGGATGATGAAGTCTTCTGGCCGTGTGATGGACATGGCAACCTGAGGAGGAGGGCTGGGCGGCATAAACTCTACTTCCTTCTTGGTCTCCGAAGTCTCTCGTCGAGAGGATTCACCCTTCTTCATATATTGCTTTAGGTGACCCTACTTGATAAGGATTTCGATGGTGTCTTTCAAGTACACGCAGTCCTCGGTTACGTGGCCATGGCTGCGGTGGAAGCTGAAGTATTTACCTTTGTCCGTGTTGCCCTTAGACGGCGTTGGTTTGGGGAACCGGACACCTCCCTGCTTGAACTCCGCATTGATGCATTCGGAGAGAATGCGCTCGCGGGGAGCCGTCAGCAGGGTATACTCTGTAAAATGACCAGTGTAACGCCCCAGTTTTTGTCAGTTTTAGTTAATCGAGTCTATTTGATTATTTGATTATTATATTATTTTATTATTGACTTTTATTTGGCAATATATTATTTTTCATCGTTGTTGATGTTTTATCGCATTTTGAGAGCGTTTGAGAGATATTTGAGCTGAGGGGTATTTTGGTCTTTTGCTTGGGTAAGTTTTATGTTTTTATATAAATAGAAAGAAAAGAGAGAAAAATAGTAAGGAAGAGAAAAAGAGAAAGAAAGAAGGAAAAGAGAAAAGAAGAGGAAGAAGAGAGAAAAGAGGAGAAAAGGGAAAAAATCGCGGGAACTCCGTTTCAAGCACGAATAATCGGGTAAGGGTGAGAAGTTTCAATTATATATTGCTTGTGTATGTATATGTGTATGTTTTCTTGATTGTTTTGGATAGTTTCATATAGTTTTCATTTTAGGTCGAAATGGTAAAAATGGTTAGAAATCGATGTTTTCACGGATGAATTTCGAAATAAATTGCGTAGATTAGTCGTATGAGGTTAGACCGAGATTATAGAAACTCGTTTGGTTGAAATCGGTTGATATTGTGAGTTTTGACATTTTTGGGTTTTGAGAATGTGAGATTTTGGTGAAAATCGAACGTCGTAGAATTATCGTTTTATGGTCCTAAAACGTTGATATATATTTGGTAAGCATTACTGTGTATTTGTTTCGTATCATAGAATTGAATCGGTCGGATTTTCGGGCAAAATAGCCGAAATCCGTAGCAGCCCGCAGGCGTACGGACGCGTGCTGTAGGTGGAAAATTCTGTTTTGGAAAAACTTCGGAAATTCATATCTCTTGAACCGTAAGTCGGTTTTGATCCCCGTTCGAAGCGTTGGGAAGCTAACGAGATGTTCTTTCTAGGAAAAATAGTTTTGAGGTCTAAACCTAGTCCAATCAGTACAGTTTTTTCGAACCGTTTCGTAGTGTCGGGCGTCCGGTTTATGTTTTCGCGTTATTTTGAAATATTCATATCTTGTTAACCGTTTATCGTATTTAAGAGTTCTTTATACCGAATCGAAGCTGTCGATGAGTACTTTTTGATGATGATAGAAAATATTATTTTTGGCCGACTTTTAACCGACTTTTCCGAGAAATCGTAAAATGGAATTTTGAGTTAGTTTTCAATATTGTAAGACATGTTATGATATGTTATGAGATGGCTTGTGTGATGAATCTTTGATGGGAATTTGATGTTGTGGAATGGTATATTGGTGTTTGTGGCCATTTTGGGCAATTGTGTGCATTACTTTATATGTACTTGAAATGCATGATTTAATGTATGAGCTTTGATTGCCATGGGTCATTATATGACATGCATCATGTGAAGACATTGTAAGATCCCTTCGTGGGTGTAAACAATGCATGAAGACATTGTAAGATCCCTTCGTGGGTGTAAACAATGCATGAAGACATTGTGAGATCCCTTCGTGGGTGTAAACAATGCATAAAGACATTGTAAGATCCCTTCGCGGGTGTAAACAATGCATGTTGAATTGTAGATCCCTTATGGGTGTAAGCAATTGTTGTATTGATCGTGTGCCTATTATAAAGGACTAAAAACGATCCATAACGTCGTATGCTTGGTGATAAGTGGTAGCGACGGGGAACATCGTATGCCCGACGGGGAGTTACCCTAAGTAACGAGCGATGATTCCAAGAGTTCCTGGGGGACTAATGGTACCGCATGCATAGAGTCGTTGTGTCGGTCTCTGTGCATTTGCATAAATCATGGATGCATTATGTGTGGAAAATCATGATTTGATTGATTATGTGTGAGAATTGTGAATGGATGCATTATGTGTGGAAAATCATGATTTGATTGATTATGTGATTATGTGTGGGAAATTGTGAATTGATTGAATAGGTGTTGAGATTTATGATTGGATTGGTAATTTGATGTGCATATGTGATAAATGCATTGGTTGTGGATAATATGTTTCATGCATAGACATATGCTATGTGATATGTGATGCTTGTGGTGAGAATAACTGTGTATGTGAGTTTTATGTGTTTTTGCATATTATTATACAATCTTGGTTTAGTTGTTATTTCTCACCCTTCTGCTGGAATATGCTTTTTATGGCATAGTGCAGATTGTCAGCTTTAGCGGCTTGGAGGTTTTTGTGGAGATTAGTCCTCTGTTCCGTTGTCGGTCTTGGTGTCTGCTCTGATACGTAGCACGGGAGTTGGGGAACGATTATGTTATATGTATATAATTGTTGAATATATTTTGTATTTATATTTTGATGTTCTAAAACCATTTATTTGTAAAACAAGTCGGTTATGGATCTTTCCGCTTTATTCCATAATTGACATTCCCTTTATTGTGGAAAAAGTTTCCCCTTTGAGGGTACTCTATTTTATGCTATGTATCAAATTTATGAGCAGGGATTGTATTTTGTTCATTTAAGTGTGACATCCCTGTTTCCTGTCGGAAAAATAAATTTTTAGTTACTCTGATTTTATTTATGTATTATGTATTCGCGATGGGATTTGGGGTGTTACAACCAGCGGGTCCCTTGCCTTTATGAGGACGATTGTCTCGTTGTCTCTCTTTATCGCGCCTGGGGGCCTCTGATTCGTCTTTTTTTGTTGCCCAGGATCTCTCGTGATCCCTAGAGTCCCGGGCTTTGTACGCTGTCTCTTTCTCCTCGTATTGGATATACGATTGAGCTTTGCGGAGTAATTCTGCCAAGGTACGAGGAGGCTCTATGCCCACCGCCTTGTGGAATTCACTCTTTGGCTTCAATCCTTTTTCGAAGAGATACTTCTTCATATAGTCCGTCGTGCGGACCTCAACAGCCTCCTTGTTGAAACGCTCGATATATGCACGTAAGGGCTTATCCTTGCCCTGCATAATGGGTTCCAGCGTGGCTTCTGATTTGGGATGTCGCCGGGAGGCGGTAAAATGGCGGGCAAACTGGTTCTTTAGATCCTTCCAGGACGTGACCAAACCCAGGGGAAGCCGTTTGAACCAGGCCATGGCCCCCTTCCTGAGAGTGATGGGGAATAACCTGCATTTAATAGCCCCGCTTACGTTATGATAGTGGAGCATGGCTTCGATGTTTTCTATATGCTCGCCTGGGTCGGTGGTCCCGTCGTAAGTGGCCAGGGGAGGTGGCTTCTCCAATCCGCGAGGAATCCGCATGTCCATGATCTCCTGAGATAGGGGCCCATGAACATCGTCGTCACTGCTTGTGCTAGGTGACCGACAGGGGGAGTCGCTATGCCCGCGGCTCGTGCTACGTAGGGAGAGTGTCTGCGTGACCTGCGATGCTCGTGATGGTTCCTCGAAGGTCTATTCCTCTTTGGAGTGGGAGAACGCCTGGATCTCTGTATGGGAGATCGGTGTCGTCGCTTGGCGAGTTCTGAGTCAGGTTCCTCCGATCTTGAGCATCTCAGGTCGGGAGAGAGACTCTTGGACCTGTCTCGCCTGCGCTTCTGAGGAGGAGACCGTGGCCGCGGAGAGGGGCTGCTGGGCCTCTGCGAGGGACGCTGCTCCTGTAGGGCGTGTTCGAGCATGCTGATCTTTTCGCCCTGTTGGAAGACCAGAAAGTTAGACCTGTTGAGGGAGGCGATTAGGGTAGCAGTGCTTGGGTCCGCGTTTTGAGGGACATGTATATGTTAAAAAACGGGACCAACAGCTTGTGCGCGCGACTTTACCTCATCGGGGGTAGGAGGGGCGGTCTTTCCATCCCGGTGATCTGTCTCCGGGAAGGCAGCTCCGGAATCGAGGTGATCGATGTTATCAGTGATAACGGCGACGACAGATTCTTGACGGACGTCATCGTTCCTGTGGGAGGCCATGAATGTCAAATGAAGTTTGGAGAGAGCTTTGGTCTTTAGGTAAAAAAGGGGGAATCTTGAATAAAAAAGACGGGGAAGCCGATTCCCACAGATGGCGCCACTGATCGGAGGTGATCAGACTGGATCGTCGTGGTCTTCGTGTAGGGCAGATGAGATGCTGGTAGGAGAGCAATGGGGGTTGTACCTGCAAGCTACTCCGATGCCAAAGTAAGTAATTGGGCAAAAGAGAAGGAGCAAGTACAAAGGTAAGATTTCAAGTATTGAATATTGGATACCTGCCCCTCTCAAGTGAGAGGTGAAATTCTGGCCTATATATCAGATGTCCTATCGAGATGTCGAGACACTGATATACGACAACAATGAACAAGTTCAATACAATAGTGTGCAGAAAATGTAAAGAACACCAGAAATTGTTAACCCAGTTCGGATCTAACTATCCTACATCTGGGGGCTACCAAGCCAGGGATGAAATCAATATTCGATAGTATCAATTCACTGATAACCACACCCGGTTCAATCAGCTCACTTAATCACTACCCTTCCTATGACTTCTACCTAAGACTCCCCTAGGTATGAGGCCCTCCTCAAATCCCTCTTCAATCACAACCCGTGACTGGTTCCTTACAAGACAAGTAACAATGGTCGAAACACAAATTCTCAATACTTCACAGCTTATGAGAATTAACACACAGTCACTCAATGCTTAAAAACTTATGAGCAACCTTACACAACTTACACCACAATCCTTATACTGTTATCATAAGATACCAGTTAGGCTCACAAAATACAAGCACACAACCCTAAAAATACATGTAAGTTCGACACCTAAAACTAGGTTTACATCAGTCAATATATAGCAATTAATCTGGACTGAATTGGGCTTCCAAAAACGCAGCAATTAGACTGCTCACAAATCTGCAAAATTAACTCCAACAAAATAGGTCTTCAATCCAAAGTTTCCTATTTTGTCTCCACAATTAGAAACAGCAGCAAATCCGAAAACCAACAAATAACCACAATCCAAAAATGCTTTGGATACCACATAGGATGACCAAATATTCTCAGAATATTCAGTAACAAATCATAGTAACAGAATCTGCAATAAAACTGACTTCACAGCGCGATGTCCTATGAGCTGCCATGGAACATCTTCATTCGACATGTTGAAAGTAGCCACTTAGAACATTATGATTCCACATCTTGCTGCTATAATAGTTTTAGCAAAATAAATGCCAACCACAAAAGCACAGAAATAACAATCTCCCCCTTTGCCTTATTTTGGCTAAAACTACACACAAACAAACTTGTAAAGAAGCACAAATAAAAATATCCATAGATCAGACAGCAGCGAAAACACAAAAAAATCCAGCATAGCAGCACTCCCCTTCAACTGCATATAAACACTCAGTACAGCAAACAACTCATCATAGCAGCAAAAAAACTCCCCCTCAACAGCAACAACATTCCACATTCTCCCCCTCAACAACTGCAGCAGCACACCATCTACCTGCAGCACACATACTCTACCTGCAGCACACACACTCCCCCTCAACAGCACAAGCACATAATAATGCTGCTCCCCCTCACACTTACTACTCCCCCTTTTTAGCCACAAATATGACAAAGAGAGGTCATAGACAAATGTAAACATATTACATAGCAATATATTGTTCAAAACCAAAACAGAAATAAGTTGTCCTAAAAGAAAAACAGAAAATAAACTTGCAGATAGCCTATAGCTATTCAACAATGTCCTCTTCATCAGCAACCTTATCACTTTCACCTTCAAATTCAGAAGCACCATTCTCAGAACCAGAATCATCAGACTGCTGGACAATCCTTCTATCAGACTCAGTAGATTCACCTTGTCCATCATCGTCAGTCAGCTCTTGATCTTTAGCAGCATTTCTCTTTTCAACCAAGGCTTTAATCAGCTGCTCGAGCTTTGCCTTCCTTGCTGTATCTCTCCTGATAGATTCTTCCAGCTCTTTGCAAGTTTCTTGCATCTGTGCAATGGCTTCATCATCAAGAGTGGCATGACTTGAAGTTGAGGAGGATATCCCAACAACATCAGACACATGAACTCCACCTAGCAACCTATAATGCAAAGTCATTGGAGGTTTTCTCTTGCTGATTTTGTCACTTCTTACTAAGCAATCAAGAAATTGGTCCAGGATCATTCCACAGATTAAGGATGGAAAACATATGGGTAGCTTAACAGCAAATGAGCTAGCTTGCTTCAAAACTTGTTCAAAGATATATGCTCCAAAGTTGAAAGGGACCTTCTTTCCAATAGCATAGATGAATTTTCCAAGCATGGATGAGATGGTGGAAGTATGGTTGGTAGAAACCCAGTTTACCACTGCAATTCTGTGAAGGATAGCATATTTGACACTTAGCTTCCCAGAAGAGAGCTTTCCTTCATTTGGTCAAACTTTGATGCAACCACCTGTTATCTCCTCACAGATTTCATCATCTGTTGCTCCTAACTCAGCCTGATGGTCCGTAGGTCTCCCCAGAAAGTTATTAATCACTTTGGGAGAAAATTTCACAGCTTTACCTCTTACATAGACTTTTATGAGTTTGCTATTACAGTCTTCAGGGATACTCACAACAAACTCCTTAAGCAACTTCTCATAACATGGCCCTATGTCAGACACAGTCTTCATCAACCCAGCAGCTTCGATAAGATCAACCACTTCCTTATACTTGTTGAAGTCTTTTCCCAGTTCTCTCTCTAAAGCTACTCTTCTTTGGCTGACAATTTTCCACCTATCAGTTTGCCTCTGAGACCTGACAGTTTGATCCTCCCTTCTCCCACTGATGTCCTGAACATCAGTTCCAGCATTTGACTCATTCAGGCCTGTGACCCTCCTTTTCTTGATTGGAACCACAACTTTACTCCATTGCTTAGAGGGACCTGCTCCAGCCTTTCTTTTGTTCCTCCCCACATTAGCAGATTTCCTAATCATTTCTGCATCCTTTGAATTCTCAGCCACAATGGTATTCTCTTTTCTACTCTTGATTCTTTGTAGTATGTCAGCTATTGGTTCCTCATCAGAGTTTTTCTCAACAACATTACTACACATCTCAGCCCTCTTCTTGCTTCTTCTTTCCCTAGCCACCTGAACTGGTATACAACTCTCAGTCTTATCAGTAGGACTATTATTTATATTTCCTGCCATGGATGTTGGGACATCAGACCCGACATCTTTATCAGCTTCACTAACAGAAATGGTGGCAAATCTTCTAAGACTCTGATCTCTACTGAAAACATTATCATCAAGAGTCCTACTATCATTCTTAGTTTCATCCGCCCTACTATTTGAATTCTTATCAGTAACATTTTTTCTAGGGCTTATCTTATCAGAATAAAACCTAGTAATCATTTTGTCTTTCTTCCTAGATGAAAGGGGTTTAGACTTCTTACTTGACATATTCACAGAGTGGGAAACTGGTTGCTCACCTCTAGTGTCAGCAGGAACAACATTCAACGGGGCGATATCAAGAACAAGGTCTGTGAGTTTGATCATTCAGTGTGGATCATAGTCTTCTTCATTGACTTCAACAGGAGAATCATGATGTTGAGACATTTTTTGTTGCTCACAAAATGCAGTATTGAAGAGAGTAAGAGCAAACCCTAGCGGAGAAGAGTTTTGAAAGAATAGGTCAGATGAAGTTTTTGCACTGTAAGATTGAAGTTGGAATGTGTTAGCTGGGCTATTTATAAGTTTTGGAAATGGGTCCTTATACACGTGCCATTCACAAGTTCTTTGGTTTAACACTTCCACAATAGTGCTTTCATCTTTCCACAAATAGCAATTTCTGAGGTTATTTCACCTCTCATAACAACAGAATTCTTTTCATCCATTATTAAACATTCTTAGTTTGTAAAGATGACCCTAAGACCTTGATCACACAACTGGCTTATGCTTATTAGGTTAGTATCTAATCCTTCAACAAGCAATACTTCTTCCAGAATTGGCTGTCCTGGATGATCCACTCTTCCAACACCAAGCACTTTTCCTTTTGATCCATTACCAAAGATCACCTCATTAGGAGCATGATACTTAACATCTGACATATATCTACTAACACCAGTCATATGTCGAGAACATCCACTATCAAAGAACCATTTTTCATCTGTAGAGACTCTGAAAGACTTGTAGTCCCTATGTTCTTTTACAATATCCTTTGAAGTCCATATCCTTTTTGTTTCAACCCTGCTCTTTTTTCTACTATACTGTTGCATGGGTTTGGGATAACCATGTAGCTTGTAGCAAAAAGCTTTTATATGACCAGACTTCCCACAATGGTAGCATGTCCATCTTAGATTCTTTTTCTTTTTGAACTTCTTCTGATGTCTGGGAGGATGTTGCAACATGTTATTCAACATCTTCAAACTTCTCTTATCTTGAACGGGTACTTCCTCAGATTTCTTTCCTTCATCTAATTCATTTGTACCTTCAAATCCAATACCACTGACATTTCTAGCATCTCTCCCATTCTGAAGGATCTCATCCAGCTGCGTGGTACCATTGTTCAACATTCTTATAGATTTGGTCATATTGTCAAGTTTTGACTTTTGCCATTCAACCTCCTCCTTCAGATCAGCAATGATTGATAGATGTTCTTCCTTCTCAGCTTCTAGTTGAGCTATCAGAATCTTCTGTTCCAATATTATCTGGCACCTTTCTTCATTCTTGATACACAATTCTGAAGACCCTGTGAATACTTCTTCCTTAGTGAGTTCTCCAACATAGGATTCTTTGTCAGAGTCAGATTCACAAGTAGTTTCTCCATCAGCCTTACAGATTCCAGTCAAAGCTGTCACCAATTTTGCTGATTCTTCTTCAACATCACTCTCAGACTCTCCTTCTGACCAAGACACAGATAGGCCCTTCTTATGCCTTTTGAGATACGTGGGACACTCAGTCTTTATGTGCCCATATCCCTCACATTCAAAGCACTGAACTCTCTTCCCTTGATTGGAGTCTTCTTCAGTTCTGGATCTTCTGCCTCAATCCTGGTTCTTACTGATGTTGAGTGACTTGTTCTGAGCATTTTCTCTCGACTTCCAGTCAATCCTTTTCAACACTTTGTTAAATTGTCTTCCAAGTAGTACCAGATCTTTAGACACCCCTTCATCTCTGACCAGGTCACCTTCATCTTCTGAGTCACCAGTATTTGACACAAAAGCTATGCTCTTCTTTTTTTCAGACTTCTCACTGATCCCTAATTCGAATGTTTGAAGAGATCCCACCAGTTCATCCACTTTCATCTTGTCTATATCCCGAGCCTCCTCTATAGCAGTCACTTTCATGTCAAATCTCTTAGGTAGAGATCTGAGAATCTTTCTGACTAGTTTGCTGTCAGACATCTTTTCACCTAGGGCACTAGAGGCATTAGCTATCTCAATAATGTTCATATGAAAATCATGAATGCTCTCATCCTCTTTCATCTTCAGGCTCTCAAACTTGCTAGTGAGAAGTTGAAGTTTGGACATCTTCACCTTTGAAGTTCCTTCATGAGCAACCTTTAAGACCTCCCACGCCTCTTTTGCAATGGTGCAGTGTTCAATCAACCTGAAGATATTCTTGTTAACACCATTGAACAATGCATTCATGCCTTTGGAATTCCCTACGGATCCTTTGTAATCTGCATCATCCCAGTCTTCCTCTTCCTTCACCACATCAGTAGGGGTACCTTTTTCATCTTTAACCTTAGGGGGCTCCCATCCTTTTATAACAGCTTTCCATGCTTGATCATCCATGGATTTGATGAAAGCTATCATCCTTGGTTTCCAATAGTCATAATTGGAACCATCAAGCAGAGGTGGTTTGTTCAGAAATCCTCCATCCTTGTCCATTGTACCAGAAAGTACCTTCCCTGAATCTCACCCAGAACCAAATAAGGGTGCAAGCTCTTGATGCCAATTGAAATTCTGGCCTATATATCAGATGTCCTATCGAGATGTCGAGACACTGATATACGACAACAATGAACAAGTTCAATACAATAGTGTGCAGAAAATGTAAAGAACACCAGAAATTGTTAACCCAGTTCGGATCTAACTATCCTACATCTGGGGGCTACTAAGCCAGGGATGAAATCAATATTCGATAGTATCAATTCACTGATAACCACACCCAGTTCAATCAGCTCACTTAATCACTACCCTTCCTATGACTTCTACCTAAGACTCCCCTAGGTATGAGGCCCTCCTCAAATCCCTCTTCAATCACAACCCGTGACTGGTCCCTTACAAGACAAGTAACAATGGTCGAAACACAAATTCTCAATACTTCACAGCTTATGAGAATTAACACACAGCCACTCAATGCTTAAAAGCTTATGAGCAACCTTACACAACTTACACCACAGTCCTTATACTGTTATCATAAGATACCGGTTAGGCTCACAAAATACAAGCACACAACCCTAAAAATACATGTAAGTTCGACACCTAAAACTAGGTTTACATCAGTCAATATATAACAATTAATCTGGACTGAATTGGGCTTCCAAAAACGCAGCAATTAGACTGCTCACAAATCTGCAAAATTAACTCCAACAAAATAGGTCTTCAATCCAAAGTTTCCTATTTTGTCTCCACAATTAGAAACAGCAGCAAATCCAAAAACCAACAAATAACCACAATCCAAAAATGCTTTGGATGCCACATAGGATGACCAAATATTCTCAGAATATTCAGTAACAAATCATAGTAACAGAATCTGCAATAAAACTGACTTCACAGCGCGATGTCCTATGAGCTGCCATGGAACATCTTCATTCGACATGTTGAAAGCAGCCACTTAGAACATTATGATTCCACATCTTGCCGCTATAATAGTTTTAGCAAAATAAATGCCAACCACAAAAGCACAGAAATAACAAGAGGGTATTTATAGAAGTAACCCCCGGCGCGGGGCCAAGGTCTCCCATGTGGCCGAAATATCTGGTCGACCAATGGGAGACCGCCAGGTGGAGGGTCAGACACGTGACCCTTTGACTTGGTCCAACTGCTTCCGTGACATCCGGAGAGGCAGTTGGTCGTGTAAACTGTCAAGCGCGTGAGGGGGATGTCCCCAACGGCTAGTTTATGCCCAACGACTAGTTTCTGGCTATTGGACCTGACCAAGAGCAGGACTGGATTGGGCCTTGCCCTACTGTGGGCAGAAGCGTCTGCCCAATCCAGAACAATGTTTGAATTTTAGAATTTAAATTGTCTTCAATCCACGAAATGAAGAAGAAATACGCTTAAAAGTTATACAATATGACAAAATTGTATGCCCTTGTTTTACATTTTCAATTTTAATTTTAATATTTTATCTTGTATTTACATGATTATAATATATTTTTTATTCATAAAATTATATTTTTTTATTCTCTTCATCCTATTGTCTTAATAAATAAAAAATTATACTAGTAAAACAAAATTCTATCAAAACTAATACTATTTAAATAATATGTCTAAGTCCATTACATCGCGTGAGTTTCTAGTTATAATTATTTGCACTTACTATTTAACAAATATTAACCTATTATAACCGACTTAACTAATTTTCAAATCAGCTCTTACCTATAACTGATTTCCAAATTCATTAATTGTCTTTTAGTCTAATATTGGCCCCTAACATATTTGAATGTAAATAAACTGATTTTAGCCTAATAATTTATTTACCTTCTACTAAATCCAACTTAATTGAGTGCTTCTATCCTATAATTAGCTTCATGCTTCAACAAAACCCACTAACCATCATGAATCTAATTATAGAGTTTAATACATTAATTGGTTTCTTAAAATCAATACTCGATTTTTCATAATATTTTTAACAATTTTCTTGATTAATCATTTTCTTACTTGCTTAGAATGACATAATTTAAATTTGAATTATTTAACTTTTGTATATTTTTTTTTTACAGAAAACATCTCATTTGTACAATTAAATTACGGATTTTTTTAATGCACCATATGTATTTTTAGAGCACCACGTAAAAATGCAAAAATGTCTTCAATTTTTAGAGATGTATCTCCGGACGCACCCTGAGTAAATATAATTTTGACTTAACGTTAAAAAACTCTAGAAATGCATTGATTCTAAAATGCACCAAAACCCTTCTCCTTCCCTATTTCTAAATAAACACTCTAAAATTTTTCTCAAACTCTCTTAACTCACATTCTCTCAAAATCAATCAACCAAGTTCAAAGCTTCTTCCATCAACATCAAGTACATTAAAGACATCATTCAACACTGAAGTAAACTCTCAATTGGTATGTTTTATGATTTTCGTAATTTTTTTTGAGTTTTTGTATAAATGAGTAGAAATTGATGATTTTGTTAAGAAATAAATATTTTTTGCATGAATGATAGTTTATACATACTAAAAAACATGTTTGATTGTTAAAAATAACAATCAAAGCATTATTTTTGGGGGTTTGGTGGTCTGCATTACCGCCATTGACGAACTTGAAAGTTGTAGAAAATTTCGGAGATGGATCTCAGGAATTTTTCAAAGTTTGGATTGCCAGTAAGCGAAGATTCATCTCTGTAATTTATCTGTCTGTTTTGTTTTTGCTTTTCTTGCTTGTAGGGTTGCTTGTAGTAATTGTATGACACTTGTATGGTTTACTTACAAGCATTATGGCTGATAGAGACAACAGACTGAGGCACGCGAGGATTGCATAACATGCATCAGACCGAAGGGAAAAAAGTCAAGTTTGGAGGCTCTTGTTCACTCTAGCCCGGTTTATGCGAATGCATTGACTTATGGGGCTCAAGCTTCTCCATCTTCTTCTTCCCGTAGGAGACGGGTGACACCTATTAACGCATCACTGCCTCTATCTTCCCGTAGGTAATAGGTTTCAACTATTCAGATGCTTGAGGTACCTAAGTCACTTGAGGTATATGAGGCACCGGTGCCACCCCAGGCACCAGAGGGACCTCATGCTGATAAGCCAGTGCCACCTCAGGCTGATGAGGCTGCTGAGCCAAGGCCATCTCAAGATGCTGAGAATGATGAGCCAGTGCCACCTCAGACATTTGGAGAAAGCCCTGTAGAGTTGTCATTGTTGCCTATGTACCTGAACCATACTACCAGACATATCTGGGACAAAGAGGTAAAATTAGTTGGATCTATTCTTTTTAAATTACGTTTACTAGTATATAACAAGTTTTTGACATAGATTTATTTATTTTTTGCAGGATTGTGATCCGCTGAAATTCATTAATCATGGGCAGAAGATTATTGTCTTGCCTCAACTTAATGACAAATGGTTTCAGGCTGCTTTGTCCCTATTTAAAATGAAAGACTTGTGCAAGACCGATTATGTTACGGTCAACCACGAGATTCTTAATGCATTTGTAGAGAGATGACACACTGAGACGTCATCATTTCATTTACCGCTTGGTGATATGTCTATCTCACTCGACGATGTATTGTGTTTGTTGCATCTTCCGATTAGGGGGAAACTTCTAGATCATGGGAGGATTAGAAAAAATGAGACACTTGAGTTGATGGTAGACTATCTAGGAGTTGGCCCACAGGATGCCATGAGGGAGTTTGAAAAAACCAGAGGGGCTCATGCTAGGTTTGAATTCCTAAAAAGGTAGTTACATATGAGATCCTTAGAGCAAAGCAAGCTAGAGGTGATGACGAGCAGGTGAGGCTCCATAGAGTGTTTATGTGTCCTTTTCATTACATTTTTGCAACGCCCTTACTGATGATTTGTGTGTTCCAATACTTTTCAGGCTTGGATCCTCCAGCACTCCCCGCGCATCTCAGGCTGGTTGTGTGTACCGACTTATATTAAGGATATGCCACATGCTTATGCATTTGCCCCGCTTAGAGGGAACTAGGAGATAAAGATGTTTAGAGTTCATCTTGACTGTTTGGTTTTCGAGGATATGCCTTTAACAGTTATGTTGATCACAGAGAGACGCAGGCATTTGACAACATAGTGTTATACTCGAGATGGTTGTCTTGCGGTTCACGTCTCACATTTCCTCATCTTCCTGAGTGCATCATGAGACAGTTCAACTACACTCAGACTATTACCATAAACCCTATTGTCTCTGCTTCTCCTGCTATGACACGTAGAGATATAGATGCCATGTTTGATGATTATCTTAGTCATTTGGTGCTGGAGAATGCACGAAGTACCATAGCTGACAGTGACTGGAGCTATGTCGATGGATACATCAGGTGGCTCTTTAGGGTGTTACATCCATATATGGTGCAGGCCGATCTAGAAGATCCACCTAGGCCAGCTCATCAGAAGATAGTAGAGGAGGAGTAGACACAGTTAGATCATGCTCAAGATGTCTTGCCTCGATGTCGTCATATTGTGTAGATTTCCCAAGAAGACATTGACAAAGGTATCTTCCCTGATGGGTCTAAGGCGAGGTAGTCCTAGATGCCATTATGATGGAGGGGCACTGATGTACTGAAGGCACCGTCAGAGGACGCGGGGGGGGGGGGGGGGGGGTAGAGGAGCCCAATGTGATGTAGTCTGACATACACAGTAGTATATAGTATTTGGATTTTGGATTTATTATCGATTGTATTTTATTTTGACTTATTTCTACTTTATTGTGTATTTCGACTTCATTGTGTTTCGACTGATGATGTATTTTTACCATCTGGATTTATATATGTCATTTTTTGCATATCGATTGTATGTTTTAATGCTCATCACATAACAAGGTCCTTAAAATTTATAGATCGTCATTTTCATTAGAATAACCATAAGAGTAACATAACCTACACTATTCTGATAGGTTACAGAGATGCATCTCCGTAAACCTTAAACGGATATGCATCTCCGAAACAATAAGCGCGTAAAATGGGCCTTTTAGAGAGGGATGCACATGCCATGTGTTAAAATATCTCGGAGATGCATCTCCGGATAAGTTAACGTTATGACTTAAGACAAGGTGCGTCCAGAAATGAATCTTCGAAATCTGAAGGGCATTTTGGATTTTCCATATGGTGTTTTTCCACCCTATGGGCGGGATAAGAAATCCCATTAAATTAATATGATAAGAACAAGATAATAAATACAGCAGTCCAAAATTAATATATTAATTTCGATACTGTTAAACAAACCATGAACACACTTTACCATAATTTGGAGTCTGATAGAACTACCACGTCCTGCTGATTTTGATCACTAATTCACAAGGGATTTGTTTAAGGCACCCTATGGATTGCTACCTCATCCTTGTGAAGAATAAAAAATACTCTTAAATTTTAGAGATGCATCTCTGAACACACCCCAAACACATTTGTTCCTGAGTTAGGTCCTAATGCTATGCAAAAAAAATTAGAGAAATGCATTTCCGTGTAACTTACGGAGATGCATCTCCAAATGTTGTTTAATAAAAAACGTGCAAGACCTTTCTCCTTTCTCACTTCTGAAAATTCTCTCTCGAACTCTAAACCTCTAAATCTAAAGTCTAAAACTCTCTCAACTCATAAGCTCTCAAAATCATTCAGCTCACTTTAAATCTTCTTCCATCAACATTAAATCGATCAAAGAGCTCACTCAATATCTTACTAACTTCACATTTGGTAAGTTTATGATTTTTCAAATTTCTTTATTTCGATATACATTTATAGAAATTGAACATTATGTTATGCAATAGGTAGTTTAGATACGATATTAAAATGAGCAATATGTTTGATAGGTAGTTTAAATGATCAATGCATTGTTTTAGATGTTGGCATGGACTGCATTTCTACCATTAACGTCATTCTGAGTTGCATAACAATCTAGAGATGCATCTCCTGAATTTTATGTTTTGATTTCCAAAATCCAAATATACATCTCCAAAATTTATTTGTTTGATTTTTTTGGCTTTACCTCATTGTGTTTCATTAGTGTAATGTTTGTGTAGTTTACTTATAAACAAGATAGATTGATGCATGACAGGGTTGCACAACATGCATCTATAATTTCTAGCTTGGTTGTTGGAGTGACGTCAACTTCAGAGGCCTGTGCATCTTTGCCTTCGCCTTCCTGTAGGAGACATGTGTCACCTACTGAGGTACTCGAGGTACAATAGGCACCTGAGTCTTCACAAGAGGCACCCGAGGCCCCATATGGGTTTGGTGGAGGTCTGTCTGACTTATCATTATTGCCTCTATACCCTGACCATACTTCTAAAACTCAGTTGTATTCTTTCTTTGAAAAAAAAATTTTGGTATAATATTCCAAATTTTCTTTGAAAGACATGTATAACGATGATTTATTTTTCTACAAAATCGTGATGTTTTAAAATTCATCAACCATGCTCGGAAGATTACGGGTCTACAGGTGCCTAATGAGCAGTGGTTTACGGATATGTTGCAGCTATCTGGGCTGAAAGACTTGTGTAGGATCAGTCATGTTACGGTTAACCATGGTATGTTGTCTACGTTTGAAGAGAGATGACACTCGAAGATGTCATCATTTCATCTTCCTTATGGTGAGATGTCAATCACATTGGACAATTCTTGTGCCTGCCCCATCTTTTGATTAAGGGGAGACTGTTAGACCATAACATGATTAACAAAGATGAGGCACTAGAGATGATATTAGACTATCTGTGAACTGACCTAGGAGAAGCCATGAAGGAGTTAGAAGCCACCATAGGGGCTAATGCAAGGTTTCAATTCTTGGAGAGATTGTATACACAGTGTAACACCCCATTTTTTTATTCACATTTTTTTGTTATTTTAATAATTGTATATTATTCGTTTTTAATTAATTTTTTTTAACTTTGTTGTTGTTGTTGCTGTTGTTGTTGTTGGTGCTATTGTTGTTGCTGTTGTTGCTGCTGTTGCTGTTGTTGTTGTTGTTGTTGATGTTTCTGTTGTTGTTGTTGTTGTTGTTGTTGTTGTTGCTATTCTTGTTGTTGTTGTTATTGTTGTTGTTGTTGTTGTTGCTGTTGTTGTTGTTGTTGTTGTTATTATTATTTTTGTTGCAGTTGCTATTGCTGTTGCTGTTGCTATTACTGCTGTTGTTGTTGCTGTTATTGTTGTTGTTGTTGTTGTTGTTGTTGCTGTTGCTGTTGTAGCTGTTGTTGTTGTTGTTGTTGTTGTTGTTACTGCTGCTGTTGCTGTTGTTGTTATTGTTGTTGTTGTTGTTGTTTTTTTTGTTGTTGTTGTTGCTATTGTTGTTGTTGTTGTTATTGGCGTTGTTGTTGTTGTTGTTGTTATTGTTGCTGCTGTCGTTGTTGCTGTAGTAGTTGTTGTTGTTGCTGCTATTTTTGTTGTTGTTATTGTTGCTGTTGTTGTTGTTGTTGCTATTGTTGTTGTTGTTTCTGTTGCTGTTGTTGCTGTTATTGCTGTTGCTGTTGCTGTTGTTGTTGTTGTTGTTGTTGTAGCTGTTTTGTTGTTGTTATTGTTGTTGTTGTTGTAACGCCCCGATTTGTTTAATTGTATTTATTTATTTCATTTATGTGAATTTTGTGAAATGTGTGAATTTATTGTATTTTACCTGTTAATTGAGTTAATTGGTTAATTTCCCTGATAGGTAAAATATTTGCAATAAATTGTAATTTCTTTTCAACTTTTATTTCCGGAAATATATTTCATCATTGTTTATGTTTTATCGCGTTTTGAGAGCGTTTGCGAGATATTTGAGCTGAGGGGTAAAATAGTATTTTTAGGGGTTTAGATATTTTTATATAAATAGAGATTAGAGAGAAATAGAAAGAAAAGAAAAAGAAGAGAAGGAAAAGGAGAAGAAAGAAAGAGAGAAGAGGAGAAAGAGAAAAAGCGAGGAAACCTCCGTTTCAATCGCGATTAATCGGGGGTAAGGGTGAGAAGTTTCGATTATATCTTGCTTGTATATGTATATGTATGTGTCGTGGTATGTTTTGGTCGTTAAATATATGTTTTTACTTTGGTTGAGGTTGTGAACAATTGATAGAAATCGATATTTTCACGGTTATAATGCAGAATAGTTTGCGTAGTATAGTCGGGTTATGGGTGGATTGAACCTATCATACTTGTTTTGATGTCCCAATATGTTTTGGTATGAGTTGGAATGGTTTAGAGTGAAGAGAAACATGATTTTTGGGCTCTGTTACGACAGTAATCGATTAACCTATTTGAGTAACCGATTACCTGTGTAAAAATGACGTTTCTGGGCTAATTTTGAGCGAGTAACCGATTACTCAAAGTGAGTAATCGATTACCACTGTTGTTGGCAGAAAAATGAAAACTTTGAAAACCCATAACTTTCGAACCGTAAGTCCGTTTTGGCTGCCGTTCGAAGCGTTGGAAAGCTAGTAAAATATTCTTTCTATTAAAAATGGTTTGGAGGGCAGTAGATGAATTATTTAAGTCATGGTTTTGTAAAAGTGTCAGGCTTTTATGGTGTTAAATGCGTGCGGTCGGTGTTTTACCGTGTGTTGTGCTATTGTTATATAACGTGGAGCTTTTATGTGGGTTATATGATGTTGATGCATGTGATAATGATGTTGTTGTGTGGTAAAATACATTGTTTGATTGAATATCAATGTATGTTGTTATGATGTTTTGTGTAATTGTTGTGGTTGATGGTGAGTAATTCTTGTTGTGAATTGGTATGAGCGTATATGCTAAAATGCTAATTGTTGTGGTTTGTGGATTATGATAAATGCATTGTTTTGGGTTTGATTGCAATCCATGATTATTGATGTTGAGATGGTTCATATGGTTGTATATATATATGCATTGGATTTTCATGAGTCATTGTATGCCAAGCATCATGATATGCATTCTTGTGATGTCGTGTGCCCTAGTGGGTGTGAGCGACGAAACGATTCCAGGGGGAATCCGCTATAACATCGTGTGCCTTATACAAAGAGTTATGAGCGGTGATTATAGACGATCGTGTGCCTTATACAAAGAGGTGTGAGCGATAGGGTCGTGTGCCTTATACAAAGAGGTGTGAGCGATCCATAAACGTCGTGTGCCTTATACAAAGAGGTGTGAGCGACGGGGAACATCGTTTGCCCGACGGGGAGTTACACTAAGTAACAAGCGATGGTTCCAATAGTTCCTGAGTGAACTAATGATGAGATTGATGGATGGATGGTACCGCATTTGCATAGAGTCGTTGTGTCGGTCTCTTTGCATTTGCATAAATCATGAATGGATTGATTATGTGTGGAAAATCATGAATGGATTGATTATGTGTGGAAAATCATGAATGGATTTATTATGTGTGGAAAATCATGAATGGATTGATTATGTGTGGAAAATCATGAATTGATTGAGTATGTGTTGAGATTTATGATTGGATTGGTGAATTGATGTGCATATGTGATAAATGCATTGGTTATGGATGATATGTTTTATGTATAGACATATGCTATGTGATGTGGTGATGTGTTTCCATATGTTATGACTTTGGTACGCCTTATGTGTGAATATGTGATTATGTTGGTATAATTGATATATGCTATGTTGTTGGATTGTTAGAAATATGTTATGTATCTGTGGCTTGCTATATGTAATGGTATGTGATGCGTGTGGTGAGATTAACTATGCATGTGAATTTTTATGTGTTTGCATATTATTATGCAATCTTGATTTAGTTGTTATTTCTCACCCTTCTGCTCTGGTTTGTTGCTCTATGAGGTAATTGCAGATTAGTAGTCTTGGAGGCTTTTGTGAAGATTAGTTCTCCATCCTTTTGTCGGTCTGTTTGCTCTGATACGTAACACGGGAGTCAGGGAACGCTTTTGTTATATATGTATACATTTGTTAGATCTATTTTGTATTAACTTTGTATGAATATTTTGATGTTATAAAATGATTTATTTTGTAAAATAAGTCAGTTATGGATCTTTCCGCTTTATTCCATAATTGAACTTTCCTTTTATAGGGAAAAAGTTTCCCTTTGAGGTTATTCCATTTTGTGTTATGTATCAAAAATTTATGAGCAGGGATTGTGTTTTCTTTCCTTAATTGTGGCATCCTTGTTTCTGTCGGAAAAATAAATTTTTATTCACTCTGATTTAATTATGTATTATTTATTCGCGATGGGAATTGGGGTGTTACAATAGTGGTATCAGAGCAGGTCGGTCTGTCCGACCAAGTTGTTGAGTCAGTTGGTGTGACAGTTGAATACTGTCGATGTTGTTTGTCCCTTAGTACGTGATATGTGTGTGAAACACTGTCAGTGCTTTCTGGTTTTCTAATCCTTTGTCTTCAGGTGTGAGAATGAGATAAGTGGGGGAGGAGCTTGTGCTTCTCCACGTTACTTCAGTTGTGTGCCGTTGGTTGCAAGATTGTAAGTGTTGTTTGGACAGTGTGGTACCTGGTTCCGGAGGGAATGCAGAGGTGAGGTTTATGTCGACTAAGGATTTGTGCCTTAGGTAGTTTTTACACAAGATGCAAGAAATGCTATTATAGTTTGGTAAAGATGGTTTATGCCCCATCATGATTGTCGGTTGTCTATTGACAAATTGAGGAACTGATCACCCTTAATCTCTTGTTGATAGTAGACGGGAATTATGTTGGATGGAATAGACGTGTCTTTCCAGCTTTGGTAGTGTGTTCAATGAATTGTTTGGAATTAAGAAAATGATTACGGATTGTTTTGTTGAGTCGATGAAGATTCTTATATCGTAAGATGAGACTGATTAGAGGTTTTGGTATGTTGGTTCAGTTGGGAAGTCGTTGAGAGGGAACGATTGGGTATCGTTAATGGTTGTTCTCTGAAAGTAGAGTGTGAACTCAAATTGGACGAAGGTGAATAGTTGAGGTTTATATCTGCTAAGTAAGTAGAAAACTCTTAGTAGATAGGACTAAGATGTTTGTTTTGTCTGTGAGGATAGTGTTCTGGAAATTGGCAGGAAGTCACAGTGATGGGCCGTCAGTTGTGCATGTTTTTCAGATGTGTTTTTGGATGGAACATTAGGGTGTTGTCTTAGAGAGCTCCAGTAATGTTAGTAACAAAAAGGATGGATGATTGAACGAAATAACAAGCATGATGAGTATCATGCTATTGAGACTACGAGAAGCCAAACTTAGAGTTTTGGTGAGGTTTGGAGTCTTTGGAGTTTTAGAGCATTAATGGAAATCTTGAGAAAAGCCTTATGTGTGGACGTAATATTGGTATTAAGAGTTCCTTTGGGTTGGTTGTTGCTACATGTTGGGATTTAGGGAAGTTGGACTGTTAAGAGAAGAAATTGTGTATGGATTACTAACAGTTGAATAAGGTAACGATTGAGAACAAGTGTCCACTTTCATGACTAGATGACTGGAATGGTTTGGTTGAGTTTGGGTGAAATTGCAATTGTTTGGAATGTTTGATAAGAGTGGTGAATTATGTGAGTTGAGGCTTTGATCAACGTAATGTGACTGGTTATGTTGTTATCGTCAGGGATAGGTTGGTATTTACTCGGTTAAGCTTGTATGTGAGTAACCAGTTACCCAGTGGGAAAATTTTGCAAAAGCTTTAAGAATTTATATCTTTTGGGATTTGGTTGGGCATTACAATGTACAATGATGTTATTTGGTGTTAGTAATGCGCCTGTAATGTTTATGGAGTAGATGAATCGTATCTTCCATATTTATTTGGATGAGTTCGCAGTGGTTTTGATTGAGGGTATTTGGATCTGTTATAAACTCAGAGGAAGAACAGGTAGAGTGTTTGAGATTGGAATTACAAGTGTTGAAAAGAGACGAAGTTTTATGCTAAGTTATTCAAGTGAGAATTTTGGTTGAAAAAGGTTAGTTTTCTTGGATATGTTAATTCAGATGAGAGTATGGTTAAGGATCCATCGGAAGTAGATGCAGTTCTACATTGAGAGGCTCCAAAGTCGGTTAAGGAGATTAGAAACTTTTGGGCTTAGTTGGTTGTTACTGCAGGCTATGGAAGACTTTGCTAAGTTTGTGTTTCTGTTATCTCAGTTGACTTGCAAAGGGTGAGTTGTTTGTTTTGGATGTTCGTTGTAAGGAAAATTTCAGAGAGCTGAAGAAGAAGTTGTCTACGGATCCAGTTTTGATACTGCGTGATCCTGATAAACCGTTTGTGAGGTATTAGGATGCGTCTTTGATGAGTTTAGTCAGTGTGTTAATGCAAGAGGGTAAAGTCATGGCTTATGCGTTACTATAATTGAGGATTCATAAAAGGATCGATACTATTCAGGATTTGGAATTGGTTGCAGTTGTAATGTGTTGGAATATTTGGAGGTATTATCTTTATGGTTCTAGGTTCGAAGTGTTTAGTAATCACAAGAATATTGAGTACTTGTTTGGTCGGAACGGATAGAGTATGAGACAACGAGGATGGTTGGAATTCGTGACGAGTTATGAATTTGGCTTGGATTATCCTTTGGGAAAAGCTAATGTTGTGCCTGAAGGGTTAAGTCGATAGTCCTTGCATATGGTTGTTTTGATGGTCAGAGGATTAAAATTAATTGAGCAATTCTGAGACTTGTGTCTGGTGTGTGAGATAACACAGTAGAGGGTGAAGTTGGGTATATTAGAAGTGAACAGTGATTTTTGGTGAATATGAGGAAGAGTTAGACTTTGGACGTGAGATTGGTAGTTTTGATGGTTACGAGTAATCAGAGTGCGCAGCGGAAGCGTGATGTGGCACATTTCGTATATGAGTGTGTGACTTGTAAGAGTTCATAGGTTGAACATTGGAAACATGTTGAAATGATGAGACCATTGGACGTTTCAGAATGGAAGTGTTAGGCGAAAGGTTTAAATATTATTCCTGGGCTACTATGTAGATGGATGTTTTGGTTGTATGTTCGATTGGTGAATCGTAGCATTGTTACAATATTGTTGTGTGACAAGGATGTTGGTATTATGGTTATGTAGAGGTTGTTGAAACGATGTTGGGTTGTGGAACTTTATGTTCTTGTTTGTGTTGTTGCCTCGTTTCTATCGTGTTAGTTCGAGTGCGAGTAGCTAATTCCTGTGTGTGTTCGTAACATGGGTATTCTCTGAGTCGTGAGTTAGTCGTCAAGTGCATTGTATGGGCTTTGCATCTTGTCATTGTAGTTTTCGTCGTTGTCGTGTCGTTGTTGTAGTTGCTGTTAGTAAGGTGGTTTATCAGTTGTGTTATTCGTGGTGTGCCTTTGGTTGACATGATAGTTTGTTAGTCGGATGCGAGAGTCGTATCCGGAGTTGTTCGTATCAGTATATTTTCGAGGACGAAAATGTCTAAGTGGGGGAGAGTTGTAATGCCCCGATTTGTTTAATTGTATTTATTTATTTCATTTACGTGAATTTTGTGAAATGTGTGAATTTATTGTATTTTACCTGCTAATTGAGTTAATTGGTTAATTTCCCTGATAGGTAAAATATTTGCAATAAATTGTAATTTCTTTTCAACTTTTATTTTCCGAAATATATTTCATCATTGTTTATGTTTTATCGCATTTTGAGAGCGTTTGCGAGATATTTGAGCTGAGGGGTAAAATAGTCTTTTTAGGGGTTTAGATATTTTTATATAAATAGAGATTAGAGAGAAATAGAAAGAAAAGAAAAAGAAGAGAAGTAAAAGGAGAAGAAAGAAAGAGAGAAGAGGAGAAAGAGAAAAAGCGAGGAAACCTCCGTTTCAATCGCGATTAATCAGGTAAGGGTGAGAAGTTTCGATTATATCTTGCTTGTATATGTATATGTATGTGTCGTGGTATGTTTTGGTTGTTAAATATATGTTTTTACTTTGGTTGAGGTTGTGAACAATTGATAGAAATCGATATTTTCAAGGTTAGAATGCGGAATAGTTTGCGTAGTATAGTCGGGTTATGGGTGGATTGAACCTATCATACTTGTTTTGATGTCCCAATATGTTTTGGTATGAGTTGGAATGGTTTAGAGTGAAGAAAAACATGATTTTTGGGCCCTGTTACGATAGTAATCAATTACCCTATTTGAGTAACCGATTACCTATGTAAATATGACGTTTCTAGGCTAATTTTGAGCGAGTAACCGATTACTCAAAGTGAGTAATCGATTACCACTGCTGTTGGCAGAAAAATGAAAACTTTGAAAACCCATAACTTTCGAATCGTAAGTCCGTTTTGGCCGCCGTTCGAAGCGTTGGAAAGCTAATAAAATATTATTTATATTAAAAATGGTTTGGAGGGCAGTAGATGAATTATTTAAGTAGTGGTTTTGTAAAAGTGTCGGGTTGTCGGGTTTTTATCGCGTTAAATGCGTGCGGTCGGTGTTTTACCATGTGTTGTGCTATTGTTATATAACATGGAGCTTTTATGTGGGTTATATGATGTTGATGCATGTGATAATGATGTTGTTGTGTGGTAAAATACATTGTTTGATTGAATATCAATGTATGTTGTTATGATGTTTTGTGTAATTGTTGTGGTTGATGGTGAGTAATTCTTGTTGTGAATTGGTATGAGCGTATATGCTAAAATGCTAATTGTTGTGGTTTGTGGATTATGATAAATGCATTGTTTTGGGTTTGATTGCAATCCATGATTATTGATGTTGAGATGGTTCACATGGTTGTATATATGTATGCATTGGATTTTCATGAGTCATTGTATGCCAAGCATCATGATATGCATTCTTGTGATGTCGTGTGCCCTAGTGGGTGTGAGCGACGAAACGATTCCAGAGGGAATCTGCTATAACATCGTGTGCCTTATACAAAGAGTTATGAGCGGTGATTATAGACGATCATGTGCCTTATACAAAGAGGTGTGAGCGATAGGGTCGTGTGCCTTATACAAAGAGGTGTGAGCGATCCATAAACGTCGTGTGCCTTATACAAAGAGGTGTGAGCGACGGGGAACATCGTTTGCCCGACGGGGAGTTACACTAAGTAACAAGCGATGGTTCCAATAGTTCCTGAGTGAACTAATGATGAGATTGATGGATGGATAGTACCGCATTTGCATAGAGTCGTTGTGTCAGTCTCTTTGCATTTGCATAAATCATGAATGGATTGATTATGTGTGGAAAATCATGAATGGATTGATTATGTGTGGAAAATCATGAATGGATTTATTATGTGTGGAAAATCATGAATGGATTGATTATGTGTGGAAAATCATGAATTGATTGAGTATGTGTTGAGATTTATGATTGGATTGGTGAATTGATGTGCATATGTGATAAATGCATTGGTTATGGATGATATGTTTTATGTATAGACATATGCTATGTGATGTGGTGATGTGTTTCCATATGTTATGACTTTGGTATGCCTTATGTGTGAATATGTGATTATGTTGGTATAATTGATATATGCTATGTTGTTGGATTGTTAGAAATATGTTATGTATCTGTGGCTTGCTATATGTAATGGTATGTGATGCGTGTGGTGAGATTAACTATGCATGTGAATTTTTATGTGTTTGCATATTATTATGCAATCTTGATTTAGTTGTTATTTCTCACCCTTCTGCTCTGGTTTGGTGCTCTATGAGGTAATTGCAGATTAGTAGTCTTGGAGGTTTTTGTGAAGATTAGTTCTCCATCCTTTTGTCGGTCTGTCTGCTCTGATACGTAACACGGGAGTCGGGGAACGCTTTTGTTATATATGTATACATTTGTTAGATCTATTTTGTATTAACTTTGTATGAATATTTTGATGTTATAAAATGATTTATTTTGTAAAATAAGTCAGTTATGGATCTTTCCGCTTTATTCCATAATTGAACTTTCCTTTTATAGGGAAAAAGTTTCCCTTTGAGGTTATTCCATTTTGTGTTATGTATCAAAAGTTTATGAGCAGGGATTGTGTTTTCTTTCCTTAATTGTGGCATCCTTGTTTCTGTCGGAAAAATAAATTTTTATTCACTCTGATTTAATTATGTATTATTTATTCGCGATGGAAATTGGGGTGTTACAATAGTGGTATCAGAGCAGGTCGGTCTGTCCGGCCAAGTTGTTGAGTCAGTTGGTGTGACAGTTGAATACTGTCGATGTTGTTTGTCCCTTAGTACGTGATATGTGTGTGAAACACTGTCAGTGCTTTCTGGTTTTCTAATCCTTTGTCTTCAGGTGTGAGAATGAGATAAGTGGGGGAGGAGCTTGTGCTTCTCCAAGTTGCTTCAGTTGTGTGCCGTTGGTTGCAAGATTGTAAGTGTTGTTTGGACAGTGTGGTACCCGGTTCCGGAGGGAATGCAGAGGTGAGGTTTATGTCGACTAAGGATTTGTGCCTTAGGTAGTTTTTACACAAGATGCAAGAAATGCTATTATAGTTTGGTAAAGATGGTTTATGCCCCATCATGATTGTCGGTTGTCTATTGACAAATTGAGGAACTGATCACCCTTAATCTCTTGTTGATAGTAGACGGGAATTATGTTGGATGGAATAGACGTGTCTTTCCGGCTTTGGCAGTGTGTTCAATGAATTGTTTGGAATTAAGAAAATGATTGCGGATTGTTTTGTTGAGTCGATGAAGATTCTTATATCGTAAGATGAGACGGATTAGAGGTTTTGGTATGTTGGTTCAGTTGGGAAGTCGTTGAGAGGGAACGATTGGGTATCGTTAATGGTTGTTCTCTGAAAGTAGAGTCTGAACTCAAATTGGACGAAGGTGAATAGTTGAGGTTTATATCTGCTAAGTAAGTAGAAAACTCTTAGTAGATAGGACTAAGATGTTTGTTTTGTCTGTGAGGATAGAGTTCTGGAAATTGGCAGGAAGTCACAGTGATGGGCCGTCAGTTGTGCATGTTTTTCAGATGTGTTTTTGGATGGAACATTAGGGTGTTGTCTTAGAGAGCTCCAGTATTGTTGGTAACAAAAAGGATGGATGATTGAACGGAATAACAAGCATGATGAGTATCATGCTATTGAGACTACCAGAAGCCAAACTTAGAGTTCTGGTGAGGTTTGGAGTCTTTGGAGTTTTAGAGCATTAATGGAAATCTTGAGAAAAGCCTTATGTGTGGACGTAATATTGGTATTAAGAGTTCCTTTGGGTTGGTTGTTGCTACATGTTGGGATTTAGGGAAGTTGGACTGTTAAGAGAAGAAATTGTGTATGGATTACTAACAGTTGAATAAGGTAACGATTGAGAACAAGTGTCCACTTTCATGACTAGATGACTGGAATGGTTTGGTTGAGTTTGGGTGAAATTGCAATTGTTTGGAATGTTTGATAAGAGTGGTGAATTGTGTGAGTTGAGGCTTTGATCGACGTAATGTGACTGGTTATGTTGTTATCGTCAGGGATAGGTTGGTATTTACTCGGTTAAGCTTGCATGTGAGTAACCAGTTACCCAGTGGAAAAATTTTGCAAAAGCTTTAACAATTTATATCTTTTGGGATTTGGTTGGGCATTACTATGTACAATGATGTTATTTGGTGTTAGTAATGCGTCTGTAATGTTTATGGAGTAGATGAATCGTATCTTCCATATTTATTTGGATGAGTTTGCAGTGGTTTTGATTGAGGGTATTTGGATCTGTTATAAACTCAGAGGAAGAACAGGTAGAGTGTTTGAGATTGGAATTACAAGTGTTGAAAAGAGACGAAGTTTTATGCTAAGTTATTCAAGTGAGAATTTTGGTTGAAAAAGGTTAGTTTTCTTGGATATGTTAATTCAGATGAGAGTATGGTTAAGGATCCATCGGAAGTAGATGCAGTTCTACATTGAGAGGCTCCAAAGTCGGTTAAGGAGATTAGAAACTTTTGGGCTTAGTTGGTTGTTACTGCAGGCTATGGAAGACTTTGCTAAGTTTGTGTTTCTGTTATCTCAGTTGACTTACAAAGGGTGAGTCGTTTGTTTTGGATGTTCGTTGTAAGGAAAATTTCAGAGAGCTGAAGAAGAAGTTGTCTACGGATCCAGTTTTGATACTGCGTGATCCTGATAAACCGTTTGTGAGGTATTAGGATGCGTCTTTGATGAGTTTATTCAGTGTGTTAATGCAAGAGGGTAAAGTCATGGCTTATGCGTTACTACAATTGAGGATTCATAAAAGGATCGATACTATTCAGGATTTGGAATTGGTTGCGGTTGTAATGTGTTGGAATATTTGGAGGTATTATCTTTATGGTTCTAGGTTCGAAGTGTTTAGTAATCACAAGAATATTGAGTACTTGTTTGGTCGGAAGGGATAGAGTATGAGACAACGAGGATGGTTGGAATTCGTGACGAGTTATGAATTTGGCTTGGATTATCCTTTGGGAAAAGCTAATGTTGTGCCTGAAGGGTTAAGTCGATAGTCCTTGCATATGGTTGTTTTGATGGTCAGAGGATTAAAATTAATTGAGCAATTCTGAGACTTGTGTCTGGTGTGTGAGATAACACAGTAGAGGGTGAAGTTGGGTATATTAGAAGTGAACAGTGATTTTTGGTGAATATGAGGAAGAGTTAGACTTTGGATGTGAGATTGGTAGTTTTGATGGTTACTAGTAATCAGAGTGCGCAGCGGAAGCGTGATGTGGCACATTTCGTATATGAGTGTGTGACTTGTAACAGTTCATAGGTTGAACATTGGAAACATGTTGAAATGATGAGACCATTGGACATTTCAGAATGGAAGTGTTAGGCGAAAGGTTTAAATATTATTCCTGGGCTACTATGTAGATGGATGTTTTGGTTGTATGTTCGATTGGTGAATCGTAGCATTGTTACAATATTGTTGTGTGACAAGGATGTTGGTATTATGGTTATGTAGAGGTTGTTGAAACGATGTTGGGTTGTGGAACTTTATGTTCTTGTTTGTGTTGTTGCCTCGTTTCTATCGTGTTAGTTCGAGTGCGAGTAGCTAATTCCTGTGTGTGTTCGTAACATGGGTATTCTCTGAGTCGTGAGTTAGTCGTCAAGTGCATTGTATGGGCTTTGCATCTTGTCATTGTAGTTTTCGTCGTTGTCGTGTCGTTGTTGTAGTTGCTGTTAGTAAGGTGGTTTATCAATTGTGTTATTCGTGGTGTGCCTTTGGTTGACATGATAGTTTGTTAGTCGGATGCGAGAGTCGTATCCGGAGTTGTTCGTATCAGTATATTTTCGAGGACGGAAATGTCTAAGTGGGGGAGAGTTGTAATGCCCCGATTTGTTTAATTGTATTTATTTATTTCATTTACGTGAATTTTGTGAAATGTGTGAATTTATTGTATTTTACCTGCTAATTGAGTTAATTGGTTAATTTCCCTGATAGGTAAAATATTTGCAATAAATTGTAATTTCTTTTCAACTTTTATTTTCCGAAATATATTTCATCATTGTTTATGTTTTATCGCGTTTTGAGAGCATTTGCGAGATATTTGAGCTGAGGGGTAAAATAGTCTTTTTAGGGGTTTAGATATTTTTTATATAAATAGAGATTAGAGAGAAATAGAAAGAAAATAAAAAGAAGAGAAGGAAAAGGAGAAGAAAGAAAGAGAGAAGAGGAGAAAGAGAAAAAGCGAGGAAACCTCCGTTTCAATCGCGATTAATCGGGTAAGGGTGAGAAGTTTTGATTATATCTTGCTTGTATATGTATATGTATGTGTCGTGGTATGTTTTGGTTGTTAAATATATGTTTTTACTTTGGTTGAGGTTGTGAACAATTGATAGAAATCGATATTTTCAAGGTTAGAATGCGGAATAGTTTGCGTAGTATAGTCGGGTTATGGGTGGATTGAACCTATCATACTTGTTTTGATGTCCCAATATGTTTTGGTATGAGTTGGAATGGTTTAGAGTGAAGAAAAACATGATTTTTGGGCCTTGTTACGACAGTAATCAATTACCCTATTTGAGTAACCGATTACCTGTGTAAATATGACGTTTCTAGGCTAATTTTGAGCGAGTAACCGATTACTCAAAGTGAGTAATCGATTACCACTGCTGTTGGCAGAAAAAGGAAAACTTTGAAAACCCATAACTTTCGAATCGTAAGTCCGTTTTGGCCGCCGTTCGAAGCGTTGGAAAGCTAATAAAATATTATTTATATTAAAAATGGTTTGGAGGGCAGTAGATGAATTATTTAAGTAGTGGTTTTGTAAAAGTGTCGGGTTGTCGGGTTTTTATCGCGTTAAATGCGTGCGCTCGGTGTTTTACCGTGTGTTGTGCTATTGTTATATAACATGGAGCTTTTATGTGGGTTATATGATGTTGATGCATGTGATAATGATGTTGTTGTGTGGTAAAATACATTGTTTGATTGAATATCAATGTATGTTGTTATGATGTTTTGTGTAATTGTTGTGGTTGATGGTGAGTAATTCTTGTTGTGAATTGGTATGAGCGTATATGCTAAAATGCTAATTGTTGTGGTTTGTGGATTATGATAAATGCATTGTTTTGGGTTTGATTGCAATCCATGATTTTTGATGTTGAGATGGTTCACATGGTTGTATATATGTATGCATTGGATTTTCATGAGTCATTGTATGCCAAGCATCATGATATGCATTCTTGTGATGTCGTGTGCCCTAGTGGGTGTGAGCGACGAAACGATTCCAGAGGGAGTCCGCTATAACATCGTGTGCCTTATACAAAGAGGTATGAGCGGTGATTATAGACGATCGTGTGCCTTATACAAAGAGGTGTGAGCGATCGGGTCGTGTGCCTTATACAAAGAGGTGTGAGCGATCCATAAACGTCGTGTGCCTTATACAAAGAGGTGTGAGCGACGGGGAACATCGTTTGCCCGACGGGGAGTTACACTAAGTAACAAGCGATGGTTCCAATAGTTCCTGAGTGAACTAATGATGAGATTGATGGATGGATAGTACCGCATTTGCATAGAGTCGTTGTGTCGGTCTCTTTGCATTTGCATAAATCATGAATGGATTGATTATGTGTGGAAAATCATGAATGGATTGATTATGTGTGGAAAATCATGAATGGATTTATTATGTGTGGAAAATCATGAATGGATTGATTATGTGTGGAAAATCATGAATTGATTGAGTATGTGTTGAGATTTATGATTGGATTGGTGAATTGATGTGCATATGTGATAAATGCATTGGTTATGGATGATATATTTTATGTATAGACATATGCTATGTGATGTGGTGATGTGTTTCCATATGTTATGACTTTGGTGTGCCTTATGTGTGAATATGTGATTATGTTGGTATAATTGATATATGCTATGTTGTTGGATTGTTAGAAATATGTTATGTATCTGTGGCTTGCTATATGTAATGGTATGTGATGCGTGTGGTGAGATTAACTATGCATGTGAATTTTTATGTGTTTGCATATTATTATGCAATCTTGATTTAGTTGTTATTTCTCACCCTTCTGCTCTGGTTTGTTGCTCTATGAGGTAATTGCAGATTAGTAGTCTTGGAGGCTTTTGTGAAGATTAGTTCTCCATCCTTTTGTCGGTCTGTCTGCCCTGATACGTAACACGCGAGTCGGGGAACGCTTTTGTTATATATGTATACATTTGTTAGATCTATTTTGTATTAACTTTGTATGAATATTTTGATGTTATAAAATGATTTATTTTGTAAAATAAGTCAGTTATGGATCTTTCCGCTTTATTCCATAATTGAACTTTCCTTTTATAGGGAAAAAGTTTCCCTTTGAGGTTATTCCATTTTGTGTTATGTATCAAAAATTTATGAGCAGGGATTGTGTTTTCTTTCCTTAATTGTGGCATCCTTGTTTCTGTCGGAAAAATAAATTTTTATTCACTCTGATTTAATTATGTATTATTTATTCGCGATGGAAATTGGGGTGTTACAATAGTGGTATCAGAGCAGGTCGGTCTGTCCGGCCAAGTTGTTGAGTCAGTTGGTGTGACAGTTGAATACTGTCGATGTTGTTTGTCCCTTAGTACGGATATGTGTGTGAAACACTGTCAGTGCTTTCTGGTTTTCTAATCCTTTGTCTTCAGGTGTGAGAATGAGATAAGTGGGGGAGGAGCTTGTGCTTCTCCAAGTTGCTTCAGTTGTGTGCCGTTGGTTGCAAGATTGTAAGTGTTGTTTGGACAGTGTGGTACCCGGTTCCGGAGGGAATGCAGAGGTGAGGTTTATGTCGACTAAGGATTTGTGCCTTAGGTAGTTTTTACACAAGATGCAAGAAATGCTATTATAGTTTGGCAAAGATGGTTTATGCCCCATCATGATTGTCGGTTGTCTATTGACAAATTGAGGAACTGATCACCCTTAATCTCTTGTTGATAGTAGACGGGAATTATGTTGGATGGAATAGACATGTCTTTCCGGCTTTGGTAGTGTGTTCAATGAATTGTTTGGAATTAAGAAAATGATTACGGATTGTTTTGTTGAGTCGATGAAGATTCTTATATCGTAAGATGAGACGGATTAGAGGTTTTGGTATGTTGGTTCAGTTGGGAAGTCGTTGAGAGGGAACGATTGGGTATCGTTAATGGTTGTTCTCTGAAAGTAGAGTGTGAACTCAAATTGGACGAAGGTGAATAGTTGAGGTTTACATCTGCTAAGTAAGTAGAAAACTCTTAGTATAATGTTCTGGAAATTGGCAGGAAGTCACAGTGATGGGCCGTCAGTTGTGCATGTTTTTCAGATGTGTTTTTGGATGGAACATTAGGGTGTTGTCTTAGAGAGCTCCAGTATTGCTAGTAACAAAAAGGATGGATGATTGAACGGAATAACAAGCATGATGAGTATCATGGTATTGAGACTACGAGAAGCCAAACTTAGAGTTCTGGTGAGGTTTGGAGTCTTTGGAGTTTTAGAGCATTAATGGAAATCTTGAGAAAACCCTTATGTGTGGACGTAATATTGGTATTAAGAGTTCCTTTGGGTTGGTTGTTGCTACATGTTGGGATTTAGGGAAGTTGGACTGTTAAGAGAAGAAATTGTGTATGGATTACTAACAGTTGAATAAGGTAACGATTGAGAACAAGTGTCCACTTTCATGACTAGATGACTGGAATGGTTTGGTTGAGTTTGGGTGAAATTGCAATTGTTTGGAATGTTTGATAAGAGTGGTGAATTGTGTGAGTTGAGGCTTTGATCGACGTAATGTGACTGGTTATGTTGTTATCGTCAGGGATAGGTTGGTATTTACTCGGTTAAGCTTGTATGTGAGTAACCAGTTACCCAGTGGAAATTTTTTGCAAAAGCTTTAAGAATTTATATCTTTTGGGATTTGGTTGGGCATTACAATGTACAATGATGTTATTTGGTGTTAGTAATGAGTCTGTAATGTTTATGGAGTAGATGAATCGTATCTTCCATATTTATTTGGATGAGTTCGCAGTGGTTTTGATTGAGGGTATTTGGATCTGTTATAAACTCAGAGGAAGAACAGGTAGAGTGTTTGAGATTGGAATTACAAGTGTTGAAAAGAGACGAAGTTTTATGCTAAGTTATTCAAGTGAGAATTTTGGTTGAAAAAGGTTAGTTTTCTTGGATATGTTAATTCAGATGAGAGTATGGTTAAGGATCCATCGGAAGTAGATGTAGTTCTACATTGAGAGGCTCCAAAGTCGGTTAAGGAGATTAGAAACTTTTGGGCTTAGTTGGTTGTTACTGCAGGCTATGGAAGACTTTGCTAAGTTTATGTTTCTGTTATCTCAGTTGACTTACAAAGGGTGAGTCGTTTGTTTTGGATGTTCGTTGTAAGGAAAATTTCAGAGAGCTGAAGAAGAAGTTGTCTACGGATCCAGTTTTGATACTGCGTGATCCTGATAAACCGTTTGTGAGGTATTAGGATGCGTCTTTGATGAGTTTATTCAGTGTGTTAATGCAAGAGGGTAAAGTCATGGCTTATGCGTTACTACAATTGAGGATTCATAAAAGGATCGATACTATTCAGGATTTGGAATTGGTTGCGGTTGTAATGTGTTGGAATATTTGGAGGTATTATCTTTATGGTTCTAGGTTCGAAGTGTTTAGTAATCACAAGAATATTGAGTACTTGTTTGGTCGGAAGGGATAGAGTATGAGACAACGAGGATGGTTGGAATTCGTGACGAGTTATGAATTTGGCTTGGATTATCCTTTGGGAAAAGCTAATGTTGTGCCTGAAGGGTTAAGTCGATAGTCCTTGCATATGGTTATTTTGATGGTCAGAGGATTAAAATTAATTGAGCAATTCTGAGACTTGTGTCTGGTGTGTGAGATAACACAGTAGAGGGTGAAGTTGGGTATATTAGAAGTGAACAGTGATTTTTGGTGAATATGAGGAAGAGTTAGACTTTGGACGTGAGATTGGTAGTTTTGATGGTTACTAGTAATCAGAGTGCGCAGCGGAAGCGTGATGTGGCACATTTCGTATATGAGTGTGTGACTTGTAAGAGTTCATAGGTTGAACATTGGAAACATGTTGAAATGATGAGACCATTGGACGTTTCAGAATGGAAGTGTTAGGCGAAAGGTTTAAATATTATTCCTGGGCTACTATGTAGATGGATGTTTTGGTTGTATGTTCGATTGGTGAATCGTAGCATTGTTACAATATTGTTGTGTGACAAGGATGTTGGTATTATGGTTATGTAGAGGTTGTTGAAACGATGTTGGGTTGTGGAACTTTATGTTCTTGTTTGTGTTGTTGCCTCGTTTCTATCGTGTTAGTTCGAGTGCGAGTAGCTAATTCCTGTGTGTGTTCGTAACATGGGTATTCTCTGAGTCGTGAGTTAGTCGTCAAGTGCATTGTATGGGCTTTGCATCTTGTCATTGTAGTTTTCGTCGTTGTCGTGTCGTTGTTGTAGTTGCTGTTAGTAAGGTGGTTTATCAGTTGTGTTATTCGTGGTGTTCCTTTGGTTGACATGATAGTTTGTTAGTCGGATGCGAGAGTCGTATCCGGAGTTGTTCGTATCAGTATATTTTTGAGGACGGAAATGTCTAAGTGGGGGAGAGTTGTAATGCCCCGATTTGTTTAATTGTATTTATTTATTTCATTTACGTGAATTTTGTGAAATGTGTGAATTTATTGTATTTTACCTGCTAATTGAGTTAATTGGTTAATTTCTCTGATAGGTAAAATATTTGCAATAAATTGTAATTTCTTTTCAACTTTTATTTTCCGAAATATATTTCATCATTGTTTATGTTTTATCGCGTTTTGAGAGCGTTTGCGAGATATTTGAGCTGAGGGGTAAAATAGTCTTTTTAGGGGTTTAGATATTTTATATATAAATAGAGATTAGAGAGAAATAGAAAGAAAAGAAAAAGAAGAGAAGGAAAAGGAGAAGAAAGATAGAGAGAAAAGGAGAAAGAGAAAAAGCGAGGAAACCTCCGTTTCAATCGCGATTAATCGGGTAAGGGTGAGAAGTTTTGATTATATCTTGCTTGTATATGTATATGTATGTGTCGTGGTATGTTTTGGTTGTTAAATATATGTTTTTACTTTGGTTGAGGTTGTGAACAATTGATAGAAATCAATATTTTCAAGGTTAGAATGCGGAATAGTTTGCGTAGTATAGTCGGGTTATGGGTGGATTGAACCTATCATACTTGTTTTGATGTCCCAATATGTTTTGGTATGAGTTGGAATGGTTTAGAGTGAAGAAAAACATGATTTTTGGGCCCTGTTACGACAGTAATCAATTACCCTATTTGAGTAACCGATTACCTGTGTAAATATGACGTTTCTAGGCTAATTTTGAGCGAGTAACCGATTACTCAAAGTGAGTAATCGATTACCACTGCTGTTGGCAGAAAAATGAAAACTTTGAAAACCCATAACTTTCGAATCGTAAGTCCGTTTTGGCCGCCGTTCGAAGCGTTGGAAAGCTAATAAAATATTATTTATATTAAAAATGGTTTGGAGGGCAGTAGATGAATTATTTAAGTAGTGGTTTTGTAAAAGTGTCAGGTTGTCGGGTTTTTATCGCGTTAAATGCGTGCGGTCGGTGTTTTACCGTGTGTTGTGCTATTGTTATATAACATGGAGCTTTTATGTGGGTTATATGATGTTGATGCATGTGATAATGATGTTGTTGTGTGGTAAAATACATTGTTTGATTGAATATCAATGTATGTTGTTATGATGTTTTGTGTAATTGTTGTGGTTGATGGTGAGTAATTCTTGTTGTGAATTGGTATGAGCGTATATGCTAAAATGCTAATTGTTGTGGTTTGTGGATTATGATAAATGTATTGTTTTGGGTTTGATTGCAATCCATGATTATTGATGTTGAGATGGTTCACATGGTTGTATATATGTATGCATTGGATTTTCATGAGTCATTGTATGCCAAGCATCATGATATGCATTCTTGTGATGTCGTGTGCCCTAGTGGGTGTGAGCGACGAAACGATTCCAGAGGGAATCCGCTATAACATCGTGTGCCTTATACAAAGAGGTATGAGCGGTGATTATAGACGATCGTGTGCCTTATACAAAGAGGTGTGAGCGATCGGGTCGTGTGCCTTATACAAAGAGGTGTGAGCGATCCATAAACGTCGTGTGCCTTATACAAAGAGGTGTGAGCGACGGGGAACATCGTTTGCCCGACGGGGAGTTACACTAAGTAACAAGCGATGGTTCCAATAGTTCCTGAGTGAACTAATGATGAGATTGATGGATGGATAGTACCGCATTTGCATAGAGTCGTTGTGTCAGTCTCTTTGCATTTGCATAAATCATGAATGGATTGATTATGTGTGGAAAATCATGAATGGATTGATTATGTGTGGAAAATCATGAATGGATTTATTATGTGTGGAAAATCATGAATGGATTGATTATGTGTGGAAAATCATGAATTGGTTGAGTATGTGTTGAGATTTATGATTGGATTGGTGAATTGATGTGCATATGTGATAAATGCATTGGTTATGGATGATATGTTTTATGTATAGACATATGCTATGTGATGTGGTGATGTGTTTCCATATGTTATGACTTTGGTATGCCTTATGTGTGAATATATGATTATGTTGGTATAATTGATATATGCTATGTTGTTGGATTGTTAGAAATATGTTATGTATCTGTGGCTTGCTATATGTAATGGTATGTGATGCGTGTGGTGAGATTAACTATGCATGTGAATTTTTATGTGTTTGCATATTATTATGAAATCTTGATTTAGTTGTTATTTCTCACCCTTCGGCTCTGGTTTGTTGCTCTATGAGGCAATTGCAGATTAGTAGTCTTGGAGGCTTTTGTGAAGATTAGTTCTCCATCCTTTTGTCGGTCTGTCTGCTCTGATACGTAACACGGGAGTCGGGGAACGCTTTTGTTATATATGTATACATTTGTTAGATCTATTTTGTATTAACTTTGTATGAATATTTTGATGTTATAAAATGATTTATTTTGTAAAATAAGTCAGTTATGGATCTTTCCGCTTTATTCCATAATTGAACTTTCCTTTTAAAGGGAAAAAGTTTCCCTTTGAGGTTATTCCATTTTGTGTTATGTATCAAAAATTTATGAGCAGTGATTGTGTTTTCTTTCCTTAATTGTGGCATCCTTGTTTCTGTCAGAAAAATAAATTTTTATTCACTCTGATTTAATTATGTATTATATATTCGCGATGGAAATTGGGGTGTTACAGTTGTTGTTGTAATTGTTGTTGTTGTTGTTGTTGTTATTGCTGTTGTTGTTGTTGTTATTGTTGCTGCTGCTGTTGTTATTGTTATTGTTGTTACTGTTGTTGTTGTTGTTTTTACTGTTGTTGTTGTTATTGTTGTTGTTGTTGTTGTTGTTATTGTTATTGTTGTTGCTGTTGTTGTTGCTGTTCTTGTTGTTGTTGTTGTTGTTGTTATTGTTGATGTTGTTGCTGTTGTTTTTGTTATTTTTGTATCTGTAGTTGTTGTTGTTGTTGTTATTGTTGTTGTTGTTGTTCCTGTTGTTGCTGTTGCTATTATTGCTGTTGCTGTTGCTGTTGTTGCTGTCGTTGTTGTTCTTGCTGTTGCTGCTGCTGTTGTTGTTGTTATTGTTGTTGCTGTTGTTGCTATTGTTGTTGATGTTGTTGTTGTTGTTGCTGTTGCTACTATTGTTGTTGTTGTTGTTGTTGCTATTACTGCTGTTGTTTTAGCTGTTGTTGTTGTTGTTATTGTTGTTGTTGTTTTTGTTGTCGTCTTTGTTGTTGTTGTTGTTGTTACTGTTATTGTTGTTGTTGCTATTATTGGTGTTGTTGTTGTTATTGTTGTTGTGGTTGTTGTTGTTGTTGTTTTGGTTGTTATTACTGTTGTTGTTGTTGTTGTTGTTGTTGTTGTTTTTGATGTTGCTGTTGTTGTTGTTGTTGTTGTTGTTGTTACTGTTGTTGTTGTTGTTGTTGTTTTTCCTATTGTTATTGTTTTTGTGTTTGTTATTATTGTAATTGTTGTTGTTGTAATTGTTGTTACTATTCTTGTTATTGTTGTTGTTGATGTTGGGGTTGTTGTTGCTGTTGTTGCTGTTGTGGTTGTTGTTGTTTTTGATGTTGTTGCTGTTGTTTTTGTATCTGTTGTTGTTGTTGTTAATGTTGTTGTTGTTGTTGTTTTTGCAGTTGTTGTTGCTAATGTTATTGCTGATGTTGCTGCTGTTGTTGTTGTTGTAGGTATTGTTGTTGTTGTTGTTGTTGCTGTTATTACTGTTGCTGTTGTTGTTGTTGTTGCTGTTGTTACTGTTGCTATTATTGCTATTGCTGTTGCTGTTGTTGCTGTCGTTGTTGTTGTTGCTGTTGATGTTGTTGTTGTGGTTGTTGCTATTATTGTTGCTGTTGTTGCTGTAGTTGTTGTTGTTATTGTTATTGTTGTTGTTGTTGTTCCTGTTGTTGCTGTTGCTATTATTGCTGTTGCTGTTGCTGTTGTTG
>JALAZF010000021.1:1267500-1280000 GCA_022829125.1 Lathyrus tuberosus
GAAGAATACACACATGCCAGCAGAACATGATATACATAACAACATGAATAAGATGACAATATGATATGCAGAGCAACATAAATGAGGTGACAGTATGATATATGTAACAATCACAACATTTAATTTAACACACAAATGCAATGCACAACCATTTAATTTAACACACAAATGCAATGCACACGCATTTAATTTAACACACAAATGCAATGCACACACATCCTAAATGCAGACCTATATGAATTTGGTGGTCCCAATTCGTCGGGTACCCTCACCATGCATGAATTCCGGAATTTAACCTCTCCGCAGAGAGTCGTGATACCCCCTTGGGTCCTCACTAACCGTGCTGCCTCGCAGACACAAAAGTGTTGCCCTTGCAAACACCCGGAGTTGCCTCCCTCGCATTCTCCTGACTCAATTTGATCTCAAAGGATCGATGATGGCTCAGTCACATCACCTGGTGCAGTAGAATTCCCTTCGGGATTAGGTGATGATTCAGAACCCATCACCCTGGCCCATTCGGCGCCAACTACCTACACGCAACTATGGTATGCATGACTCACACATGCAAATGCAACAGTTTATATAAACACAATATGTATAAACACAATTCACAATCCACAATTCACAATTCACAATTCACAATTCAGTTCATATATCTATCACAGATCATATGAACAATTCTCAGTACCAACAGGTGGCTCAGACACGCCTCGTGTTGTCCTCCTCGACATACACATCAATCGCAATTCATATATTTATCACAAATCATATGAATAATTCTCGTTACCAACAGGTGGCTCAGACACAACTCGTGTTATCCTCCTCGACATACACATCAACATCAAATCATATATTTATCACCAATCATATGAATGCACATCACAAGTTTAGCATCATAGCATAAACTTACATCCCCAACTGGGCACACAATCATGTATATAACCACATATCCCCAACTGGGCACACAATCATCACACATCCCCAAAAGGGTACACAACCATGAATACAGACACACATGCATTCAATCACATATAATATCGTTAGAAAGTGCCCTTACCTGAGCAAGCTTCCAACCCAAACAACTTACGCTACGTAAGATCGATTTGTCTCTCACGATGAAATCTCGTATCCGATTCACACTTTCAACCTTATAAAATACGTTCCCATCCAAATTCATTCCCCTTACCATCTTAATATTACCAACCCAACGTCCGGTTGGTGCTTGAAACCTCCCTAAATTTTCTTTCACGTGCCCACTATGCCATCAACAAAACACACAAACCCTTTACCCCAGACTTAAACTATTGGATCACACTCTAACATAACTACCTCAGTTCCAAGTCATTACTTAGTTTACTCTCGCATGCCTTAACCTTAAATGCTCCTCATCGTTAGCTATCCCCATTTGACATCCCACGTCTTTCGTATCATCCTACATCAGCTTCCAAAAATTCATCGAGTTTCCTTTTCCTCTTACAACTAAATTCTATTTCCCTCAACGAGCTCATCAATCAAACCATTTTTTGATTGTTCCCCTATCTCATCTTCTATTGTCAAACTGTTCTCGATGTCAACCTCTGATGTTCAAAATTTCTCAATGCCTATTTTCCATTATGCTTCTCTAGTCTTCATTATAACAAGTACACGAATCCAAGCCTTACTAGTCTCCGCCAAACATTTCCACTTCATCCTTGATTCGTCCAAATAGACGAATGTTTGATCCTCTCTACCTCCGAATATACCCAATGCACCTTATGTGACCCAATCTAGTTGTACCTTCAACTCTTAAGCATACACTTACCACTACCCCCTTTTTTTTTCCGGTTTATGGGCGAGGTAATTTCTTGCACGAATTCTAAATCGCCCTAATCCACATCTCTAACCGTTCCTCTCACACTTTATCTTAACACCTATTCCCCAAAACCAATCTTTTCACTCCACTTATTCGTTCATCAAAGACATAATGTACTTAACCTCGTCCAGACTTCTCATATCTCATGTGAAATCTCCAACAGGCTTTTCACTTAGTAACTTCATCATCCCAATTCTGAATATGACAACCCATCTAGTCACTAATACACTACCCATTAGCCTTGTGATATCAGATTTTCCAACCGCAGGATTATTCTCTTGCCACTTATACCGCTTCTTAAATATCAACTTTACGTCCGAGCGCAACCCCATCATCTATAGCATACACTCTTGAGGAAATGCTTAGTATCCTTCCCATTTTCATTTGGGCCATATCCTTGGTAGTCCTTCCTAAGCAACGAGGTAGTCAACCTTCTTATTAAAAATCTGTGTTACCTGAGCACTTTCTTGCTTGCATACAACCTTATTCTTCCTTTGTAACCACCTTTACGATACTGCAACTCCAAAGTCCCTTATACTAGATCCTCTTATAACAACTAGGAGTTTCCAACTTCAAAAATCTTAGCAACCAAACGCCTATAGTCGTTTCCCAACCTACCATGACCTCTATCTTGTCAACTTCAACCCACACCTTTACTCTCCTTCACCCAATCTAAATATCCTTGTTCCAAATCAATGTTCGTCCTATCCAACCTACTCTTTGTTGTTCTATCTATCTTCAATTGCTTATGACTATCCAATGGTCATAAAATCCTTTTATAACACAAACCCATCCGTTGTGCATACGCTCTTGCTCAAAAAGTCTGGCACCTCTACCCACTCATCGGGTTCTTATTTACTTCTAACCTTTACTAAGGTATCAACCAATGTGTTCCTCTACGATCTAACACTCTAAAAGAATTATCCTTCCAAGACAGACATATCTTACTCCTCCATCTAGTCACCGAGCACTTATCTCAAATCTTAACGCTTGACTTTTAAAGAGCAACTACCCAATCAAAATTTCTTTGCTAACTTTTCTTTATTCTCAGGTTCGATCCCTAAATCCAAATCTAAACTTTGATCTTCACGAAATCCATATACTTGTTACACCATATAACTCCATTCATTAATTCTTCATACATGGCTCTGTGTCCTTCCAGATATTAACTTTCAGCGTCTTATCACTCTTCTAACAAACCATTGTCTACCCGCGGTATGATATTTCTAGCAAACCATGTCACCCATACTTGAATTGCTTTAGCACTTCCCTACTCTACTCATATAATTTCTTAGATCCGTGGTGCTACTTCTACCTTTTCCTCCTATAAACCGTAATACTCATTCTCTCCCAACCTCCTACTTCTAATTTTTGAAGACAACTCCACTGATGGTCACTTCTACTAAAACTTATCCATGTGATACTTGGTTTCCTTCCTTTAACATCACATGATTCATCCTTACGGTATTTAGTCACCTATCTAACCTAGCTTAAGAAACCAAATTAAACCCTCAAGCACCTACCAATCGTATAACCTTCCTTCAACTTTCCTAGGTTTCGGCCACTTTCAACGTGCAACCCGCTTTCTTTCTAGAGAAGATGTCCCATTAATCTCCAAGTATAGTAATTGTCTCCAAACGACATCTATAACTGCTCTTTGATTCCAAAGAAATATCACCTTTTTCATAGTCCATAACCTGCATCTCCTCTCATTCGGAACTCACCGGAATGAACATCCAATCATTTTTCTCTCAAAAGGTCCTCCAAATCAAGTCCTTACTTACAATCCTTTGAAACCTTGACTTCCACTCATCCCTACTCAACACCTCGGAGTGATAAGAACAAACAAAACCTCTCATCCATAGCATTACTGCAGAAAAACCTTATAGTTCTTACTCGATTCAATCTCACTACCTCTAGATCACTACCTCTAAAGAAAACAGAGACTCATGTCGACCAACGGCGACAAATGCTCAAGGGGTTTAACTAAGCTTCTTACTGAAGTACTATGGGAGACCTCAACTTCAGTTAAGAAACAAACGATTACCTAAACACATAACCTGCTGGACTCAAGACACAAACCACATAACACATAGGACTCCACACATTTATTCCCGCTAAACCCGACACTTGATCAGCTTAGGACATCCGACTCACAACCCCATGAAAATCTTAGACCAAAGCTCTGATACCACAATGTAACACCCCGATTTTTAACAGCGAGAGTGTATATTTTTTTTTTGATTGCCATACATAATATTGACAACTGTCTCTCCAGGAAAAATAATAAAAATGATTAATCAGAGTACGAGCTTTCGATCTAAGTCTTTTCCATACATAGGACCAGCGTAATGCCCACTAGTATAAATATTTGTCCATACACATAAAAATAAGCACTCAGCTTTAACAATAACAACAACAACATGGACAACCTCAAAGCATGACCCTAACCTGATCTTGAATTCCTAGCCCCAAGACATCGCATCTTACAAGCCTTCACGACACCTGGATACCTTAACTATCACAACTTCTAAACCTGGGTGGTCGTTAGCCACATCATAATAATAGTAGAGGGTCACGATCTAAAAACAGCATATATGGAAGAATACACACATGCCAGCAGAACATGATATACATAACAACATGAATAAGATGACAATATGATATGCAGAGCAACATAAATGAGGTGACACTATGATATATGTAACAATCACAACATTTAATTTAACACACAAATGCAATGCACAACCATTTAATTTAACACACAAATGCAATGCACACACATTTAATTTAACACACAAATGCAATGCACACACATCCTAAATGCAGACCTATATGAATTTGGTGGTCCCAATTCGTCGGGTACCCTCACCATGCATGAATTCCGGAATTTAACCTCTCCGCAGAGAGTCGTGATACCCCCTTGGGTCCTCACTAACCGTGCTGCCTCGCAGACACAAAAGTGTTGCCCTTGCAAACACCCGGAGTTGCCTCCCTCGCATTCTCCTGACTCAATTTGATCTCAAAGGATCGATGATGGCTCAGTCACATCACCTGGTGCAGTAGAATTCCCTTCGGGATTAGGTGATGATTCAGAACCCATCACCCTGGCCCATTCGGCGCCAACTACCTACACGCAACTATGGTATGCATGACTCACACATGCAAATGCAACAGTTTATATAAACACAATATGTATAAACACAATTCACAATCCACAATTCACAATTCACAATTCACAATTCAGTTCATATATCTATCACAGATCATATGAACAATTCTCAGTACCAACAGGTGGTTCAGACACACCTCGTGTTGTCCTCCTCGACATACACATCAATCGCAATTCATATATTTATCACAAATCATATGAATAATTCTCGTTACCAACAGGTGGCTCAGACACACCTCGTGTTGTCCTCCTCGACATACACATCAACAGCAAATCATATATTTATCACCAATCATATGAATGCACATCACAAGTTTAGCATCATAGCATAAACACACATCCCCAACTGGGCACACAATCATGTATATAACCACATATCCCCAACTGGGCACACAATCATCACACATCCCCAAAAGGGCACACAACCATGAATACAGACACACATGCATTCAATCACATATAATATCGTTAGAAAGTGCCCTTACCTGAGCAAGCTTCCAACCCAAACAACTTACGCTACGTAAGATCGATTTGTCTCTCACGATGAAATCTCGTATCCGATTCACACTTTCAACCTTATAAAATACACAAAGGACTTAAGTTAAAACCAACTCAGATACATCTACAATAAGGCTGGGTCTTGATCGCTAGCCTAAACAATTAGGGCTTTAGGTTTTCACTCCCCGATTACTAACCTAATCGCTCTATAGAAAAACCCACACAATTAAATTCATTTATTTTGAACAACAATTTGAATTCCAAAAATCTAGGATTCACGCCATTAGGCCACCCACAATACATCATATAACAGCTCACTGGCTCCACGTTATATAACAAAAGCACAACACACAGTAAAACACCGACCGCACACACTTTACGTGATAAAACCCAACACTTTTTCAAAACCACAAAAACTAAAATCATCTCTTGCCCTCAAAACCATTTTTAATAGAAAGAACATCCTGTTAGCTTTCCAACGCTTCGAACGGGGATCAAAACCGACTTACGGATAAAAAGATATGAATTTTCGAAGTTTTCGCTGAAAACCCCCCTTTTGCCTTGAAAACCTACGGGTTTTGGCCTTTCCACCCAAAAATCCGACCGATTCAATTATTTTATTCGAAATAACCACATACTCGTACTCACCTAACATATAGCAGTGAATTAGAACCATTAAACACGATTTCTACGACGTCCGTTTTTGATTCAATTCTTAAAACCCTCATTTCTCAAAAATGTCAAAAGTTACGAAATCACCCGAATTCAATCTTACAAGTTTCAATAATCACGGCCTAACATTCCTCGACTAAACTACGCAATTTATTTCGAATTTCATCCGTGAAAACATCAATTTCTATCGATTTTACCAATTTTGCTCAAATATGTAAAACCTAACATTTTCTAACCAAAACCAACCAAACAAACACCTACATATACATATACTATCGTAGGATAATCGAGTTTAGTAAACTTACCCGATTTAATCGAAGATCCGGCTCCGATTCGGATGTTTTCCCAATTTTTCCCTCTTTTCTCTCTTTCTCCTCTCTTCTCCTTTCTTTCCTCTTCTTTTCTTTCCTTTTTCTTTCTTTCTCTCTAATCTCTCTTTATATATATATAATCTAAACTTTCCACTTAATTCCCATCATATCCTTTTCTAAAATATCTAATCCGCAAGATTACCGTTTTACCCTTTCGCCTAAATATCTCCTAAACGCTCTCAAAACGAGATCAAGCGAAAACATCGATGAAAAAGATATATTATAAAATAAAAATCAAAAATAAAATAATAATATACCCGCCAAAAAAATATCTAATGGATATAATAATAATATCTCGACAAAATATCTAATGGATATAATAATAATATCCCAACAAAATATCTAAAAGATCTTATCTTAAAAACATATAATAATAATATAACCCAAAAATATCTAGATATTTAATGTCTCACACTTAAAAAAATATTCTGACTCAGACGAGTCGTAACTCGCTCACGAACAACTTTTTATGAAAACCGAAAAATTTCACCGTCGCATTTTAATTAAAACCACCCAAAATTTTCGAATAAATTTTATTCCGAATAAATTTTTGTTCCTTAACTCAGAAAGATATATTGAGATTAAATTCTCAATATCGGCGATATATAAAACTCCCATTTAAATTTTGACGACAATCGGAGTCCGTGAAAATTTAAACGACGGGTATAATTTGCCCGTTTTTCCAAAAATCGGCAGAAACACATTTTTGAAATTTCGAAAACATAGAAACATTCGGAATCCAATATAACTACCGTGCCAATAGAAAAAGTCTGATTGAATTAAAAATAAACCACGTGGATCAATCCAGACCACAACCGAACACCCTTGAAATATCGGGTATAATCTGCTCGCTACTCCAAATTTAGTAGAAAAACAGATTAAAATGATAAAACATCATAATATCATACAGACTAAAATATACGGGTCTTACATTACTACCCACTAAAATGGAGTTTCGTCCTCGAAACTCGAGGTAAATGTAACAACTTACTAGAACGACCGTGCACCTATTGCAACCCTCTACAAAGTCACATTGACTCGGACTCTAGACGCAACGCTAAAACCGCACACTATCTAATCCGGCAAGAATCATTCATTCCATTCAACACAATCTTGTCTACTATCAACAACAGATTAAGGATGATCAGTTCCTCAATTTGTCAATAGGTAGGCGACAACCATGATGGTGGAATAAACCATCGTTACCAACTACAATAGTGTTCTCCTCATCCCGTTCTCCATTTTATGCAAGACACAAGGGTCCGATAGTCGCTTCGATGCTTCCTAAATGTTTCCTCTAAATTCCTGTTACTTCACTCTCCAAAGTGAGACACAATTTCCCCAAAACAAGTTACGGTTCCTCTCACGCTCACTTGGCTCGGAACAACCATTGAGTATCCTCCCAAAACAGTAACAGCTAATACCCGAGTACAAATTCAACCTATTTCACTCCAAACGAAGTAGTCATCTACGTAGAGAACTCCACATTTTCCCCAAGGTCCATAATTCCTTAGTGGCGACCTATATATGTTCCCATCCAAATTCATTCCCCTTACCATCTTAATATTACCAACCCAACGTCCGGTTGGTGCTTGAAACCTCCCTAAATTTTCTTTCACGTGCCCACTATGCCATCAACAAAACACACAAACCCTTTACCCCAGACTTAAACTATTGGATCACACTCTAACATAACTACCTCAGTTCCAAGTCATTACTTAGTTTACTCTCGCATGCCTTAACCTTAAATGCTCCTCATCGTTAGCTATCCCCATTTGACATCCCACGTCTTTCGTATCATCCTACATCAGCTTCCAAAAATTCATCGAGTTTCCTTTTCCTCTTACAACTAAATTCTATTTCCCTCAACGAGCTCATCAATCAAACCATTTTTTGATTGTTCCCCTATCTCATCTTCTATTGTCAAACTGTTCTCGATGTCAACCTCTGATGTTCAAAATTTCTCAATGCCTATTTTCCATTATGCTTCTCTAGTCTTCATTATAACAAGTACAACGAATCCAAGCCTTACTAGTCTCCGCCAAACATTTCCACTTCATCCTTGATTCGTCCGAATAGACAAATGTTTGATCCTCTCTACTTCCGAATATACCCAATGCACCTTATGTGACCCAATCTAGTTGTACCTTCAACTCTTAAGCATACACTTACCACTACCCCTTTTTTTTTCCGGTTTATGGGCGAGGTAATTTCTTGCACGAATTCTAAATCGCCCTAATCCACATCTCTAACCGTTCCTCTCACACTTTATCTTAACACCTATTCCCCAAAACCAATCTTTTCACTCCACTTATTCGTTCATCAAAGACATAATGTACTTAACCTCGTCCAGACTTCTCATATCTCATGTGGAATCTCCAAAAGGCTTTTCACTTAGTAACTTCATCATCCCAATTCTGAATATGACAACCCATCTAGTCACTAATACACTACCCATTAGCCTTGTGATATCAGATTTTCCAACCGCAGGATTATTCTCTTGCCACTTATACCGCTTCTTAAATATCAACTTTACGTCCGAGCGCAACCCCATCATCTATAGCATACACTCTTGAGGAAATGCTTAGTATCCTTCCCATTTCCATTTGGGCCATATCCTTGGTAGTCCTTCCTAAGCAACGAGGTAGTCAACCTTCTTATTAAAAATCTGTGTTACCTGAGCACTTTCTTGCTTGCATACAACCTTATTCTTCCTTTGTAACCACCTTTACGATACTGCAACTCCAAAGTCCCTTATACTAGATCCTCTTATAACAACTAGGAGTTTCCAACTTCAAAAATCTTAGCAACCAAACGCCTATAGTCGTTTCCCAACCTACCATGACCTCTATCTTGTCAACTTCAACCCACACCTTTACTCTCCTTCACCCAATCTAAATATCCTTGTTCCAAATCAATGTTCGTCCTATCCAACCTACTCTTTGTTGTTCTATCTATCTTCAATTGCTTATGACTATCCAATGGTCATAAAATCCTTTTATAACACAAACCCATCCGTTGTGCATACGCTCTTGCTCAAAAAGTCTGGCACCTCTACCCACTCATCGGGTTCTTATTTACTTCTAACCTTTACTAAGGTATCAACCAATGTGTTCCTCTACGATCTAACACTCTAAAAGAATTATCCTTCCAAGACAGACATATCTTACTCCTCCATCTAGTCACCGAGCACTTATCTCAAATCTTAACGCTTGACTTTTAAAGAGCAACTACCCAATCAAAATTTCTTTGCTAACTTTTCTTTATTCTCAGGTTCGATCCCTAAATCCAAATCTAAACTTTGATCTTCACGAAATCCATATACTTGTTACACCATATAACTCCATTCATTAATTCTTCATACATGGCTCTGTGTCCTTCCAGATATTAACTTTCAGCGTCTTATCACTCTTCTAACAAACCATTGTCTACCCGCGGTATGATATTTCTAGCAAACCATGTCACCCATACTTGAATTGCTTTAGCACTTCCCTACTCTACTCATATAATTTCTTAGATCCGTGGTGCTACTTCTACCTTTTCCTCCTATAAACCGTAATACTCATTCTCTCCCAACCTCCTACTTCTAATTTTTGAAGACAACTCCACTGATGGTCACTTCTACTAAAACTTATCCATGTGATACTTGGTTTCCTTCCTTTAACATCACATGATTCATCCTTACGGTATTTAGTCACCTATCTAACCTAGCTTAAGAAACCAAATTAAACCCTCAAGCACCTACCAATCGTATAACCTTCCTTCAACTTTCCTAGGTTTCGGCCACTTTCAACGTGCAACCCGCTTTCTTTCTAGAGAAGATGTCCCATTAATCTCCAAGTATAGTAATTGTCTCCAAACGACATCTATAACTGCTCTTTGATTCCAAAGAAATATCACCTTTTTCATAGTCCATAACCTGCATCTCCTCTCATTCGGAACTCACCGGAATGAACATCCAATCATTTTTCTCTCAAAAGGTCCTCCAAATCAAGTCCTTACTTACAATCCTTTGAAACCTTGACTTCCACCCATCCCTACTCAACACCTCGGAGTGATAAGAACAAATAAAACCTCTCATCCATAGCATTACTGCAGAAAAACCTTATAGTTCTTACTCGATTCAATCTCACTACCTCTAGATCACTACCTCTAAAGAAAACAGAGACTCATGTCGACCAACGGCGACAAATGCTCAAGGGGTTTAACTAAGCTTCTTACTGAAGTACTATGGGAGACCTCAACTTCAGTTAAGAAACAAACGATTACCTAAACACATAACCTGCTGGACTCAAGACACAAACCACATAACACATAGGACTCCACACATTTATTCCCGCTAAACCCGACACTTGATCAGCTTAGGACACCCGACTCACAACCCCATGAAAATCTTAGACCAAAGCTCTGATACCACAATGTAACACCCCGATTTTTAACAGCGAGGGTGTATATTTTTTTTTGATTGCCATACATAATATTGACAACTGTCTCTCCAGGAAAAATAATAAAAATGATTAATCAGAGTACGAGCTTTCGATCTAAGTCTTTTCCATACATAGGACCAGCGTAATGCCCACTAGTATAAATATTTGTCCATACACATAAAAATAAGCACTCAGCTTTAACAATAACAACAACAACATGGACAACCTCAAAGCATGACCCTAACCTGATCTTGAATTCCTAGCCCCAAGACATCGCATCTTACAAGCCTTCACGACACCTGGATACCTTAACTATCACAACTTCTAAACCTGGGTGGTCGTTAGCCACATCATAATAATAGTAGAGGGTCACGATCTAAAAACAGCATATATGGAAGAATACACACATGCCAGCAGAACATGATATACATAACAACATGAATAAGATGACAATATGATATGCAGAGCAACATAAATGAGGTGACAGTATGATATATGTAACAATCACAACATTTAATTTAACACACAAATGCAATGCACAACCATTTAATTTAACACACAAATGCAATGCACACACATTTAATTTAACACACAAATGCAATGCACACACATCCTAAATGCAGACCTATATGAATTTGGTGGTCCCAATTCGTCGGGTACCCTCACCATGCATGAATTCCGGAATTTAACCTCTCCGCAGAGAGTCGTGATACCCCCTTGGGTCCTCACTAACCGTGCTGCCTCGCAGACACAAAAGTGTTGCCCTTGCAAACACCCGGAGTTGCCTCCCTCGCATTCTCCTGACTCAATTTGATCTCAAAGGATCGATGATGGCTCAGTCACATCACCTGGTGCAGTAGAATTCCCTTCGGGATTAGGTGATGATTCAGAACCCATCACCCTGGCCCATTCGGCGCCAACTACCTACACGCAACTATGGTATGCATGACTCACACATGCAAATGCAACAGTTTATATAAACACAATATGTATAAACACAATTCACAATCCACAATTCATAATTCACAATTCACAATTCAGTTCATATATCTATCACAGATCATATGAACAATTCTCAGTACCAACAGGTGGCTCAGACACACCTCGCGTTGTCCTCCTCGATATACACATCAATCGCAATTCATATATTTATCACAAATCATATGAATAATTCTCGTTACCAACAGGTGGCTCAGACACACCTCGTGTTGTCCTCCTCGACATACACATCAACAGCAAATCATATATTTATCACCAATCATATGAATGCACATCACAAGTTTAGCATCATAGCATAAACACACATCCCCAACTGGGCACACAATCATGTATATAACCACATATCCCCAACTGGGCACACAATCATCACACATCCCCAAAAGGGCACACAACCATGAATACAGACACACATGCATTCAATCACATATAATATCGTTAGAAAGTGCCCTTACCTGAGCAAGCTTCCAACCCAAACAACTTACGCTACGTAAGATCGATTTGTCTCTCAC
>JALAZF010000021.1:1355000-1357500 GCA_022829125.1 Lathyrus tuberosus
ATTGTTATTGTTGTTGTTGTTGTTGTGGTTGTTGTTGTTGTTGTTGCTGTTGTTGCCGTTGTTGTTGTTGTTGTTGCTGTTGCTGTTGTTGTTGCTATTGTTTGTGTTGTTGTTGTTGTTATTGTTGTTGTTGTTGTTATTACTGTTGTTTTTGTTGTTGTTGTTGTTGTTGTTGTTATTGTTGTTGTTTTTGCTGTTGTTGGTTTTGCTGTTGTTGTTATTCATGTTGCTGTTATATTTGTTATTATTATTGTTGTTTTTGCTACTGTTTTTGTTGCTGTTGTTGTTCTTTTTGTTGTTGCTTTCGTTGCTGTTGTTCTTGTTGCTATTGTTGTTGTTGTTGTGATTGTTGTTATTGTTGTTGTTGTTGTTGCTGTTATTGTTGTTGTTGTTGTTGTTTTTGTTGTTCTTGGTTTTGTTGATGTTGTTTTTGTTGTTGTTGTTGTTGTTGTTGCTGTTGTTGTTATTGTTATTGTTGTTGTTGTTGTTGTTGTTGTTGTTATTGTTGTTGTTGTTGTTGTTGCTATTCTTGTTGTTGTTGTTGGTGTTGTTGGTGTTGTTGATGTTGTTGTTGTATTGTTGTTGTTGTTGTTGTTATTGTTGTTGTTGCTGTTGCTATGCTGTTGTTGTTGTTGCTAGGCTGTTGTTGTTTTAGTTGTTGCTGTTGTTGCTGTTGTTGTTGTTATTGATGTTGTTGTTGTTGCTGTTGTTGCCGTTGTTGTTGTTGTTTCATTAGTTATTGTTGCTGTTATTTTTTATGTTGCTATTGTTGGTGTTGTTGTTGTTGTTATTGTTGTTATTGTTGTTGTTGTTGTTATTACTGGTGTTGTTGTTGTTGTTGCTGTTGTTGTTGTTGTTGTTATTTTTGTTGTTGTTGTTGTTATTGTTTTTGTCATTGTTGTTGTTGTTGCTGCTGTCGTTGTTGTTGTTGTTGTTGTTCTTGTTGTTGTTGCTGTTCTTGTTGCTATTGTTTTTATTGTTGTTGTTGTTGCTGTTATTGTTGTTATTATTTCTGTTGTTACTGTTGTTGTTGTTGTTGTTGTTGTTGTTGTTGTTGTTGCTGTTGTTGTTGTTGTTGTGGTTGTCGTTGTTGTTGCTATTTTTGTTGTTTTTGCTATTGTTGTTGTTGTTGATATTGTTGTTGTTATTGTTGTTGCTGTTGTTGCTGATGTTGTTGTTGTTGTTGTTGTTGTTCTTTTTGTTGTTGCTTTAGTTGCTGTTGTTGTTGTTGCTATTGTTGCTGTTGTTGTGGTTGTTGTTGTTGTTGTTGTTGTTGTTGTTGTTGTTGTTGTTGCTGTTGTTGGTGTTGTTGGTGCTTCTGCTGTTGTTGTTATTGTTGCTGTTATTGTTGTTGTTGTTGATGTTGCTGTTATTGTTGATTTTGGTGTTGTTGTTTTTGTTGTAGTTGTTGTTGCTGTAGTTGCTATTGTTATTGTTATTGATGTTGTTGTTGTTGTTGTTGCTGTTGTTACCGTTTTTGATGTTGTTGCTGTTGTTATTGTTGTTGTTGTTGTTGTTGTTGCTGTTTTTGTTGTTGTTGATATTGTTGTTGTTGTTGTTGCTGATGTTGTTGTTGTTTTTATTGTTGTTGTTGTTGTTGCTGTTGTTGTTGTCTATGCTAATGTTGGTGTTGTTGTTATTATTACTGTTGTTGTTGTTGTTGTAGTTTTTGCTATTGTTGTTTTTGCTGTTATTATTATTGTTGTTGCTGTTATTGTTGTTGTTATTATTGTTGTTGTTGTTGTTGTTATTACTGGTGTTGTTGTTGTTGTTATTACTGTTGTTATTGTTGTTGTTGCTGATGTTGCTGTTGTTGGTGTTTTTGCTGTTGTTATTGTTGTTGTTGGTATTTTTGCTGTCGATGTTGTTGTTGATTTGTTGTTGTTGTTGTTGTTGTTGCTGATATTGTTATTGCTGTTGTTCTTGTTGCTATTGTTGTTGTTGTTGTGGTTGTTGTTGTTGTTGCTGTTGTTGCCGTTGTTGTTGTTGTTGTTGTTGCTGTTGCTGTTGTTGTTGCTATTGTTGGTGTTGTTGTTGTTGTTATTGTTGTTGTTGTTGTTATTCCTGTTGTTTTTGTTGTTGCTGTTGTTGTTGTTGTTATTGTTGTTGTTTTTGCTGTTGTTGTTTTTGCTGTTGTTGTTATTCATGTTGCTGTTATATTTGTTATGATTATTGTTGTTTTTGCTGCTGTTTTTGTTGCTGTTGTTGTTCTTTTTGTTGTTGCTTTCGTTGCTGTTGTTCTAGTTGCTATTGTTGCTGTTGTTGTGATTGTTGTTATTGTTGTTGTTGTTGTTGCTGTTATTGTTGTTGTTGTTGTTTTTGTTGTTGTTGGTTTTGTTGATGTTGTTTTTGTTGTTGTTGTTGTTGTTGTTGTTGCTGTTGTTGTTATTGTTATTGTTGTTGTTGTTATTGTTATTGTTGTTGCTATTCTTGTTGTTGTTGTTGTTGGTGTTGTTGGTGTTGTTGATGTTGTTGTTGTATTGTTGTTGTTGTTGTTGTT